>JXCR01149096.1:13406-52574 GCA_002079205.1 Phalaenopsis hybrid cultivar
TCTTCATGATTGATCAGAAGGATTCAAGGGCTCTTGTGGACGGCAAGCTCCGAACTTATGTGGTCTTGTTTGACCATGAAGCCATGATGAGTGTTATTAAATTTAGGGGCAGTCATATATATGTTGTAGCACCTAATTCCTATGTATTTGCATGCCTAAACTTTACTTTTCTTAGATTGGCAGCATCCAAATCTTGCATATGACATCAAAACATCACTATTTTGACTTTAATAAAAGGTGAAATACACATTCTCGTCTAAAGATAAGGTGGTATATATATATGTAGAGAAAAGAAGTTTAGGTATAGATTGTAAATACATAGAAATTGAGTGGCATCTGTGTAAATCTTTCCAAAATTTAAGTCAATAATCATAAAAGAAGCAGGGAGAGTAAAACACAATTACATAGAAAGTCAAGACAAAAAAATACTACATGAATCAGATGCAAACTGAGTGCAAATCTGACGATATTTAAAGATTAGCGTATGATTTGCGTCTGACTTTCATTTGATTTTTTTTGAAATTAAATTGAGGGGGTAATATTATTTTCATCTAATTTATGTTGAAATATTCCAACGCAAATAATTTGTGTTGGTTTTTTTTGTCGTACTATCGTGTTTATATGTAATGTACTATGAAATTAATGTCTGAAAATATATAACGACGAATCTTAACGTCGGATTACCATCTCATTTGCGTCAGAAAATATTGTAGAATGATGAAAAATTATTGTAGATGTAGCATCAGATTGTGACCCGAAAACGAACGCAAATCCGATGCAAACCTGTAACATAAAAAAAATTAGAATATCAATTATATTTTCACAACTTGCATAAAAACACACTTCACATCACTAACTGCATTAAGCATAGTCATATCACAGATCAAATCTCTAAATAATTTCATTAATAAAATAAAAAATACTGTCACAAACTGTCTCAAATAAAAATAGTAAGGTTAATGCAAAAAAAATTATAATAAATGTTTAACATAATGCTTACAAATAAAGAAAATATAAGAAAAAACTACCCACCATCTTCAGCCTCCTTCTTCTGCTGCTACAGCACGGATGTCATCTGTTGCTTGCCCCGGCTATTTGCTAAGGCATCCGCTATGAGCGCTATAGAATCCTCTACTCTATGTTGATCTTGTAGCATCTGTTCGTGCAACTGGAAGATCTGTTCATTTATGGAAGCCACCTGCCTGGCAAGGGCCTCCTGGTTTAATTGTGAGGAGCTCAAGGAACTAAAAACGGGACCATGGGAGAGCTCCGCCTCGAAGGCTATTCTTTTCGCTACAAATCCTTAAACCCTCCCCTTCTTACTCTCTGTTGTCTAGGTATAAAGCTCACACTCAGACTACACAGTGGTCGACTGACTACCATTATTACTAGGATCAGTCTGGGATTAAGTGGCCAAGTGCCTCTCCCGGAGCTGCTCGAACTCCTGAATAATGAAAACCAACATTTAATTGACACTTTCAACAGTTAGTCAAATTAAACTTTTAATTTAAGATTTTTAATTTACAGCAATCAGTCGGGAATGTTCTGAGACCCACCGCATAGTCTCTGGGTGTCAATGAATTCAGGCACTCAGTTTCGCCAAGGAGGGAGCACGGCTCAACTTCTTGGCATATATAGCCTACAAAAATAGCTGGCACTAAAAAATTACTCCAAAAATTAAGTTAATGTTTAAATATCTAAATNTTGAAGGAAGAGTAGCGGCTTCTCTAGAGGCGCTTCTATTTACAGAGGAGTAACAAGGTATATATGTATATATACATATTATATGCTTGTGGGTTAGGGTTAGGGTTAGATTTTTTATGCTGACTTTCTTACATGGTGATTGGCTGGGTTCTTCATAAGGCACCACCAGCATGGACGGTGGCAGGCAAGGATTGGAAGAGTTGCAGGCAACAAGGACCTCTATCTTGGCACCTTTAGTAAGTACTATGTAAATATTAATTAGATATGTATTATTTTGTATGACAAGTTATTTATGCAATTTTTTGCAGCATTATTTATTGTGCTTGAGTATTGTTTTCTTATTAAATACTAATACACTCAACACTCCCATGATCTTTTATCATATATTTACACGGCACTTAAAACAAACAACATATTAAAAATTGGCTCTAATGAAATTTTATAAATATGAGATAATGTTATATCTAGTTAAATGTGTGGATCACATTATGCTATGCTGTGCATTTGATGATGTGGTGCGATCCATGCCCTGTCCACACGTGATATTTTCTCTACATTCTCTACAAAACAAATTATCATATCTATGTACACATGTATAAGTTTACATATTTTTTTAATGTACCCATACATAGAACATTTTGGTGTTTTTGATGCATGAATGTGATGGTGCCCACCAAATATAGGCACACAAGAGGAAGCTGCCGAGGCTTATGATATAGCGGCGATAAAATTCCGTGGACTAAACGCCGTCACCAACTTCGACATGAGTCGCTACAACGTTAACACCATAACCCACACCGACCTCCCCATCGGCAGCATGCCCGCTCGATCCTTCAAAGCCTCCGACACCAACACCACTCCCCCTTCTTCCTCCTCCGACACAATCATGGCCGTCCAAGACCACCCCCATCAACATCTGGACGGCGACTACTGGTCACTCCTCGCCCTCCACAACCAGTACAATCAGCAGAGTAATAGCTCAGTATTTGGAGGGAGTTTTGAAGGCTCGAGTTTTGCGCCAAGTTCTTCGCACTATTACTACCAGCCTGCAAAGCCAAATGTTTGTGTGTTTCAGACTCCTATATATGGGATGGAATGATGAGGAGCAGCCATAGAANCTTCAGTATTTGGGGGGAGTTTTGAAGGCTCGAGTTTTGCGCCAAGTTCTTCGCACTATTACTACCATCCTGCAAAGCCAAATGTTTGTGTGTTTCAGACTCCTATATATGGGATGGAATGATGAGGAGCAGCCATAGAAAGACAAGGGAACGAAGAGAGAGTGAGATGGTATTATTGATGTGAACTAACAGTCTAGAGAGAGAGAGAGAGAGATCCCGAGCTCTTTTTCTTTGTGGGGGTTTTTNGATGTGAACTAACAGTCTAGAGAGAGAGAGAGAGAGATCCCGAGCTCTTTTTCTTTGTGGGGGGGGGGTTTTTCTTTTCTTTACTGAACTGACATGATTCTATAATGTCATTAGCCTTCTGAAACTTTTGTTCTTTTCTCTTTTTCCTCTTTTGGTTTCTTTCATGCCAGCTTGCTGTTAGAATGTGTGTTTCATGATGGGTATGTTCTGAGGAAGAAGAATCATACGCATGCATGTTTTATTTCTTAGCTTTTAAGTATTATGCAAAAAGGCTTGATGAGATAAGATTGATGGATGGGGGGTAATATTTTATCATAATCTTATCATATTTCCATCATCTTTATGAATCTTCATCCTTGCATATTTTAAGAGCAAAAAGAAATGAGATAGATTTTTTTATTTTAATTATGAGAATTGATTGGACAGGTATGAATGACATTAATTTTGAGATTAGTCCTATCATTTTCATGTATGACATGTTGATTTGAGTATTGATTATTCACCACGTGGCAGGGTGATTAAGAGCTTTAATTAATTATCTTTCCGCTAATCTATTTATTTCTCTTAAATTCAACCTTGATGCTCATCGTTTCATTAATAAATTATCTCCTTACGACATTAATTAATTACAAAACATTATTAAAGTAGAAAAATTATACTGTATTTAGCGGGGCCTGTACCTCCGGACGCAGTTGTAGGCAAAGCCGAAATTGTTGCTAAACACGTGCACTTCGGGAAGGCGTGTCTTGCAAAACATGATTGTTGGGCATTTACATATATACCACCCAATTCCTATGTAAGTAAATTTCAAGTAAAGTGTTCAAATAATCCCAGTAATTATAGAAGTGTCATTCAAATAATTTCCAAATTGGTTAAATTGGGGCTGAAATAGTCCCGGGACTGCTCAAATTTAGAATAATTGAGATTATTTTGGCACTTCTTAAAGCTATGGGACTAAAAGCTTCAAATGTGAATGGTCGGGACTACTTTGGTGCTTTGATCTTTAAATAGGTGATATCTAATTTAACTTTTTACAATTATAGCTCTCAAATCTTTCAAATCACACCAAAATATCTTCATTTTGACTTTTACAACGTAAGATATATCTCTTCATGCATAGGTAAGGTAATATGTATTTAGACATATAATATATATGGATTGAGTGATGTGTATGGGCCTGAAGTAGGAAAAAACTATCACATGTGAATTAGGTATGTTTTAGAAAGCAAGAACGCCTAATACCTTCAGGCCGAAGGATGGAACTACCAATTCCCCTGCAATAGATACTCACCACTAGCAACACGAAGAACCGGATGCTAGCTTAAATAACACAAAACAAGAAAACAAGAATGTAACCAAGAACATCAAGAGAACTATGTGGTTCAGTCTATAGGACCTACATCCAAGGGAGGGAAATCAACAATCAAATCCATTAAGACAATAAAGAAGATTTACGTAGCTTATATATCAAGAAATAAGTTCTCTTCTTGCCATGATCTCTCTATCGAATTATTTCCAAGACCCGGTTCACCAATTGAAAACTTCCATAATTCTTTAACAGCTTTGATAGAATTACAAGTATGCCCCTTGACTTAGTCTAGTAATTGTGAGTTATTGTAACACGTTAAGTGTGGATTGGTACGAATTGAATGTACTTTAGAGTATATTTAGGATGTACTCACACCCTAAGTTATGGCTCCTCACAATTCTAACATGTCATTGCCTTTCTTAAGTTTGGACTACGATTTATCAATGTCCACTAGATTGAACTTATTGATAAAAATAAGCTGACTTTGAAGGGTTACACCTTATCATATAGCTTGATTTGTATTCATTATACAACTCCAACAGCGTGCCTCACAACTCAATAGCTTGTCAAAAGGATGAGTAAGTGACACATTCAATCATTAAAAGATTACAATGTTATGTAGCATGGAATAATGATTACATAAATGAAACGATTTAATAATAATAACAATTGATGAATCAGTAGGATGCCATATTTGTTGAGTGTGGACTGGTCATGAAGGAATTCACAATCTTATTTTAGGGCGACTTCACGTGGTATTGATGTCGGATTGTAACATATCAATTTCTCATAGATCAGTATGTTATTGATCTTAAAGATTTCAGATTTTTACTTATATGAAATGTCAATTGGTCTTTTGCCCCTCTTGAAATATCATTTTGTTCTTCGCTGCTCTATTCTCTCCCAAGTTGGGTCCCCCCAAACATTTATCATTTCATAATTAGAGCTTCAACTCCATAGTTAACACCCATGCAAGAGAAAGCAAACTCAATATCTTCTTCTTTTAAATATAGTCCTCGTGCATATCCAGTAACATAATCAAATCACATGGCTAAACCCCACTACCACTACTTTCTTCTTCCCACCTCTTCTCTTTGAAAATAAAATCCATAGAGACAAGATGCATGACAACCACCTCACTGTATTTAATCCAAAAAAAAAAATGATTCCTTTTTGCTGAACACCATTCCTCTGCCTCCAGCTCCAAAATAAAAAAAAAAATATTNTGATTCCTTTTTGCTGAACACCATTCCTCTGCCTCCAGCTCCAAAATAAAAAAAAAAAAATATTCAATAGAATTCCATGATGCCATCTTTCGGCGCTTCTGAGGAGATATATTTGACCGTTNTATTCAATAGAATTCCATGATGCCATCTTTCGGCGCTTCTGAGGAGATATATTTGACCGTTTAAAGACAAATTAAGACGCTACAGGCCATGACTTTAAAGGCATAGGATGCTCTGCTTCTAACTTTAGTTTAATGGAGATAACAATGGCTTTAAGAGGTTCTTAATGCATGTTACCTGCGGACAGACAGCAGGCCAGCAACTCACATGATGGCGAATTAAGTATACTTTGTGCTCAGTTTATTCAACATTGGCTGATTGTAGTGTTATATATCGTTAATTTTATGAAAAAAGTTGATCATTTTGATGTAAATTTATAAAAAAGTTTGTGGAAAATTAGAAATATAACACCTAATTGTTAACTATATAGGGCGATCTCCCGACTTCGGTTTGACCTAGTCCTAAAGCAGCTCCTGCCATGAATCTTAAATTTATGTTTTGGCCCATTTAGTTTATATATATATATATATNTCTCTCTCTAGACTGTTAGTTCACATCAATACCATCTCACTCTCTCTCTCTCTCTCTCTCTCTCTTCATTCCCTTGTCTTTCTATCTCTGCTCCTCATCATTCCATCCCATATATAGGAGTCTGAAACACACAAACGTTTGGCTTTGCAGGCTGGTAGTAATAGTGCGAAGAACTTGGCGCAAAACTCGAGCCTTCGAAACTCCCTCCAAATACTGAACTATTACTCTGCTGATTGTATTGGTTGTGGAGGGCGAGGAGTGACCAGTAGTCGCCGTCCAGATGCTGATGGGGGTGGTCTTGGACGGCCATGATTGTGTCGGAGGAGGAAGAAGGGGGAGTGGTGTTGGTGTCGGAGGCTTTGAAGGATCGAGCGGGCATGCTGCCGATGGGGAGGTCGGTGTGGGTTATGGTGTTAACGTTGTAGCGACTCATGTCGAAGTTGGTGACGGCGTTTAGTCCACGGAATTTTATCGCCGCTATATCATAAGCCTCGGCAGCTTCCTCTTGTGTGCCTACATTTGGTGGGCATCATCATATTCATGCATCAAAAACACCAAAATATTCTATGTAAATTCATATATGTGTACATAGATATGATAATTTGTCATGCAGAGAAAATATCAAGTGTGGACATCATGTTTGGGCAGGGCATGGATCGCATCACGTCATCGAACGCACAACATAACATAGTGTGAACCACACATTTAACTAGATGTAACATTTTCCCCTATGCATAAAATTTCATTAGTGCCAATTTTTAATATGTTGTTTGTTTTAAGTGCCATGTAAATATATGATAAAAGATCATGAGTGTGTTGAGTGTATTCTCAAGCACAATAAATAATGCTGCAAAAAATTGCATAAATAACTTGTCATACCACCCAATTAACATGTTCTAATGAGGCATTTTATTTTTTGGAGCATTTGCATACATATCACCCAATTTCAATGTATTTAATTAATTACATATTTAACATCCCAATCTATTCATATAACACATCAAAAACTAGTGAAAAAACACATTTTCATGACTATGAAAAGAAAGATATGTAAATATATAGGAAATGAGTGGAATGTATACAAATGTTCCTTTATTTTTTCTTCTTTCATACCTGTTCTTTTTCATATTATAAAACCACATACATCAGTGATAAAATTATTAAATTCTTTACAAAAAATAAAAATAAAAATAAGAACACTGCCCCCCACGTGGGTTGAGCTCAAATTCCTGAAGATTCTCTTAATTTTTCTTATATATGTAATAACAAAAAATACATAATAATACATATCTAATTAATATTTACATAGTACTTACTAAAGGTGCCAAGATAGAGGTCCTTGTTGCCTGCAACTCTTCCAATCCTTGCCTGCCACCGTCCATGCTGGTGGTGCCTTATGAAGAAGCCAGCCAATCACCATGTAAGAAAGTCAGCATAAAAAATCTAACCCTAACCCTAACCCTAACCCACAAGCATATAATATGTATATATATATGTACCTTGTTACTCCTCTATAAATAGAAGCGCCTCTAGAGAAGCCGCTGCTCTTCCTTCACACAAAGAGAATGGAATCAAGAAACAAAACGTACAAAGAACACAGATAAACATTGTAACAAATCATTCTGATGCAATTTGTATTAATATGTTAACATAAAAAAATATATATAAAAAAACAACACACAATTCCTATGTATTTATAAATATAACACCTAAACTTTATTATTTTTTACAAATATATCATTTTACCTATGCATGAAAAAGTGTACTTCACTTTTTAATTAATTAGAAGCTAAAATGAAGATATTTTTTTATGTGATAAAAATTTTCGGGTGATATAAATGTAAAAAAAAATAAAATTTTGAGGTTAGATATGTAAATATATATATAAATTGGTGGTATGTACCATTTTCCATGATATAATGAAATAGACTAATTTTTTTTAAAAAAGAAACATAATGCATGCATGGCATGAACATTAATCACGTGGGTTTGTCGTCACCTCCGTAGCGAAGCGACGAATTCCTGCCGAGTCATGCTCTTCATCTCTTCCAGTTCCTTCTCGTAGTCCGAAACCNATTTTGAGGTTAGATATGTAAATATATATATGAATTGGTGTTATGTACCATTTTCCATGATATAATGAAATAGACTAATGTTTTTTTTAAAAGAAACATAATGCATGCATGGCATGAACATCAATCACGTGGGTTTGTCGTCACCTTCGTAGCGAAGCGACGAATTCCTGCCGAGTCATACTCTTCATCTCTTCCAGTTCCTTCTCGTAGTCCGAAACCTATACGAATAGTACAATATTCCGTATATACGTCAAGTTACCGTATTTACTAATCTGCCACTGACCATGTAGTGAGAAGAGAAGACCCACCGGAAAGTTGGTCGTGGTGGTGGGGCCCCAGTACTTGAGAGCTGCCAGGTCNTCGTATTTACGAATCTGCCATTGATCATTTAGTGAGAAGAGAAGACCCACCGGAAAGTTGGTCGTGGTGGTGGGGCCCCAGTACTTGAGAGCTGCCAGGTCATAGGCCCTCCCAGCCTTCTCCTCCCTATCATATCCACCTATTTTCACAATATTCAACTCTTATTCTCCACGCTCTGATGATTATCAGACGGTACAGAATCAAGGATACAAATTGTCATAGTCGCTTACCTAAATAAACTGTGTCCGAGGGTTGTTCGTGTCATAAACGTGATTTAAGAAAAAAATAAAACACATGTTAGCAAGAAAAAAATAATAATAATAAACAATTTTAGAAAATATTATTCATATATATATATATATATATATATATATATATATATATANAACTCTTATTTCTCCACGCTCTGATGATTATCAGACGGTACAGAATCAGGGATACAAATTGTCATAGTCGCTTACCTAAATAAACTGTGTCCGAGGGTTGTTCGGGTCATAAACGTGATTTAAGAAAAAAATAAAACACAAGTTAGCAAGAAAAAAAAATAAGAAAATAAAAAATTTTATAAAATATTACGTCCACACATTCATATATATATATATATATCAATATCTATATATACACACGCTCAACCACAGGATGTCATAACATCATGCATCTGAATGATTTGCCATCCATAGTCCATAGAACAACCAATCATGGGACGCCACATCCATCTAAATTGGAGATGCCTGACATCCTGTTTTTTACTATATGGACATCTATTTTCTCGTACATTAAAAAAAAAAGAAAATATTGCGTACGGAACATGTATATATACGACTTTAGTGTATGACATTATTGTACAAAATGTGTAGCATAGTTTGTACATGCAATCCGAACTCTACAGGTAAAAATCTTGTCAGAGATGGTGTAGACTACGTACCTTGTCTACCCTTCCGGCTTTGGCCTTCCCGGCGGCAGCTATTGTCCCAAAGATGTGCTTCGTACCTCCCCGTCCACCGATGCCTTAAATTCCCAAAATACCCTATCAGAACCTATATTCTTTCAAAAAAAAAGTTCTAAATTTTATTTATTTAAAAAAAATAAAAATTAAAAAGGAGCTATATTTATTACTCCAGATGACATTTTACAAAATCTATATTGCTTGCATTCGTAAAATAAAACATTCAAGATATCATAAAATACAGATGATTAAATGTCAATCTTTCATATATTTTTAGAATTAAATATTGTGATTATTTTTAAATAAATATATATTTTCTGCCAAATTTCAAAATTTATTTTCACCAAAAAATTATATATTCGTATCTTTTTTTCTAAGAAAATAAGTAATTAATTAAAAATATAAAGCGAAGTTACAGTCTTCTCCTTTTACAACAACTTTATTTATTTATTTATTTATTTATTTATTTATTTATATATTTACCTTGTGACGCCGCGGTAAATAGAAGTCCGGTGGCCGAACTTATCGACNTTTATACATGCGTACATAGATATGATAATTTGTCATGCAGAGAAAATATCACGTGTGGACGACAGAAGTGTGGACAGGGCATGGATCGCACCACGTCATCGAATGTGCAGCATAACATAGTGTGAACCACACATTTAACTAGATATAACATTTTCTCATATGTATAAAATTTCATTAGAGCCAATTTTTAATATGTTGTTTGTTTAAAGTGCCATGTAAATGTATGATATAAGATCATGGGAGTGTTGTGTATTAATATTTAATAAGGAAACATTACTCAAGCACAATAACTAATGCAGCAAAAAATTGCATAAATAGCTTGTCATACCACCCAATTAACATGTTCTAATGAGGCATTTTATTTTTTTGGAGCATTTGCATACATATCACCCAATTTCAACGTATTTAACTAATTACATATTTAACATCCCAATCTATTCATATAACACATCAAAAACATCACATGAAAACTTTTAAATAGTGAAAAAAACACATTTTCATGCATAGGAAAATAAAGATATGTAAATATATAGGAATTGAGTGGAATGTACACAAATGTTCCTTTATTTTTTCTTCTTTCATACCTGTTCTTTTTTCATATTATAAAACCACATACATCAGTGATAAAATTATTAAATTCTTTACAAAAAATAAAAATAAAAATAAGAACTCTGCCCCCCACGTGGGTTGAGCTCAAATTCCTGAAGATTCTCTTAATTTTTCTTATATATGTAATTAAAAAAATACATAATAATACATATCTAATTAATATTTACATAGTACTTACTAAAGGTGCCAAGATAGAGGTCCTTGTTGCCTGCAACTCTTCCAATCCTTGCCTGCCACCGTCCATGCTGGTGGTGCCTTATGAAGAAGCCAGCCAATCACCATGTAAGAAAGTCAGCATAAAAAATCTAACCCTAACCCTAACCCTAACTCACAAGCATATAATATGTATATATACATATAAACCTTGTTACTCCTCTGTAAATAGAAGCGCCTCTAGAGAAGCCGCTACTCTTCCTTCAAACAAAGAGAATGGNCCACAAGCATATAATATGTATATATATATGTACCTTGTTACTCCTCTATAAATAGAAGCGCCTCTAGAGAAGCCGCTGCTCTTCCTTCACACAAAGAGAATGGAATCAAGAAACAAAACGTACAAAGAACACAGATAAACATTGTAACAAATCATTCTGATGCAATTTGTATTAATATGTTAAAATAAAAAATATATATATATATAAAAAAAACAACACACAATTCCTATGTATTTATAAATATAACACCTAAACTTTATTATTTTTTACANATATATAAAAAACAACACACAATTCCTATGTATTTATAAATATAACACCTAAACTTTATTATTTTTTACAAATATATCATTTTAACTATGCATGAAAAAGTGTACTTCACTTTTTAATTAATTAGAAGCTAAAATGACGATATTTTTTATGTGATAAAAATTTTTGGGTGATATAAATGTAAAAAAAAATAAATTTTTGAGGTTAGATATGTAAATATATATATGAATTGGTGGTATGTACCATTTTCCATGATATAATGAAATAGACTAATGTTTTTTTTAAAAGAAACATAATGCATGCATGGCATGAACATTAATCACGTGGGTTTGTCGTCACCTTCGTAGCGAAGCGACGAATTCCTGCCGAGTCATGCTCTTCATCTCTTCCAGTTCCTTCTCGTAGTCCGAAACCTATACGAATAGTACAATATTCCGTATACACGTCAAGTTATCGTATTTACGAATCTGCCATTGACCATTTAGTGAGAAGAGAAGACCCACCGGAAAATTGGTCGTGGTGGTGGGGCCCCAGTACTTGAGAGCTGCCAGGTCATAGGCCCTCCCAGCCCTCTCCTCCCTATCATATCCACCTATTTTCACAATATTCAACTCTTATTTCCCCACCCTCTGATGCTAATCAGACGGTACAGAATCAGGGATATAAATTGTTATAGTCGCTTACCTAAATAAACTGTGTCCGAGGGTTGTTCGGGATATAAACGTGATTCAAGAAAAAAATAAAACACATGTTAGCAAGAAAAAAAAATAAGAAAATAAAAAATTTTATAAAATATTACGTCCAAACATTCATATATATATATATATATATATACACACGCTCAACCACAGGATGTCATAACATCATGCATCTAAATGATTTGCCATGCATAGTGGATAGAACAACCACAGGATGTCATAACATCATGCATCTGAATGATTTGCCATCCATAGTCCATAGAACAACCAATCATGGGACGCCACATCCATCTAAATTGGAGATGCCTGACATCCTGTTTTTTACTATATGGACATCTATTTTCTCGTACATTAAAAAAAAAAGAAAATATTGCGTACGGAACATGTATATATACGACTTTAGAGTATGACATTATTATACAAAATGTGTATTATAACACATAACATAGTTGTACATGCAATCCGAACTCAGCAGGTAATAATCTTGTCAGAGATGGTGTAGACTACGTACCTTGTCTACCCTTCCGGCTTTGGCCTTCCCGGCGGCAGCTANATAACATCATGCATTTGAATGATTTGTCAGAGATGGTGTAATATTTTCTCGTAAATAAGAAAGAAAATATTACGTACGGAACATGTACATATACGACTTTAGTGTATGACATTATTATACAAAATGTGTATTATAACACATAACATAGTTGTACATGCAATCCGAAATCTACAGGTAATAATTTTTGTCAGAGATGGTGTAGACTACGTACCTTGTCTACCCTTCCGGCTTTGGCCTTCCCGGCGGCAGCTATTGTCCCAAAGATGTGCTTCATACCTCCCCGTCCACCGATGCCTTAAATTCCCAAAATACCCTATCAGAACCTATATTCTTTCAAAAAAAAGTTCTAAATTTTATTTATTTAAAAAAATAAATTAAAAAGGAGCTATATTTATTACTCCAGATGACATTTTACAAAATCTATATTTCTTGCATTAGTAAAATAAAACATTCAAGATATCATAAAATACAGATGATTAAATGTCAATCTTTCATATATTTTTATAATAAAATATTGTGATTATTTTTAAATAAATCTATGATAAAAAATATATATTTTCTGCCAAATTTCAAAATTTATTTTCACCAAAAAATTATATATTCGTATCCTTTTTTTCTATGAAAATAAGTAATTAATTAAAAATATGAAGCGAAGTTACAGTCTTCTCCTTTTGCAAAATCTTAATTTACATTCGGAACAAGTTTATTTATTTATTTATATATTTACCTGGTGACGCCGCGGTAAATAGAAGTCCGGTGGCCGAACTTATCGACGGCCTTCTTAGACTCAGCCACCGTCGCCGAGATTTCCATCATCTGCTGCTCCGGCGGCTCCTCCGCCGCCGTTCCAAACAGAAATCCGNATAAAAATTAAAAAGGAGTTATATTTATTACCCCAGATGACATTTTACAAAATCTATATTTCTTGCATTCGTAAAATAAAACATTCAAGATATCATAAAATACAGATGATTAAATGTCAATCTTTCATATATTTTTATAATAAAATATTGTGATTATTTTTAAATAAATCTATGATAAAAAAATATATATTTTTTCTGCCAAATTTCAAAATTTATTTTCACCAAAAAATTATATATTCGTACCCTTTTTTCTAAGAAAATAAGTAATTAATTAAAAATATAAAGCGAAGTTACAGTCTTCTCCTTTTCCAAAATCTTAATTTACATTCGGAACAACTTTATTTATTTATTTATATATTTACCTTGTGACGCCGCGGTAAATAGAAGTCCGGTGGCCGAACTTATCGACGGCCTTCTTAGACTCCGCCACCGTCGCCGAGATTTCCATCATCTGCTGCTCCGGCGGCTCCTCCGCCGCCGTTCCAAACAGAAATCCTGCAGCCACGGCCTTCAAGTCCGACTCAAAGATTACGCCTTTGTTACTTATGTCTGCTTCGCCACTTCCGCCGCCCCCTAAAAAGTCTTCAAGCTTAGGTTCCACGCTTCCGCCGCCATCCTCTTCAACTGTTCCTACAAACCCTAGATGACGTAAGAGAGAGAGGGATAAGAAAGAGAGAGTGAGAGTAAGAGTACCGGGGGTAGTGTAGGAGAAAGCTTCGTAGAGGCCGCCAGGGTGGGGAGAAAGAGAGAAGGCGAGCCAGTTTTGAGAGGAGTATTCCATGTCCGTAGGGAACAGGGGTATTCTGGTAAATTACTAGCTTGTTGAGGGTTTGTTCTCTGAGCTTGAGAGAAGAAGGGGAGCAAGGGTGCCGTGGTCTTAGATATAATAGAGAGCTTGAGGTCGATCGAGGGAAGAAGTGAAGTGGGAGAAGGAGCCAAAGGGGGAGGAAAATCTTGTTGTTTGTGGTAAGTATTTTGTGAATGCGACTGATTTGTTTTTGTTGGATTGTGTTGAGATTGATGGACTTAAGATGATGGATGGTGATTGCACGACTTTTGATGCAGAATTGACGGCATGGGTGTGATGTTATGCTTTTCTTATACGTACCATCAGACAATTTTTTGAAGACGCGCCCCAAGGTTTGGGAATTAAGAAAAAAGGTATAAGTCTTGAAAAAGAATTCAGCAAGAAAAAATTTATAAAAAAAATTTGGATCAGGTGAAATAAATGTATTATAAAATAGTATTTCTTAGTTGTTATAATTATGGCAAAATAAATTTGTATAAATCACAAAAATACCAGCACGAATCTCAAAAGGAACAAATGTCTAAGATAAAAGGACTTCTTTTGAGATAAGCAAACAATCATTGATTCAAGGTCGAGCATAAAACTGCATCTTCAAACCTGGAATAGGTTCAAGCTCCGGAGATGGTTCCTCGCTCGGCAGCGGCAAGACCTGCCGCAAGTGAGATGTGAATCAACCCGGCTGCAAGTCACATTGGATACCCTGCATTGGTTTTAATAAGATTTGTTGACCTTGCAAGATTAAGAGATCTAGTCAAGGGACGAATCAACCAGGCAAGCAAGACACGAGCCCTATAAGACTTGAGCCAAACAAAAAATGAGTCACAGCTCAATGCTAAAAAAACTGGTTGATTGCATTTGACTGACCAACCCGCTTTTGGATCGAACGACCACATCATAATCGACATCTCTGATTGGCCATGCCAAAAGACTCCGAGAAAGATCGCTATACGATTAAGCACCTCGACCGACCATCAAATACTTCAAAGTGCAAAAATGTCACTCCGTTGGTGATCCCAATTCTCTTTATACATGTCGAATGCAATGTGTGCGATTATATTTTTCATTTCCTTAATATAATTCTTACTTTGCAACAGCGCAAAAAACTTGATCCCGAGCAAAAGCTAGCTAAAATCTTGAATTCGAAACAAATATGAATACAATTATAAATATTTAAATATGGGATACTACGCAAGTATATGTATCGTTATCAAGTAATATATGACTTTTTGATTAAGCCCTGGNGGCTCCCCCACTTCCGCCGCCCCCTAAAAAGTCTTCAAGCTTAGGTTCCACGCTTCCGACGCCATCCTCTTCAACTGTTCTTACAAACCCTAGATGACGTAAGAGAGAGAGGGATAAGAAAGAGAGAGGGAGAGTAAAAGTACCGGGGGTAGTGTAGGAGAAAGCTTCGTAGAGGCCGCCAGGGTGGGGAGAAAGAGAGAAGGCGAGCCAGTTTTGAGAGGAGTATTCCATGTCCTTTGGGATCAGGGGTATTCTGGTAAATTACTAGCTTGTTGAGGGTTCGTTCTCTGAGCTTGAGAGAAGAAGGAGAGCAAGGGTGCCGTGGTCTTAGATATAATAGAGAGCTTGAGGTCGATCGAGGGAAGAAGTGAAGTGGGAGANTGGGAGCAGGGGTATTCTGGTAAATTACTAGCTTGTTGAGGGTTTGTTCTCTGAGCATGAGAGAAGAATGGGAGCAAGGGTGCCGTGGTCTTAGATATAATAGAGAGCTTGAGGTAGATCGAGGGAAGAAGAGAAGTGGGAGAAGGAGCGGGAGGGGGAGGAAAATCTTGTTGTTTGTGGTAAGTATCTTGTTGATGCGACTGATTTTTTTTTTTGTTGGATTGTGTTGAGATTGATGGAGTTAAGATGATGGATGGTGATTGCACGACTTTTGATGCAGAATTGACGGCATGGGTGTGATGTTATGCGTTTCTTATACGTACCATCAGACAATTTTTTGAAGACGTGCCCCAAGGTTGGGAATTAAGAAAAAAGGTGTAAGTCTTGAAAAAAATTTCAGCACGAAAAAATTTATAAAAAAGTTTTGGATCAGGTGAAATAAATGTATTATAAAATAGTATTTCTTAGTTGTTTTTATAATAATGCCAAAATAAATCTGCATAAACCAAAAAAATAACAACACGAATATCAAAAGAAACGACTGGCTAAAATGAAAGAGTCTTCTTTTGAGATAAGCAATCAATCGTTGATCTAATGTCGAGCATGACACTGCATCTTCAAAACTGGAATAGGTTCAAGCTCCGAAGATGGTTCCCCGGTTGGCAGCGGCAAGACCTGCAGCAAGTGAGATGTGAATCAACTCGGTTGCGAGTCACATCGGATACCCTGCATTGGCTATGATAAGATTTATTTAAGACCTTGCAATATTAAGAGATCTAGTCGAGAGACAAATCAACCAGGCAAGCGAGACATGAGCCCTATAAGACTTGAGCCAAACAGAAAACGAGCCACAGCTCAATGCGAAAAAAATTGGTCGATTGCATTTGACTGACCAACCCGCATCTGGATCGAACGACCACATCATAATCGACATCTCTAATTGACCATACCAAAAGACTCCGAGCAAGATCACTATACGACCAAACACCTCGACGGACCAGCAAATACTTCAAAGTGCACAAATGTCACTCTGTTGGTGATCCCAATTCTCTTTATATATGTCGAATGCAATGTATGCGATTATATTTTTAATTTTCATAATTATAATTCTTACTTTACAACGACGCCAAAAACTTGATCCCGAGCAAAAGTTAGGTAAAATCTTGACTTGGAAACAAATATGAATACAATTATAAATATTTAAATATGGGATACTATGCAAGTATATGTATCATTATCATGTAATATAGGACTTTTTTATTAAGCCCCAGATATCGAACCCATATGAAAAATTACAATATGCACTTTACAAAATAGGAGAAATTATATAATAAAATTCTACTTAGTAAATTATTCTTATTTAAACTCTAGATGCTATAATATGAATGAAAGTTAGATTTTTTTTTTTTT
The DNA here is from genome assembly GCA_002079205.1 of Phalaenopsis hybrid cultivar. Classification (NCBI taxonomy): domain Eukaryota; kingdom Viridiplantae; phylum Streptophyta; class Magnoliopsida; order Asparagales; family Orchidaceae; genus Phalaenopsis; species Phalaenopsis hybrid cultivar. The sequence continues at coordinate 30,781 of JXCR01149096.1, forward strand.
GTTATTTTTTAAAATTGAAAATAAAGTAAGCAATTACTTAATTTAACTAGATATTTGCAAGATGAATACAATATTAATAAAATATCTTTTTTCTTATCATGAATCAGTAGCAAGCATAAAAATTCTATTATGGAAGTATTCTAATTGTGTTGTGTCAAATATAAACAATAATACTCTTTATACTTACTAGAGATAATATAAAGCACATAAGACACAGAAACCTAAGGGATGTCATGTGTTAAATCAATTCACAATTTTATTGATAATGATTGTTTATTAATTTTTCTTTTTTTTTTTTTGTAATTCGCTATCAATGAGCAGAAAAATTCGGGGAACTAATATGTTTATACAAAAAATACCAGCACAAATCTCAAAAAGAGCGAACGATTAAGAGGAACATGTCTCCTTTCCAAGTAAGCATTCAATTGATGATCCAAGGTCAAGCATGAAACCACGTCTCCAAACCTGATACAGGTCAAGCTCCAGAGATGGTTTCCCACTCTGTAGCTGCAAGACTCACTAAAAGTGAGACATGAATCATCTCGACAACAAGCTCGCCAGTTACCCCGCTTAGGCAGCTACAAGATCAACTTAAGACCTTATAAGATTGAGAGATCCAGCCGAGGCGAAGAACCAACAAGACAGGCGAGACGCGAGCCCTATAAGACTCAAGTTGAACGGAAATGGACCACGACTCACTATAAAAAAACTCGATCACATTCAACTGACCAATCCCACATCTGGATAGAACGACCACCTTACAACCACTCTGGTCAAGTGTGCTAAAAAACACCAAGCAAGAACATCATATAGCCGAACACCTAGACTGACCAACACGTATTCTAGAGTGCACATATGCTACTTGGTCGGTCGCCTCAATCAGTTAACTTCAAACCAGCTGACCAGTCAATTCTTGTGAATACTAAAATTCAAATTATAATACAAATATGACATTAAGAACAATTTACATAACAGTTCTCTTCTTTCTGCAGTTTTACAAAGCATGTCTCTATATATATGGAGCAAAAATATGAAAAATAACTTTTCCCCTCGATTCTCCCAACGAAGATCTCAGGCTTATTCTATTATCTTTTCATTCTCTTCTTTACTCGGCTCTCTCGGAGTCAAATCCACAAGGGACAAACTAGGATCCAACAAAATCTAATTACTTAGTATATATTGAATAAATTAAAATCAAGGTGATTTAACTAATATGATATCTATTTTTTTCTAAAAAAAGTTTATAAATTTGTTTTGAGACAAATGAAAAGTAGGATTATCGAAATAAATAAAATCAAATTTAAAATTTATTTTAATCTAAACATGATCACAATATTTTTCTTGGTTAGATGAGCTTTGAGCATGATGCCATTCGGTGCGGAAGTAGATATTTGAATTTAGCTCAATGATGATTAATTACTAGAAAATCAATTTGAATTTTGCCTTGAATCTAAATAAACTAGCCGTTATAAGCTGAAACTTTGGATTGATNCACAATTTCGGCTTTGCCTACAACTGCGTCCGGAGGTACAGGCCCCGCTGAATACAGTATAATTTTTCTACTTTTATCAGAGAGCCAGTAGAGTTAATAATGTTTTGTAATTAATTAATGTCGTAAGGAGATAATTTATTCATGAAATGATGAGCATCAAGGTTGATTTTAAGAGAAATAAATAGATTAGCTGCAAGATAATTAATTAAAGCTCTTAATCACCCTGCCACGTGGTGAATAATCAATACTCAAATCAACATGTCATACATGAAAATGATAGCACTGATCTCAAAATTAATTTATTTTGGCTAAGGTAATACTAAATAGAGCTTCTCATGTCATTCATACCTGTCCAATCAATCCTCATAATTAAAATAAAAAAATCTATCTCATTTCTTTTTGCTCTTAAAATATGCAAGGATGAAGATTCATAAAGATGATGGAAATATGATAAGATTATGATAAAATATCATATTTCCTCCCATCCATCAATCTTATCTCTTCAAAACCTTTTTGCATGTATAAAACAGTACTTAAAAGCTAAGAAATAAAACATGCATGCGTATGATTCTTCTTCCTCAGAACATACCCATCATGAAACACACATTCTAACAGCAAGCTGGCATGAAAGAAACCAAAAGAGGAAAAAGAGAAAAGAACAAAAGTTTCAGAAGGCTAATGACATTATAGAATCATGTCAGTTCAGTAAAGAAAAGAAAAACCCCCACAAAGAAAAAGAGCTCGGGATCTCTCTCTCTCTCTCTCTAGACTGTTAGTTCACATCAATAATACCATCTCACTCTCTCTTCGTTCCCTTGTCTTTCTATGGCTGCTCCTCATCATTCCATCCCATATATAGGAGTCTGAAACACACAAACATTTGGCTTTGCAGGATGGTAGTAATAGTGCGAAGAACTTGGCGCAAAACTCGAGCCTTCAAAACTCCCTCCAAATACTGAACTATTACTCTGCTGATTGTACTGGTTGTGGAGGGCGAGGAGTGACCAGTAGTCGCCGTCCAGATGTTGATGGGGGTGGTCTTGGACGGCCATGATTGTGTCGGAGGAGGAAGAAGGGGGAGTGGTGTTGGTGTCGGAGGCTTTGAAGGATCGAGCGGGCATGCTGCCGATGGGGAGGTCGGTGTGGGTTATGGTGTTAACGTTGTAGCGACTCATGTCGAAGTTGGTGACGGCGTTTAGTCCACGGAATTTTATCGCCGCTATATCATAAGCCTCGGCAGCTTCCTCTTGTGTGCCTACATTTGGTGGGCATCATCATATTCATGCATCAAAAACACCAAAATATTCTATGTAAATTCATATATGTGTACATAGATATGATAATTTGTCATGCAGAGAAAATATCAAGTGTGGACATCATGTTTGGGCAGGGCATGGATCGCATCACGTCATCGAACGCACAACATAACATAGTGTGAACCACACATTTAACTAGATGTAACATTTTCCCCTATGCATAAAATTTCATTAGTGCCAATTTTTAATATGTTGTTTGTTTTAAGTGCCATGTAAATATATGATAAAAGATCATGAGTGTGTTGAGTGTATTCTCAAGCACAATAAATAATGCTGCAAAAAATTGCATAAATAACTTGTCATACCACCCAATTAACATGTTCTAATGAGGCATTTTATTTTTTGGAGCATTTGCATACATATCACCCAATTTCAATGTATTTAATTAATTACATATTTAACATCCCAATCTATTCATATAACACATCAAAAACTAGTGAAAAAACACATTTTCATGACTATGAAAAGAAAGATATGTAAATATATAGGAAATGAGTGGAATGTATACAAATGTTCCTTTATTTTTTCTTCTTTCATACCTGTTCTTTTTCATATTATAAAACCACATACATCAGTGATAAAATTATTAAATTCTTTACAAAAAATAAAAATAAAAATAAGAACACTGCCCCCCACGTGGGTTGAGCTCAAATTCCTGAAGATTCTCTTAATTTTTCTTATATATGTAATAACAAAAAATACATAATAATACATATCTAATTAATATTTACATAGTACTTACTAAAGGTGCCAAGATAGAGGTCCTTGTTGCCTGCAACTCTTCCAATCCTTGCCTGCCACCGTCCATGCTGGTGGTGCCTTATGAAGAACCCAGCCAATCACCATGTAAGAAAGTCAGCATAAAAAATCTAACCCTAACCCTAACCCACAAGCATATAATATGTATATATACATATATACCTTGTTACTCCTCTATAAATAGAAGCGCCTCTAGAGAAGCCGCTACTCTTCCTTCAAACAAAGAGAATGGAATCAAGAAACAAAACGTACAAAGAACACAGATAAACATTGTAACAAATCATTCTGATGCAATTTGTATTAATATGTTAAAATAAAAAATATATATATAAAAAAAACAACACACAATTCCTATGTATTTATAAATATAACACCTAAACTTTATTATTTTTTACAAATATATCATTTTAACTATGCATGAAAAAGTGTACTTCACTTTTTAATTAATTAGAAGCTAAAATGAAGATAATTTTTATGTGATAAAAATTTTTGGGTGATATAAATGTAAAAAAAAATAAATTTTTGAGGTTAGATATGTAAATATATATATGAATTGGTGGTATGTACCATTTTCCATGATATAATGAAATAGACTAATGTTTTTTTTAAAAGAAACATAATGCATGCATGGCATGAACATTAATCACGTGGGTTTGTCGTCACCTTCGTAGCGAAGCGACGAATTCCTGCCGAGTCATGCTCTTCATCTCTTCCAGTTCCTTCTCGTAGTCCGAAACCTATACGAATAGTACAATATTCCGTATACACGTCAAGTTATCGTATTTACGAATCTGCCATTGACCATTTAGTGAGAAGAGAAGACCCACCGGAAAATTGGTCGTGGTGGTGGGGCCCCAGTACTTGAGAGCTGCCAGGTCATAGGCCCTCCCAGCCCTCTCCTCCCTATCATATCCACCTATTTTCACAATATTCAACTCTTATTTCCCCACCCTCTGATGCTAATCAGACGGTACAGAATCAGGGATATAAATTGTTATAGTCGCTTACCTAAATAAACTGTGTCCGAGGGTTGTTCGGGATATAAACGTGATTCAAGAAAAAAATAAAACACATGTTAGCAAGAAAAAAAAATAAGAAAATAAAAAATTTTATAAAATATTACGTCCAAACATTCATATATATATATATATATATATACACACGCTCAACCACAGGATGTCATAACATCATGCATCTAAATGATTTGCCATGCATAGTGGATAGAACAACCACAGGATGTCATAACATCATGCATCTGAATGATTTGCCATCCATAGTCCATAGAACAACCAATCATGGGACGCCACACCCATCTAAATTGGAGATGACCTGACATCCTGTTTTTTACTATATGGACATCTATTTTCTCGTACATTAAAAAAAAAAGAAAATATTGCGTACGGAACATGTATATATACGACTTTAGAGTATGACATTATTATACAAAATGTGTATTATAACACATAACATAGTTGTACATGCAATCCGAACTCAGCAGGTAATAATCTTGTCAGAGATGGTGTAGACTACGTACCTTGTCTACCCTTCCGGCTTTGGCCTTCCCGGCGGCAGCTATTGTCCCAAAGATGTGCTTCATACCTCCCCGTCCACCGATGCCTTAAATTCCCAAAATACCCTATCAGAACCTATATTCTTTCCAAAAAAAAGTTCTAAATTTTATTTATTTAAAAAAAATAAAAATTAAAAAGGAGTTATATTTATTACTCCAGATGACATTTTACAAAATCTATATTTCTTGCATTCGTAAAATAAAACATTCAAGATATCATAAAATACAGATGATTAAATGTCAATCTTTCATATATTTTTATAATAAAATATTGTGATTATTTTTAAATAAATCTATGATAAAAAAATATATATTTTTTCTGCCAAATTTCAAAATTTATTTTCACCAAAAAATTATATATTCGTACCCTTTTTTCTAAGAAAATAAGTAATTAATTAAAAATATAAAGCGAAGTTACAGTCTTCTCCTTTTCCAAAATCTTAATTTACATTCGGAACAACTTTATTTATTTATTTATATATTTACCTTGTGACGCCGCGGTAAATAGAAGTCCGGTGGCCGAACTTATCGACGGCCTTCTTAGACTCCGCCACGGTCGCCGAGATTTCCATCATCTGCTGCTCCGGCGGCTCCTCCGCCGCCGTTCCAAACAGAAATCCGGCAGCCACGGCCTTCAAGTCCGACTCAAAGATTACGCCTTTGTTACTTATGTCGGCTCCCCCACTTCCGCCGCCCCCTAAAAAGTCTTCAAGCTTAGGTTCCACGCTTCCGACGCCATCCTCTTCAACTGTTCTTACAAACCCTAGATGACGTAAGAGAGAGAGGGATAAGAAAGAGAGAGGGAGAGTAAAAGTACCGGGGGTAGTGTAGGAGAAAGCTTCGTAGAGGCCGCCAGGGTGGGGAGAAAGAGAGAAGGCGAGCCAGTTTTGAGAGGAGTATTCCATGTCCTTTGGGATCAGGGGTATTCTGGTAAATTACTAGCTTGTTGAGGGTTCGTTCTCTGAGCTTGAGAGAAGAAGGAGAGCAAGGGTGCCGTGGTCTTAGATATAATAGAGAGCTTGAGGTCGATCGAGGGAAGAAGTGAAGTGGGAGAAGGAGCGGGAGGGGGTGGAAAATCTTGTTGTTTGTGGTAAGTATCTTGTTGATGCGACTGATTTTTTTTCTTGTTGGATTGTGTTGAGATTGATGGAGTTAAGATGATGGATGGTGATTGCACGACTTTTGATGCAGAATTGACGGCATGGGTGTGATGTTATGCGTTTCTTATACGTACCATCAGACTGCCCCAAGGTTTGGGAATTAAGAAAAAAGGTGTAAGTCTTGAAAAAAAATTCAGCACGAAAAAAATTATAAAAAAGTTTTGGATCAGGTGAAATAAATGTATTATAAAATTGTATTTCTTAGTTGTTATAATTATGCCAAAATAAATCTGCGTATACCAAAAAAATATACCAACACGAATCTCAAACGAAACTAATGATTAAGATGAAAGGGTCTTCTTTTGAGATAAGCAATCAATCGATGATCCAAGGTCGAGCATGAAACTACATCTTCAAACATGGGATAGGTTCAAGCTCCAGAGATGATTCCTCGCTCGGCAGCGGCAAGACCTGCCGCAAGTGAGATGTGAATCAACCCGACAGCGAGTCACATCGGATACCCTGCATTGGCTATGATAAGATTTGTTTAAGACCTTGCAATATTAAGAGATCTAGTCAAGAGACAAATCAACCAGGCAAGCGAGACACGAGCCCTATAAGACTTGAACCAAACAGAAAACGAGCCACAGCTCAATGCGAAAAATTTTGGTCAATTGCATTTGACTGACCAACCTGCATCTGGATCGAATGACCATATCATAATCGACATCTCTGGTTGATCATGTCAAAAGACTTCGAGCAAGATCGCTATACGACCAAACACCTCGACGGACCAGCGAATACTTCAAAGTGCACAAATGTCACTCTGCTGGTGATCCCAATTCTCTTTATATATGTCGAATGCGATGTATGCGATTATATTTTTAATTTCCTTAATTATAATTTTTACTTTGCAACGACGCCAAAAACTTGATCCCGAACAAAAGCTAAGTAAAATTTTGACTTGGAAACAAATATGAATATAATTATAAGTATTTAAATATGGGATACTATGCAAGTATATGTATCATTATTAAGTAATATAGGACTCTTTTATTAAGCCCCAGATATCGAACCCATATGAAAAATTACAATATGCACTTTACAAAATAGGAGAAATTAGATAATAAAATTCTACTGAGTAAATTATTCTTATTTAAACTCTAGATGCTATAATATGAATGAAAGTTCGATTTTTTTTGTAATTTTTTAAAATTGAAAATAAAGTAAGCAAATACTTAATTTAACTAGATATTTGCAAGATGAATGTAATATAAATAAAATATCTTTTTTTTTATCATGAATCATTAACAAGTATAAAAACTCTATTATGAAAGTATTATAATTGTGTTGTGTCAAATAGAAACAATAATATTTTTTACCCTTACTAGAGATGCTATAAAACACATAAGACATAGAAACCTAAGGGACGTCATGTGTTCAATCAATTCACAATTTTATTGATAACGATTGCTTATTAATTTTTTCTTATTCTTTTTGTAATTCGCTATCAAGGAGCAGAAAAAATTGAGGAACTAATAGGTTTATTCAAAAAATACTAGCACGAATCTCAAAAAGAACGAACGATTAAGAGGAACATGTCTCCTTTCCAAGTAAGCGATCAATTGATGATCCAAGGTTGAGCATGAAACCACGTCTCCAAACCCGATATAGGTAAAACTTCGGAGATGGTTTCCCACTCGGTAGCTGCAAGACTCACCAAAAGCGAGGTGTGAATCATCCCGACAATGAGCTCGTCGGATACCCCGTTTAGGCAGCGACAAGATCAACTTAAGACCTTATAAGATTGGAAGATCCAGCCAATGCGACGAACCAACCAGACATGCGAGACACGAGCCCTATAAGACTCAAGTTGAACAGAAAATGAGCTACGACTCACTATGAAAAAATTCGATCACATTAAACCGACCAATCCCACATCTGGATCAAATGACCACCTCACGACCACTCTGGTGAAGTGTGCTAAAAGGCACCGAGCAAGATTATCATACAGTCGAAACCTCGACTGACCAACACGTACTCTAGAGTGCACATATGCTACTTGGTCGATCGCCACAATCAGTTAACTTCAAACCACCTGACCAGTCAATTCATGTGAATGTTAAAATTCAAATTATAACACAAATATGACATTAAGAACAATTTTCATAACTGTTCTCTTCTTTCTGTAATTGTAAAAAATATGTCTCCATAACTACGGAGCAAAAAATATGGAAAAATAACCTCTCCCCTCGATTCTCCCAACGAAAATCTCAAACTTATTCTAGTATCTCTTCATTCTCTTCTTCACTCGGCTCTCTCGGAGTCAAATCCACAAAGGACAAACTAGGATCCATTACGAAGTATATATTGAATAAATTAAAATCAAGGTGATTTAACTAATATGATATCTATTTTTTTTCTAAAAAAAGTTTATAAATTTGTTTTGAGACAAATGAAAAATAGGATTATCAAAATAAATAAAATCAAATTTGAAATTCATTTAATCTAAACATGATCACAATATTTTTCTTGGGTAGATGAGGTTTGAGCATGATGCCATTCGGTGCGGAAGTAGATATTTGAATTTAGCTCAATGATGATTAATTGCTAGAAAATCAATTTGAATTTTGCCTTGAACCTAAAAAAAAGAGCCGTTATAAGCTGAAACTTTGGATTGAATTTTTTTCGTGCCGATTCCTAGCCATAGATCAACTCAAACTAACTCGAGATTGACCTATTATATTTTTTAATTTCTAAAAAAATTATATATATATGTATATAATGCTAAGTAAAATTGAATATAACAAGTCAACATCCAATTTCAAGCAGATTTCGAGTTGGAACATATCCAAATAACAAAATTTGAGACAATTAGTTTCAATTTTGACCCTAAGTGAGCCGTTTGTGACCTCAAATGAATCGAGCTCAATTCAAATTCTAACCAGTACGGCTCTAAATCGAATACAATCAGTCATGAGCTGATTTCAAGTTGCACCAAATCTATCCAAGCCAATCCCACCACTACGGGTCCATTATCTAATTCAGCAATCACGATAATTTCACCCTTAATATTTTTTCCACGCAGTAATTAGTCTGAGTAATTTAAATAGCTCGCAAAGTAAAATGGCGTCAAAACCTAAATTTTTTTACTTTCTTTAACAAGTAATAGAAAAACGAAGCACGGGGNGTTTGAGACAGTTAGTTTCAATTTTGATCCTAAAAGAGCCGTTTGTGACCTCAAATGAATCGAGCTCGATTCAAATTCTAACCAGTTCGGCTCGAAATCGAATACAATCAGTCATGACCTGACTTCAAGTTGCACCAAATCTATCCAAGCCAATCCCACCACAACGGGTCCATTATCTGATTCAGCAATCACGGTAATTTCACCCTTAATATTTTTTCCACGCAGTAATTAGTCAGAGTAATTTAAATAGCTCACAAAGTAAAATGGCGTCAAAACCTAAATTTTTTTACTTTCTTTAACAAGTAATAGAAAAACGAAGCACGGGGCTGTGGAGGCTTTTTACTGGCCGGCCTGGCGGTTCCCTTGACCGCACGGAAAGCAGCCTACATAACGTAACCGCTTCTCCTGTTCCGCCGGAATAGTTTAAAATGTCCAAAGCATCTACGATTGAGCACGCTAAGGCTGAGAGTGTCGCGGGGCAGCAGATTGTTTTGGCGTTGTATTGAAACTGGGAAGCAAGAGGGATGGGNCGCTTCTCCTGTTCCGCCGGAATAGTTTAAAATGTCCAAAGCATCTACGATTGAGTACGTTAAGGCTGAGAGTGTCGCGGGGCAGCAGATTGTTTTGGCGTTGTATTGAAACTGGGAAGCAAGAGGGATGGGAAGGGAACATGTGGACATGGGGCCGACGCCGTATTGTGCTGCCGCCTAGGCTGCCCGAACTTTACAGGACACGTGGCAATCACGCGTTAGCTTTTCTTGATGAAGATCAGAGGGCTAATAGTAAGCTTGCGAGAGCGCACGTCAGTGGATCCCACGGCCGACAGCCTCTGATCATCATCACGTGTTGAGGGGGGTTTAGATATTCATCGCAAGATTGATATAGACCTCGAGGTGAGAATTTTTTAAATTATTCTTTTTTTACATTTACAAACATACCACCCAATTTCTATGTATTTACATATTTGACATCAACCAGATATTTCATATCCTATAAAAAATATCATCATTTTAATTTTAAAAAAACTGAAATTAACTTTTCATGTATGTAAAAAATAAGGGTTAAGTGTTTGATATGTAAATATATAGGAATTGAGTGGTATATATGTAAATAATTATTTTTTCTGTTGCTTTAGGGTCTCTATAATTGTTTATTTTATGTGGGCTTGGTTTTATGGATACTCTATTTTTAATTATTTTTCCTATAACGTGGACCAATTCATTTTATGTGAAGCCAAGGGCGTACCAGTGGCCCACGGAATTATGCTTTATCTGGGTCGGTGCGATGGATTGGGCTTCATTGACCGTCCGTCCGATCGAAGGGCCCACGTCATGGACTTGCGACACGCCCGCATGCCCTGCATCGCATTTATTAACATAAGATTAGAATAAATATTTATTTTTACAGGGAGCTCCAAAATAATAGTTTTTACATGTAAATACCTTAAAAAATTAAAATTATAAGTGAACGTATTTTGTTACAGTGGCAGCGGTTGGCTACGTCCTCCCCTCTCCCAATTTCGCCCAAATCTCCCTTATCTGCTCAACGCAGTACAGTCATCATTAGAGAATTGGGAAGTGAACTGACACGATCACGACTTACAGAGACCACCGACAGAATCGTGACTTATAGAGACCAGCAGAACTCCCTCCTTTCACATCCTTTGCTCGGCTCTTACTAGAAATTATTGAGGAAGGTAAGCCTCTTCGGATCATTCTTCCTCTTTGCTCATAGGATGCAGGCAATCGCGACTTACAGAGATCACCGAAACTCCCATCTTTCTCGTCCTTCCACTCACCTACCATAAAACATTGAGATAGTATTAGCAGACCTTCACTTGTAATTTTAATTTTTAGGAGCCTTTACATGTAATAACTATTGTTTAAAGACCTTCATATATAAAAACTCCTTTTTTTTTATCGGCTTAACTAGACCAGATTAATTAAGTTTGGCTGCACGTAGACTATATCAACAATGGCACGAAAAGGGTTGATGTGAGATCGCACGTGCGGCCGATGGATGCAAGGATAGAGAAGGCAATATTTTCCTTAGGATTAGTAAATAATTAAAAATTGATTAAAATTTATTAGTTAATGTAGAAATCACTTTTTTTATATTTTTTTAATATATAGAACAAATAATAATATTATTATTTATAATAGTATTTAATATATTATATAATNGCAGAATCGTGACTTACAGAGAACAACAGAACTCCCTCCTTTCACATCCTTTGCTCGGCTCTTACTAGAAATTATTGAGGAAGGTAAGCTTGTTCGGATCATTCTTCCTCTTTGCTCATAGGATGCAGGCAATCGCGACTTATAGAGATCACTGAAACTCCCATCTTTCTCGTCCTTCCACTCACCTACCATAAAACATTGAGATAGTATTAGCTGACCCTCACTTGTAATTTTAATTTTTAGGAGCATTTACATGTAATAACTATTGTTTAAAGACCTTCATATATAAAAACTCCTTTTTTTTTTATCGGCTTAACTAGACCAGATTAATTAAGTTTGGCTGCACGTAAACTATATCAACAATGGCACGAAAAGGGGTGATGTGAGATCGCACGTGCGGCCGATGGATGGAAGTACACAGAAGGCAATATTGTCCATAGGATTTGTAAATAATTAAAAATTAATTAGAATTTATTAGTTAATGTAGAAATCAATTTTTTATATTTTTTTAATATATAGAATAAATAATAATAATATTATTTAATATATTATATAATAATAATAATATTATTATATATATATAATTAAAAAAGAAAATAATAAGAAAATAAAAAATAAAAAAACCGTACTCCCCAATAATATTGTTTGATTCGATTTTATTTTAAAATTACATTTTGGTTTTCGGATTTTAAACCCTCAATGTTTGGTGTTCAGTTATTGACTTAATTATGTATTTTATTTAACCGAACGTAATGAAAAAATAAAAAATTGAAATTAGATGAAAGTTTCATGAAGTTAAATTAATATCATATATATGTAATTATTGATATTTATTCATACCCCAGCTCTCACTAATACCTAAATTACAATAGATTTGATGAATTTGAAAACAGATACATTCAAATTAACCGAATGCTCACCCCAATCTCAAGACTAACATATAGATAAGGGGTCAAGGTTAACACTCAAGCCTTATATTCTTCATAATCTTAAAGCAAGGCTTTCTGGGAGGAGAGCACGAGGAGCCTGGATGTAGGCTAAATCTGGCTAGACGATCATTTTGAACAAAATAAAGCCACAGATTTGATAAATTCATATTTCACAGATTTACAAATCGGTTGATTTACAGAATTTATGGGATTTAGATGAACAGTTTGTTCTGCTTACTTGCCAAACAATTATGTTAGATTTACAAGATTTAGTAAATCCATTACCAATTAGTTTTTCGCATTTAAATCATTCAGGATTATTAAGCAAATCCGAGATTTACTAAACCCTAATAACTTAAATATCATCTTATCATTCAGTCCCGAAGGGATGATGGGTGCATGTGATATAGCCGTAATCATTAAGTTTATTGCACATCAAAAAGAAATGATTAAGAACTTGGCACATGGAAGAAATATTAGGACGCTAGCTGGTACAACTGGATTGGTTTAGGAGCTGTGTTGACTACTGGAGCAAACGAGCCAAACTTCTGCAGACTATTCATGAAATGATTCATGCAAATCATATTCGTTTCAGCTCAATTCAAATTCATTTATTCATTTTTTTTTAACTCACGCTCAACAATAAATACAACATTAGGGCCAAATTAAATTCAAATATTAGGGAGCAATCCTAAAATAAAATAAAAAACTAATTANATAAAAAATTAAAAAAGAAAATAATAAGAAAATAGAAAATAAAAAAACGGTACTCCCCAATAATATTGTTTGATTCGATTTTATCTTAAAATTACATTTTGGTTTTCGGATTTTAAACCCTCAATATTTGGTGTTTGGTTATTGACTCAATTATGTATTTTATTTAACCGAACGAAATGAAAAAAAAAAATTTTGAAATTAAATGAAAGTTTCATGAAGTTAAATTAATATCATATATATGTAATTATTGATATTTATTCATACCCCAACTCTCACTAATACCTAAATTACAATAGATTTGATGAATTTGAAAACAAATACATTCATATCAACCGAATGCTCACCCCTATCTCAAGACTAACATATAGATAGGGGGTCAGGGTTAGCACTCAAGCCATATATTCTTCATCATCTTAAAGTAAGGCTTTCTGGAAGGAGAGCACGAGGAGCCTGGATGTAGGCTAAACCTGGCTAGACGACAAAATAAAGCCGCCGATTTGATAAATCCATATTTCACAAATTTTGGTCGTAAATCCCGAATTTACTAAATCCCACAAATCGGTGGATTTACAGGATTTAGATGAACAGTTTGTTCTGCTTACTTGCCAAACAGTTATGTTGGATTTACAAGATTTAGTAAATCTATTACCAATTAGTGTTTCGCATTTAAATCATTCAAGATTATTAAGCAAATCCGAGATTTACTAAATCCTAATAACTTAAATATCATTCAGTCCCCAAGGGATGATGGGTGCATGTGATATAGCCGTAATCATTAAGTTTATTGCACATCAAAAAGAAATGATTAAGAACTTGGTACATGAAAGAAATATTAGGACGCTAGCTCGTACAACTGGATTGGTTTAGGAGCTGTGTTGACTACAGGAGCAAGCGAGCCAAACTTCTGCAGACTATTCATAAAATGATTCATGCAAATCATATTCGTTTCAGCTCAATTCAAATTCATTTATTCATTTTTTTTTTTTGAACTCATGTTCAACAATAATTTAATTTAATATTTTTTTAAAAAATACAACATTAGGGCCAAATTAAATTCAAATATTAGGGAGCAATCCTAAAATAAAATAAAAAACTAATTAATTATTCTATTAAAAAATAACATCACATTTTTCTTAAATCATAATAAATTAAATTTATTTTCCAGTTAAAATCATAATTAAACTCTTCATAGAGTGACTTTATTTACACATTACACTCTCAACCAAATTTAATATTCTTCTCTCAACTGCAAAAGATTCAATCTCATTCAAACTATCATACATTCCAAATTGATTTAAAAGAAAAATATAATGATATCTATACATAACACTAATCTTAAAGTATATCTAAGGGCTTAAACTCGAACACAATCAAAATCTTGATCAAGATAACCTCACATGAACCTCTATTTTCTTCAAAATCATTATAGAATTCTAAATNCATACATAACACTAATCTTAAAGTATATCTAAGGGCTTAAACTCGAACACAATCAAAATCTTGGTCAAGATAACCTCACATGAACCTCTATTTTCTTCAAAACAATTATAGAATTCTAAATGCAAGAAAAAAAAAATAATGAAAGCCCAAAATTTAGTCCCACACACTGAATATATATCCTCACATGTAAAAACTTTGATTAAGGACATTGGANAATAATAATAAAAGCCCAAAATTTAGTCCCACACACTGAATATATATCCTCACATGTAAAAACTTTGATTAAGGACATTGGACCGCTAGAACATTGCCAGGCATTGATCAAAATATAATTCCTTGTTTTTGTCTTTTTTTCTTTTTTGGTTGTCACAAACAAATACATCCAAAGACAAATAACAGACATATGAACAGACTAAAAGGTGTATATAATACAGGGAGGATGATCCTTGTTAAGAGTAAAAATAATCTTTACATAATCTAAATTTAAAGCCATAATTTATCAACTACACAAGGCTCACTCACTAAAGAACCTTCCTTTCAGGATTCCAGAATTATTTTATAAAAAATCTTCGATGAACTTGAGAAGTTTATGAACTTGGGTACCTCACACTCTGCGCGTGCCGTACTTTAAACTCGAGAGAATGATCACCAGACGTCTCGCAGATACCTTCCTTGCATTTGCAGGTTCTTAACCAGGCTTTCGGTCTTGGAGCTATCTAGAGAGCCCTGCAATAGAACAACACCAAGGTGAAAACTTAACCCAACGGCTACAAAATCAGATTGTTAGAATAAAAGAATATTTACATACACCACTAAATTTTTATGTAAATGTATTTACATATATAACACAAAAATTTCAATATATATATATCACCTTGCGTATACATCATCATATGTATTTAAACTTTTTGAAAGTTAAAATTGTGGTATTTTTTATGTGATATGAAAGATTTAGGTGGTTTAAATGTTAAAAAGAAAAAAAGTTTAATTGTTAGATATGTAAATGCATATGAATTGGGTGGGGTGCATGTAAATGCCCCTAAGAATAAAAACCCTGTTATTCAATTTAATCAATAGTTAGGTCCTAAGTGTGCAAGCTCATAAAAAAAATTTGCATCTTATTTTAGCTACAAATAAGAAGTGACTCGTTACCATGAACCTCTTATTGACAGTGGTTTCGGTAAAACATGAACTTATCAGTGAGCTGTTTTCATAGACAAAAGAGCAATGGCTTCAGAGCCCACACTTCAGTGTTCAAATAACAAAAGTATATTTACAAATAATTTTAAAAAGATTACTTTTAAGGAGCCTAAGACTTTTCAAATTATGAAAATAACCCTCATCAAGGGGAGAGGTTTCCACAAGCAGATGCCAAAAAAGATTTGGGACGGTCTTTACCTGTTCCTGGACTATGTTATGTAGAGTGCGGTGGACATCTTTAGCCATGCCTTTGGCATCACCACATACATATATGTAACCCCCTTCAGAGATAATACCCCAAATTTCTAATGCCTGTAAAAAATCAAATAAAGTAATCAGAGAAAAGAACAAGAGATAGATATATATATAGAAAGAGAGAGAGAGAGAGAGAGAGTTGAGTTTTATGAGACCTTTTCAACCATTTTATGCTGCACATATTCTTTTGTTGGTCCTTCTCGAGAGAATGCTAGAAGCAGCTCAGAAAGCACTCCAGCTTCAACAAATTTTTTCAGCTCATCTTCATAGATGAAATCCTGCAAATTTGCCAAAACAATTTAAAATTACTTTCTGATTACCACAAGTAAAACAGCAGAAAAAAAAATGAGAACTTTAAAGGATTGGTTTAACACCATTTTACGATTCCTGCATCCAAAGAATAGTTTAGCAGGCCCAAGTACAGCACCGGATTCTTTTAACGCCAACCTCTCCTAAAAATGGCAGCAGAAAATTAATGAAATTATTCTCACAGATGAGTATAACATCAATAAGGAGATTTACATACATACCACACAATTCTTACGTATTTACATATCTAAAATACCACCCAAACCTTTCATATCACATAAAAATACCACCATTTCAGCTTTTAAAAGGTAAAATACACCTTTTCATGCATAGCTAAGGTGGTATATATGTAAAAATGTTAAGTATAGGTGTTAGATATGTCAATCTTCCTTGAAACTAAAGTTCACAGCAAACCTGTAAGAATCCTCTGAATGGCGCCAACCCGGTTCCAGGTCCAATCATGATAATTGGCACAGAGTTATCTGCTGGCAATTTAAAATTTGATTGCCTCACAAAAATTGGAGCCCAGCTACAATCTTTACTTTCATCCAAAGGAAATGCATTCTGAAAGGAGGAAAATTTCCAAATCAAAGATTAAATTTGAATGTTACTCAAATTATTAAATAATATAGTGACGAGTCCTAGATAATTATAAAAGTAACAAGGAAAGCGTAAGAATCCAATGCCTTTATCTGACAAGAAAGCTGTGAAAGAAGTAAAAATTAAAGCCAAATTACATGGGACGAGAAATACTTTACGACTAGCAAGAGGGATGTAAAATTGTTTCACAAACTCGCCTGTAACATGAAAGACAGATTTAAACATTCATAAATCAGGGATTCGGAAACATTTCAAACTCAAAAGTACCAGTTACTGAGCATTTATGCTTTACTAAATTTGATGATTGTACCTAAAGAAGATAAAAAAAAAATGTTTTGTTGCCTCTACTCGACTAATTAATCAAAGTTCAAGCTCAAGCTCAAGTCGAGGGTGGCTCGAGCTCGACTCAAGTCATGTACACCCCTATATGAGGTGATACACTCAAGCACAAAATTAAGTATTGTTAATTATTGTCAATATAAACCGATAAGTAGAGCAACAAAAAATAATAATAATAATAGAAAATAAAAAATCTAAGTTTAAAGTTTTTTGGGTGTTAAGGGCCTAATGGGTCGGGCTCAGATCTAACCCAATATTGACCCAACCAAAACATATTTAATCTGAATCTGACAATTTATCATATGAGTCAAAATATCTTGACCCGAACATACCTAAGAAAAAACTAACCCATTTAAACACATTTATCATATGAAATATACAATTTGTTAATTAACATGATGAAATTAATCAAAACATGATCTATTTAACCGAATGAACCAAACCCAAATTGATCTACCAAAACCCTAATAACAATTGGGTCAATTCCAGGTTAATTTTAGGATATTCAGGCCAACCCAAACCAAACTGATATAAGAAGTTAAAACTCAAAATCAGATTTTTTAAGAGGTTTAGGTGAGATGGAATAATTGAGTATTTTTTTACAGCCATAGGTTTTAATTCAAGCATTTCATTTAAAATATAGTTTAATAGCACTGCTTAAATTGAAATTGTATCATATTTACAATTTGTGTTGGTTTCTTGAAATGAGAAAGAGAAGAAAAACTAAAATTTCTTACTGTAGATTGAAGGGAAATCAGAACCACACCCTTTATGTAGCCTTATAATATTTTAATAATAACAAACTTCCAAGAAAAGACCTAAAAATCAGTCAAGAAAGTAACAAGAAACAAAATTCAAGAAAAAATAACAACTCACTACTAAAATTAAGGAACAAACTAAATTCAAATAAACCTAGACTCAATAAGCTGTCCTAAGCATGTATTCCAACACTCCTTGCTTTAGGATCTGCGAACACCAAGTTTCTGCCTTAGAAATTCAAACTTGCTGATTGAAAGTGACTTTGTAAGCAAATCCGCCAACTGATCTTCAGATTTGCAGTGAACCAGAGTCACAAATTCTTCTTTCTGCACTTCCCTTAGAAAAAATAACTTGATGTTGAAACGTTTAGTGTTCCCATGAAACACAGGATTATGAGAAATGACAATGGTACGAATATCGAAACCATTGATAGTCAATTGCATGTTGTCACCAGAAACCCGAATGAGTTTTGAATCACTTAAGCAAGCTTTATCGACATCGTCTTCCGAGTCCGCATGTTTCGTCATTGACACCGTTTTGATGAAGCCTGAGCTTGACTCGGGTTTCTCTTCCAATACTAGTTTTGTGAAACTTTGTTGCCTTTGATCTTGAGATTGCAAAGCAGTCACAAATGTTAACAGAACCTCTTTTACTTTTGCAGCGAACAATGTTTTTCAGTGACATCTTTTAATCGAGCTTCCGCATCTGCCTATGAAACCCTGGTCCTTCAATTCAAACTACAACCGCTTCTAATAAAACACCATGTTCTCTAGCTTTTGTGAGCTTAGAATGCCAAAAATGTGCCTCTTGAAGAGCAGAGTCTCTCTTCTTGAACAGGATCTCTCTATCTCTGCTAAATGTTGCAACCTTTTCTTCTGATACTTTTAATTTAAGAATGGTTTCTTGAAGTTTTTTATTTGAATCATTGGTCAGTCGTTCAATTTCTGTGTAAGCAAGCCTCCTCTCTTCATCCATAGCAAGAGCTGCAGATGCGGCTACTTCAGCAGCCTGAGCTGTCTTAGTTAACTTGTCTGGTCACTCACATATGGTTGAATCTCTTGCACGTAACTCTTTGGCCAATTGTTGAAGTTCTTCATCTTTAACTTGAAGTGTTTCCTTCATTATCGTAAAATCATCTAAATGGCCTTCATTACCCTCATTAATCAATGAAACTTCTAGTGAGTGGGCATGTTTTACAGAACTTTCATTGGGAAAAGAGCCAAAAGCCTCCTGCTTCTGCATTGGATTGAGTGAAAAACTCTTCCCTGTCATCTTAACTTCAAACATCTTTTCGTCTGTAGCATTCGCTATCACACAAGCCTTCTCCATAAACATCAATTTGAATCCCATTTCTATTAATTGACCAACACTGAGCAAGTTTTGGTCAATATCTGGTACATAGAGAACATCGGTGATCAACTTAGTTCCTGAACAACTTGCAATGGCTACGGAACCCTTTCCTTTGACTGTAATATATTCATCATTCCCAATTCTGACCTTCTTGGACTCGGTGCTCTTCAATTCATTGAACAACTCCTTGTCATGGGTCATATGATTAGTGCAACCACAATCAATGAGCCAATTTTCACTAGTTTCAGAACTCGTGAAACAAGTTGCAACGAAAAGATAGTCATCTTCTTCTTGATCTGCCACTTGTGATTCATCTCCTTGTTGCTGATCTTTATTCTTGCAAATGACAGCTTCATGTCCCATTTGATTGCACTTTGCTGCTCTTTGCATATGGTCTTCTCCAGCATTTGAAAGGAGGATGACATTTCTTGCCACAATGTCGACATGGAGGGTAATCTTTATTTTGTCCACTTGTAGCTTGAAACTTTTTGTTCTTGGGCCACCTATTCTTTTCATCATCTTGATGCTTGACTAGTAGAGCTCCTTCGACGGCTCCTTCTTGCCTCATTACACGCCTCTGTTCTTGTGTTTGTAAATCACTTAAGAGTTATGTCAAAACAATCTTTGACAGATTCTTCGTGTTTTCTAAGGTGGTGATGATAGCCTCAAATCTTTCAGGTACTGTTACAAGGATTTTTCGAACAATTTTTGAATCTTCCAAAGAAGAACCCAATAATTTGACACGATTTGCTATGTTGAGCAGTCTGTCAGAGTACTCCTTTATGGTTTTTGTCTCCTTCATCTTTTGTAATTCAAAGCACGAACCAAGTTTAGCACCTACATTCCTCGAATTCTTTCATCTCCTTCATACTTGGATTTGAGATAATCTCAAATCCATTTTGTCGTTTTCAAGGACATGATACGAGTGAAGATCTTAGAGGGAACTGCAGCAAACAGGCAAGCTTTTGCCTTGGACTTCTTTGTCTTCTTCTCCTTTTGTGCTTTAATTTGTGTTAAGGTGAGATTTTCAGGGAGAAGAGGAATGTTATAGTCTTCTTCCACTGCTTCCCAGAGATCCAAAGCTTCTAGGTACGTCTCCATGCGGACTGCCCAGATCTGGTAGTTGTCTCCGTCAAACACTGGTGGAACAACTAAGGAAAAACTGGCTTCGATCTCCATTGCCACTCAAACTCACGCACAGTTCCCTTAAGAAAAGAGCTCTGATACCAATTTGTAGGTTTCTTGAAATGAGAAAGAGGAGAAAAACTAAAATTTCTTGCTGTAGATTGAAGAGAAATCAGAACCACACATTTTGTGTAGCCTTACAATATTTTAAACTTGGAGTTAATAACAAACTTCCAAGAAAATACCTAAAAATTAGCCAAGAAAGAAACAAGAAACAAAATTCAAGAAAAAAATAGCAATTCCTAAGATTAAGGAACAAACTGAATTCAAATAAACCTAGATTCAATGAGCAGTCCTAAGCATGTAGTCCAACAATTTGTATAACTTTAGATTAACATTTCAATGTGATGTTAAGTTGTAAACTTTATTTCTTTAAATTGAGTATTCATGGTTTATTAGAATAAAAGACTAATGTGAAAGGAGTGGAAACAAGAAGCAAAATAATATAATTATTATTGATATTAGAAAGAGAGTTACAAGTCAGGTACAAATCTTCTTTTTCTCTCTCCCTCAGTGACCCAGTCCTATATATAAATGGGTAAAGGGTGGTAAATAGGTAATATAACATGATAAGAGGTAATAATATTGTATATGGTTTGTATGCAAATGCTGTTGAATGATGAATTAAGATTATATCTTCTATCATTCTTCTTTTTCTCTCTCCCTCGTGAAGCACTCTCCTAACATCAAACTCATCCCTCTTGCTACTCTACATCATAAGAATGTTGAGTAGTACTTTATATTGAGTTCATGCTACCACTTCGATCAGAGATTGAATGCCAGGATATCATATCTTCTACTCCACTTCAAGAACTATTCTGGTTGTTTGCACTTATCTTGCTCAACTACTACTACCTATGGCTTCGTTCATATATAAATCCATCAGCTTAAAAGATGCCCAAAAGAGTGCATACATGAACTAGTTCTGACATCATATCTTTTACTCCACTTCAAGAACTATTCCAGTTGTTTGCACTTAGTNCAAAGAGCTTTATATGTAAACTAGGTGACAGAAAATCACTGAGCACGTGGAAGGCGACTTGCAAAGACAAAGCTGCTTCAAACAAAACTTTAATCCACATTTATCTGAAATTTTGGGTG
>JXCR01149098.1:1428-46558 GCA_002079205.1 Phalaenopsis hybrid cultivar
TAGTTGTACTCGTATTTGTACTTTTTTTAGTTATCTTGGTACTCATGAGGGTGTGAGTAATGTATGACATCTTCTACTTATGATCTGTGATGATTTCATGTTTCTGCATATGATCCAGTACTATCAGTAAGCTATTCTGAATAAGCTGCCCCAAACAGTTCTATTACAAAGGGGCATGAATGTCATTTAATCATCAATAAGCCATCTTGAATAAGCTGCCCCAAACAGCAAGACAGATTATTCTGATAATCTGCAGATTATCAGATTATCAGAATAATCTGCTTATCAGCAGATTATTAATAATCAACAGCTGCGCCAAACAGACCCTTAGTCAAAATGTAGTTACTAAACTCAACTTAATGAGTTCCATACTTTCAATTAGATTGTGGTAAATCTCATTAGCAACTGTAGGTTACCTTCTTTGAGGGATTCCCGATTGTTCGATAGAGAAGTTTTAATTTAGTTTCAATTTTTGTTTTGCTGTTTTACTTGTGATTAAATTTTGAGTTGTCTTATATTTTGACTAGTGTGGCGCTGAATTTTATCTTGTTTAAATTTTATTTTCATTTTGGTTTTGGTTTCAGTTCTTACATGCCGGGTGACCTTAAGCATACAAATAGGAAACAATAGGTACAAGAAAAAAATAAATGCATTAACTTAAAAGCATACCTATCGATTTTTCTCGTTCCTCCACCGAAAAGATTAGCTTTTGAAACATGTATATAATTTTGTAAGGAATTTAAATTGCAGAATTATATGATGGTATACATACCAAATCACAATTTATTACTTCATTGACTCTCAAAAGATCTTAGTGGATAATTTTAGAACAAAATATAGCAATTTCAACTTGCCCTTCAAAATATTCAAGAGATTCCAAAGTGTTCGGGGCATGACCTTGAACCACTTTAAAGATTTCTTGAAATATTTTTAGTTTATTTTGAACTTATCATATTGTTCTATTAATCATCTAATGTTAGGCTAAGGTTATCACATTTCTCAAGGAAACTTGATGTTTTATTTATGCCAAGGCTAGAACACTCCATTAATCATTTGATGTTTCATTTAAGAGTTCTATGGGTGGGTGCCCTAGGGCAAATTTAGGTAAGTAAAGATATTGATTCCCAAAATTAAATTTGAGCTTGTAGTGTAAAAGGTGTTAATCATCAATCATGTTATCTTCTAAATCGAACCAAGTGAGTTTAAATGTCAAGCCTAGGTCGCTACAAAGCCTTGAATAATCGTAATAGGTGAAATGGTAATTAACATAATTTTTATTTAAATGACACGCCTTCGTATTGAAAGATCACATTGTCATCAACCATGGGCTTAGAATTAATAAAATATTTTCTTCCTAACTCAAACCCATCAATTGATATTTATTCAACTTTGATTGACTTCCAAGCCAGGATAATTAAGGTAATTACAATTTTTGCTTTCATTGTGGAAAAGGTGGAAAGTGAGTTCGTACCTCTTACCCATCATATTTTAATCATCCGAACATATTCATTAGAGTCAAAATTACCCATTTTCCCTTTAATTAGTCCTAAATTTTGATTAAGGCATCAAAATCCAAAGTTACCCTCCTGCCTTTGGGGCTCTTCACTTCATAACTCATTAATCAAAATTCAAATGACTTTGAGAGTTTTTTAAAGTGTCCTATATATAGGTCAATTAAAACATTAGAGGAGAAAACGTGGGTTTTCAAAATTTAATTTAATATAATTTAAATAATTATTTAAATTTAGAAAGTAGTATTTTAAAGTTGATTTTACTTAACTATCCAACAAAAGTTTTTATTTATGAGAAAATTACTCGAGTTCTCCTTAAGTGAGAGAAATACTTAGACAAATTTCATAATTATTTAAATTAAATTTTTTTATTTAATTATTAAAAATGTCAATGATTTAGTTAAATGGAAAAAATGCTTTAATTACAGAAATTAATTTTATATTCTTATTAAGCTTCTTTGAGTTCAAAAGACTCAGAGAATCAAATTTTATATTTTTATGATTTCTAATTTATTTATTATAATTATTTTAATGAGAAAAATTAGGAAAATTTATTTTTAAGGTTTTAAAACTTAATTTTAACTTGAAAAAGTTAGGAAAAATATTTTAATGAGCCAGGTGATCAAGAGACCATTAGGCAAATTTTAAAATAACTTTTTATTTTTTAGATATTTTAATTTTTTTTAATTATTTTAAATTGAAAATAAGGATAAAAAATCAACTATTTTCTCAATAATAACATTTTTTCCTAAGTCCCCTCATCCCTAGTAGCTCAGAAAACTACTTTTTATAACTTTCTCAAGTATATTTTGTTTATTATAACTATTTTTGCACAAAAATACTATGTTTCTTAAAAAATCAACATTAATGCTCAAACATAATAACAAAAATTTTAAATTTTTACAGTGAGTAATTATGATTTTTATGCACAGTGTGGAATTGATTTTGTGAATTTTATTATTAATATTTAATTTACATAAATCAAAACAAGATATTTGCATTTAATTAATAATATAAATGTACGAAATGATTCAAATCATCATATAATTTTTTCTAAGCTTCAATGATCACAAGAAACATACTAAAATTATCCTCATAACTTTCAAAGTAACACTTTAATTTATATAATTAAAATAAACAAAAATAGCCACCCTATCTTGAAAATTAGTGTCAGAGGCATAGAGATACTCTCTGACCTTGGAAAAATCAAGAAAGATCCCCTCTGTTTTAAGGAATAAACCCTAAAAATTTTCAGCCATGGTGAGCATTGCTTGATCATAACGAATTAAAATACTCCATAGAGTATTTAATTCAATAAAAACCAGGGAGTATATGTATTTTTGTTCACATTATTCTCTTTTGTTTACTGAGCAAGAGGATAGTTTTATTTTTTTAATGATTTATCTAGAGAATGATATGTATTTTTGAAGTTCAAGCAATCAATTTGCTTCAAATAATCCTTATTTTTCTATTTAAACATGCGGCACCAACTCATCTTACGGTAGCTCCGAACTCACATGTGTCACTCCGCCATTTGACCCTACCATCAATCTCAGCTGCCAAACTGCCCGCCTTTTCGCACCAAGAGTTGGTCCCACTTGATCTCCTTCGTCCATCAAATAAACGTGCCATCAGAACGCTCCCGGTTGTCATCCCAAATGATCCAACCCAAAAACCATTCACACTAAAACCTTAAGATCTTTGTCTAGACTCAACCAAATCGCATGAGGATGATTTCTAAACTTTCATCTACTCAAGATGAACATATATATGGTTAATCAAGCATGAAATCAAGCCATTACACATAGAGAATCAACACATGCTCAGTTTAGGGTTGAGGTTCAGATCCTCTGTCTGGGAAGGGAAGCCTCAATCAGAAGGTTGTGGTCACTTCTATTGTGTCCAACGAAACTTCAGATGAAGTCTTGGGCCATGGTGAATTTTCTAGGTATGATTTCAATCAAAGTGGATTTCAGGTGTTGGTCTAGAGCTTTTTTAGAGGCTCTCTGTGATGGGTCTTTTGTGGGGAATCAGAATCTCTCACTTAAGGGATGGTACGTGCACAGTTAATTGAAGTTTGGTGAAGTGTGGAGGTGTGAGGAAATATGTTCTGGTTTGAGCTGAATTTTTTAACTCAAAATTGAGGTTTCACAGTTCGAACCAAAATGGGAAAGTCGTGGGATTGAGCTGAGGAGTTCTTAGAGAGTCTCTCGAAGCAAATGGAAAGATTTTCTTCAAGGATTTTACTAACCTCCCCTTTGGCCATGGAGGGGTCAATGTAAAGCCAAGGCTGCCTGGTGGAGCTTAAGGGTTGACAGTGGGTGTTAAGGCTTGTTGAGGTGGAGTGAAGAAAAACACAAGCATCCAATTTGAGTGAACCAAGTCAGGGAGTTCAAATTTTAGGTATTGGCCATTTGGGCTCCTTTGGGTTGACTATTTCTGGCGACTAAGCTGGTGGCTGGCAAGGGCGGTTCAGTCACCTCTTGGCTCAGGGAGGTCAAGGGAGGGTCAATTTTGATTTACTCCCAATGGTAAGTGATGATACAAAGTATTTTGAAATTATGGCTAAATATGAGTAAGATCCCTTAAATTAAGGGACCATTTATCCATAACTCACCTAGGAGATTTAAGTGGGTTTAGAATGGTCAACAGAGTCCAAATGGTGGCTGTGGTTACATTAATTGTGTCACTTTGGTATGAATAAGTCAATTTTTGCGAAGGGGTTTAATTTGGGACAAATTGTCTTGAAGTTGGGTTGGGGTTAGGCTATCCATGACATTGAGCCCAATTAGTTGATCAATTATATGTTGGTGATTGTCATGGGAGGTTTAGAGAAGAATTGGAGTGGTTTTGACTTGATTTGGTGGGTAAGAAATTTGAGCATTTGATCAATTTGGGTTTATTGACTTAGACTTGGGTTTAGATTGGGCAAAAGAGGGCCTAAGTCCAAATTGAGAATTCAAAATAGTCTTGGGGAATGTCATGAAGAGTTTTCAACATTAATTGGGTGCCAATTTTTGGGTTAGGGCTTTCAATGTGGTGGAATTTGGGCACATGGTTAAATTGAGCAAAGTTGGGGATTCTAGATTTAGGTTGAATTGAGTAAAACTGAGGCTTGAGCAATACCATTTGAGGGATCAATTTGATGTATGAAGATTTTTCAAAGAGTTTATGATACATAATTGAGGTAATTGGAAATATTTGGAGGTTCAATTGAGTGGTATTTTGATTTTAGGCTAAATTGGGGCTTTTAATTTGGGTTGAAATCAAATTCAAATGTGGGTCAATTGGACTTGGATTTGACATGAAATGATTATGGTCATGATTAATTTGAGTTTATAGTTGAAATTGGGGAAAATTCAGGTGAAATTGAGGGATATTTGGAGTGAATTTTGAGAAATTGGGCCTTTAACAGTAATTTAGGGGTTTTGGTAAAAGTTGTCATATTGGTCAATTTGGGTTCAATTGAAGGGTTTAAATTGATTTTGGGGACATTTGAAAAATGTTTGAGGGTTTTGGGAATGTTTGGGTCACCAAGGATATTTTTGTAATTTTGGCAAGTTTGGGGGGGGGTATTTTGGTAATTTTTGTAATTTTGTGAGGTTTTGAACAATTTGAATGGTTTGAATTGGTTTGAGATGATTTTTGAACAAATTTGGGTACTTTTAAGAATTTTTGTTAAATTTGGGATTTGAGGGTATGTAGGTAAGTTAGGTAGATTTTCATGGGCGGGTGGGGCAAAAGGTTAGGTTGGGTACATAGTTAAAATTGGAGTGCCAACCAACAAATTTGAGCTATGGACCAATGGAATCCTCTACTTTTGGTCCTTCATGTACTAGTCTTAGCTAGACCTTAGCATAGGGCTAGTGGGTCTAAGGACCCTCTACATAAGTCTCCCAAATGTTCAAGGGATCAAAGCCAACAAGTTTGGGTTTAAAGTTGTGGGTGAGATGTGGTGTGATAGTGAGTTTAAGTGAGTGACCTAGCTCCAGACCAACCCCAAGGTTCAAACCTAAAGCAAATTAATCATATGGGGATGCCCCTTTAGCTCCCCCATTTTGACCCCACCTACTAAGTGCTAGAGGTTAGGACCAATATGTGGAATTTAAAGTTGAGCAAAGAAGAGTTTAGAATTTCTAATAGTGAGGGATCCTTTTCTAGTTATCTTGGAATAGTCAATAGAAAAGTCCTATGGCTAGACCCTAGGCTACTAAGGAGGAAACTAGACCTCAAAAAAAAGTGCGGTCAGCAAATGGACCCCCAATAGTTGTGGTATGATGGGCTAGCACACCAAACGCGTTTGCGTTGATCGACGAGATCAACAAAACCAACACTGACTTCTACGTCAACAAACTTAGAAGAAAGTGTGGAATTGAGTGACACTGGTTTCCTTTGGGGAGTAACAGATACTTCTATCGGGGAAAAGAAAGGAGATTTCGGGGACAATCATCAGCGACATGCTAGTCCCAACAAAGACTCGATTTGAATTGAATATAACAAAGAAAATTGGGATTCGATCATAAGATTTTAGAATGGTGAAATTTCTAGTGAGGAAGCTGGATTAAGTAGAAAACACAATCGCAAAAAAGGGAACAGGGCGTCAAAGCCTGCCTCGAAAGGATAATAAAAATTTTGGTACCAACCTTGAAAGGAGGGATCAAAACTTATGTACTGACCCTGAAAGTGTAGATGGGAATAGAACGTTAAAGCCTACCCTGAAAGGAGAATCGATATTTAGGTACTGACCTTGAAAGGAGGGAATCAGAATATAGGTACAGACCCCGATAGTGTAAATGGGAATAGGACGTCTAAGACTACCCAAAAGGAGAATCAAAATTTTGGTACCGACCTCGAAAGGAGGGTATTAAAATTTAGGTACTGACCCCAAAAGTGTAAATGAGAATAAGACATCTAAGCCTACCCCAAAGGAGAATCATAATTTAGGTACCAACTATGAAAGCAGGGAATCAGAATTAGGTACTGACCCTGAAAATGTAGACGAGAATAGGACGTCTAAGCCTACCCCAAAAAGGGAATCAGAATTTAGGTACTGACCTCGAAAGGAGGGAATCAAAATTTAAGTACGTACCCTAAAAATGTAAATAGAAATAGGACGTCTAAGCTTATATTGAAAGGAGAATTAAAATTTAGGTACTGAACTCAAAATGAGGGAATCAGAATTTAAGTACTTACCCCAAAAGTGTAGATGGGAGTAGGATGTCTAAGCCAACCCCAAAAGGATAATCAGAATTAAGGTACCCACCTCGAAAGGAGGGAATAAGAATTTTGGTACTAACCTTGAAAGTGTAAATTGGAATAAGACTTTTAAGCCTACCCTAAAAGGAGAATCGGAATTTAGGTACCGACTTCAAATGGACGGAATCAAATTTTAGGTACTGATCCTGAGAACAACATGAAAGTAGTGTAGAGAGTTTGTGGTGTTAATTTCATAGATATGTGGCATGTGAAGATTGAATTTAGTGAAAAAAATTTGAAAGACTTTGTGCACAGTGTGAAACTCCGAGGGGAATGTGCGGAAATTAGTGCAGACCAAGAAAGTCGTGTTGCACAAGTAAAGGGTAAGAAACCTTAAACTCTAAAGAAACAAACTGCGCAAATTTATTATTCTTGTTGTATTTATCACATTTAATTATCAAAGTATATTTCTTAAAACTTAATTTTCTTTGGTTGATTTTTCAAAAGGATATTTTATTTAAGTTTTTTTTATCATTAATTTTTTTTTTATTTTGTTCTTTGTTCGTTATAATCAGAAACAACATATGGTTCTGCTACTTTTATCCATTGCACAAAAGGACAATTTGACAAATGTGTTAAAATCTGAAAGAAATTTCATTAAGCTACTTCAAACAGGTGTTACGGACTCATTACATGCTAAAAGCATCAAAAGTGACAATCATATTGAATCCATCTGAAACAACATATAATGAATACATATCATATATGCTGCTCTGATGCAGAACAATAGGTGACAAAAACTATTTATCTGTTCTCTATGGGACGAGCTCCTGGTAAAGCTCACCTACTAAGCCACGCTCCAGGAAAAGAGTTTCTTTTGCATGTACTCAGAGGTACAACCATCTCATAGCTTGAATGGTTGTTGCTTCTATAATTCTGGATTCCATTGGAATCCATATGTTATCTTGTTGCCATCCATCCTTCTGGCTATAATTGAAACTCTATGCTGTTGTACCCATAGAATTCAATGCTTCGCTAGGTTGGCCTCGTTTTCCTTCAAAATTAGTATTGAACCCACCGGCAGCAGAATTGCAACTAAACCTCTAAACTCACCTGCTCTGACGATGTCAATTTTTTTTCCAAATAAAATGTTGCTTTTACTCATGAATGGGACCGTGCAGAAAGGTCTGACAAAATCATGGTGATTTATTTGTTGGGGAATGCAGTCTCTCTCTTCATAAATGTTGATGATACAACTATTTAGAATGTAGTCTGTTGGCAGCACGCTCCATCTGACCATCATTTTTATCATCAATTTTATTGTGGGAGGCAACGAATCTACCTCATCATGTCTTAAGATCCCCGGGGAGTTCCCTTGCCTATCCTTGGTAAAATTATTTCAACAACCACATTGAATGGTTATCCTACCTTTTTTACTCATTCACTTTCATGGCTCTAAATAGGTTCTCTCCATCAGAAGATCGGCTTGACCTTGGTCTCACATGTCTAAAACACAGTCAAGAATACTTTGTTATTCACTTTTAAAAAAGACTCAGGTGTACAACTCCAGGCTCTCTAGTATATTGACAAATTTTCCCTAAACTTCTTCATAGAATTCAAACTCTATTTTCTTTAATTTACTCATCTTGGCAAATTCTGACATGCTAATCATCTGTGACTGTAGGGCTGCTACCTCATTTTAAAATTCGTAGGAGTCCATGTGTTTGTGTCTCTATATCCAGTGGGATGTATGATTCTCCAATTGAGCATACAATAGTCTGAAATCTACTTTTCATAGATGTATACTCCTCTAGAGTGTTGTAACGCTCTAAATGGAGGACGTTACATTCTGGGCATTCTAGAAGTTCTCCTATGTCTGGTAACTATCTGGGGATCTCAGTGTTGCACATTTGGCAACCCGCACAAAGCTCATCTGTAATTACCGATAACGTCAGCTCTGTAGCAGACTCGGACTCGTCCTCTGTGCAAACAAACTGGAGCAAGTCTTTCTCAAGCAAAGATCATAGATTTTCCCCTTAGGAATTGGGGTAAGTAGGTTTTCTGCCTCTTTTAGGCGTCTTCTTTCTTCACATTGGAGAGCTCTATGTTTTTGGTAATTGACATTTTTTCGTTGAGTTCTTCTTAACAATGCATCTGGCAATCTCTCATCATCAGCATTGACTAGATGTCCTATTGGCAACGTTATCATAGACGTTAGACGATTCCATCGGATTCTGCTGCGCTGCTAGTTTTTTCCTTTTCAACGAGGAATCCTCTTTAGTGCTGATCTTTAACAGTGATGGTAGCCCTTCTTTCTCTCGACAACTGACTATGTCCATTAGAGGACCCTCATAGTTCAAGTCTACCTAATCAAAGTTCAAGTATAAGTTAAAAAAAAATATTTTGATGAGTCCCAAGTGATCAGGAGACCATTAGACACATTTTAAAATAATTTGGTATCTTTGGTATTTTTTAATTATTTTAAATTCAAAATAAGGCTAAACATCAAGTATTTTCTGAAAAATAACTTTTATTTTTTCTAAGTGCCCCTGATCATATGGAACTAAAAAAACTAGTTTTCATAATTTTCTCAAATGTATTTAATTTATTATAATTATTTTTGTACAAAATTACAATGTTACTTAGAAAATCAACTTTAATGCTCAAACATAATCAAATAATTTTTAAATTTTTACAGTGAGTAAACATGATTTTTATACATAGTGCAGAATTGATTTTGTCAAATTTCTTTTAATATTTAATTTACATAAGTTAAAAAAAGACATATTCATTTAATTGATAATAAAATTGTACAAAATGATTCAGATCATTATATAATTTTTCCTAAGCTTCTCTGGCCTAAGGAAACCTATTAAAATTATTATCATAATTTACGAAGTAACACTTTAGTTTATATAATTAAAATAGGCCAAAAATACCTACCATAGCTTAAAAATTAGGGTTAGAAGCATAAAAATACTCTCTGACCTTGGAAAAATTAGAGAACATCCCCTCTGTCATAAGGAACAAACCCTAAAAATCTCAACCCATGGTGAGCATTGCTTAATCACAATGAATTAAAATACTCCAAAGAGTATTTAATTCATTAAAAATAAGGGAGTAAGAATATATTTTTATTTTTTGTCCACCTTATTCTCCTCTGTTCATAGAGCAAGAGAATGTTTTTATTTTATTTTTATGATTTTTCTAGAGAAAGATATAGATTTTTGAAGTTCAGACATTTAATTTAATTCAAATGAACCATATTTTTCTATTTAAACATGTGATGCCATTTGACCCCGCCATCCACCTTAGCTGCCACGCAACCCATCTTTTCACATGAAGAGTTGGTCTGACTTGATTAGTTAATCAAGCATGAAATCAAGCCATTACACGTGGAGAATCAAAAGAGGCTCGGTTTAAGGTTGAGGTTCAATGCCTTTGTCTGAGAGGGGATGCCTCAATCTGATGGTTGTGGTAGCTTTGATTGAGTCCAACAAACCTCTAGATGAAGTCTTGTGCCCTGATGAGTTGTCTAGGTATGATTTTGATCAAAGTGGATTTCAGGTGTTGGTCTAGAGCTATGTTAGAGGCTCTCTGTGATGGGGCATTTGTGGGAAATCAGCTTCTCTCACTCAAAGAATGGTGTGTGCATAGTTAATTGAAGTTTCATAGAGTATGGAGGTGGGAGGAAATATCTCCTAGTTCAAGTTGATTTTTTGAACTCAAAATTGAGCTGAAAGTGGCAGGATTGAGCTGAGGAGTTCTTAGAAAGTCTTTGGAAGCAAATGGGAAGAGTTCCGCCAAGGATTTTCCTAACCTCCCCTTTGGTTGTGGAGAAGAAATTGCTACCTGGTGGAGCTCAGAGCTTGACATTGGGTGCTAAGGCATGTTGAGGAGGAGTGAAGAAAAGCATAAGCATCCAATTAGAGTGAGCCAAGTCAAGGAGTTCAAATTTTGGGTTTATGCCATTTGGGCTTATTTGGGGTGACTATTTCGGTAGCTGAGGTGGTGGCTGGCTGGGGTTAAGTCACCTCTTAGCTCAAGGAGGTGAGGGGAACGTTAATTACGATTTACTTCCAATGGCAAGTGATAATGGCAAAGTATTTTCAAAATAAGGCTAAATATGGCTAAGGCCGCTTAAATCAAGGAACCATTGGTCCATAGCTCGCATAGGTGGTTTAGGTGGGTTTAGGCTGATCAATAGAGTTCAAATGATGGTTGTGGTAGTATTAATTTGGACACTTTGATATGGCTTAGTCAAATTTTGTGAAGGGTTCAATTTGGGACAAATTGTCTTGAAGTTGGGTTTGGGTTAACCTAGCCATGACATTGAGCCCAATTAATTGATTAATTTTATGTGGGTGAATGTCATGAGAGGTTTAGAGAAGAATTAGAGTGGGTTTGAAATGATTTGGTGGGTATGGAATTTGAGCATTTGATCAATTTTGGTATGTTGGGTTAGACTTGGGTTTAGGTTAGGCTGGAGTTGGGCTAAGTCTAAATTGAGAGTTCAAAATGGTCTTGGGGAATGTCATGAAAAGTTTTCAATATAAATTGGGTGCCAATTTTTGGGCTAAGGCATTCAATTTTGTGGAATTTGAGCACATCACTAAATTGGGGCAAAGTTGGGGATTTTAGATTTGGGTTGAAATTGAGTGAAATTGAGGCTTGAGCAAGGCTAAGTAAGGGCTCAATTTGAGGTGTGGAAATGTATCAAAGAGTTTATGATGCATAATTGCGGGAATTGGAAAGCTTTGGGGGTTCAATTGAGTGGGATTTTTATTTTGGGCTAAATTGGGGCTTTTTGATTTGGGTTGAAATTGGATTCAAATGTGGGTCAATTGGAATTGGATTTGACTTGAAATGATCATAGACATGAGGAATTTGAGTTTATAATTCAAATTGGGGAAAATTGGGGTAAAATTGAGGGAGAGAAGTTGGGCCTTTATGGGCAATTTGGGGGTTTTGGTAAAAATAATCAAATTGGATTCAATTGAAGTGTTCAAATTGATTTTTGGGACAATTGAAATGATTTTGAGGGTTTTGGGAAAGATTGGGCCACCAAAAGTATTTTTGTAATTTTCACAAATTTAGTAGTATTTTGGTATTTTTTTTGGAATTTTGAGAGGTTTTGAACAATTTGGTTGGTTTCAATTGGTTTGAGATAATTTTTTGACAAATTTGGGTATTTTGGGTACTTTTGGGATATTTGGTCTAATTTTTTGAGGGTATTTAGGTAAATTGGGTAGATTTTAGGGGGGCAAAATGTTAGGTTAGGTACTTAAGTAAAATTGGGGTGTAAAGCACCCAAATTGAGCTATGGACCAATGGAATCCTCTACTTTTGGTCCTTCATGTACTGGTCTTAGCTAGACCTTTGACAGGCTAGTGGGTCTAGGAGATCATCTACGCGAGTCTTCCAAAAAATCAAGGGAACCAAGCCAACAAGTTTGTGTTTACGGTTATGAGTAGGATGTTGTGTACAAGTGAGTGCAAGTGAGTGAACTAGCTCTAGACCAACACCTAGAGTCAACCCTAAGGCCAAGTAGTTCTATGAGCCCTTGAGCTCGCCCATATTGACCCCACCTACTAAGTGCTATATGTAATTTCAAGTTGAACATAAAAGAGTTTAGAATTCTTAATGGTGAGGGTTCCTTTTCTAATTATCTAGGAATAGTCAACAGGAAAGTCCTATGGCTAGTCCCTAAGCTACTAAGGAGGAAACTAGGCCTCAACTAAAAGTGAGGTCAACAGTGGAGCTCAGGGCTTCAATTTTGGTGCAATTGGATGCTTAGGTGGACGACAGAAAAATGCCAAAGACAAATCTAGGTTGGCTAGCTTGGATGGGGGCAATTGGGTTTAGATGGAGGCATGGGGGCTCTCAATTTTGGTGTTTTCCAGCCACTAGGCCGGCAGGTAGGTCCAGAGGTGGTGACCCAAGAAGTTAGAGGAGCCAGGAGAGGGTTTATGATGATTAACCTCTAATGGTATGGCATGATGGCAAGAATATTTTGGTTTATGACAAAAAAATGGGATGAGAACCTTTAAATCAAGGGTCCATTGGTCCATGGCTTCCGTAGGGTGGGTTAGGTGGATTTAGCCTAGTCACTAGGGTCTAGTTGGTTGTTCTAGAGGCCTTGGCTTAATCAAATTGGCATGGCTAAGTTAATTTTGGAGCATGGGTTCAATTTGGGTCAAATTGGCTTGAAGTTGGGTTTGGGTTAGGCTAGCCTTGACATTGAGAACAATTGATTAATTATCTTGATATAATGAATGTTACAAAGAGTTTAGAAAAGATTTATAGTGATTTTAAATTGATTTGGAGGTTCAATTTGAGGAATTTTGGGCACTTGATCAATTTGTAGATGTTGGGTTAGACTTGGGTTTAGGTTATGCTAGAGTTGGGTTAAATCCAAATTGATAGTTAAAAAAAGGTCTTGGGTAATGTCATGACGAGTTCTCAACATTCATTTGGGTGCCAATTTTGGGGTTAGGGCATTCAATTTGGTGGAATTAGGTCACAAGGCTAAATTGAGGCAAATTTGGGAATTTTGGATTTGGGTTGAAATTGAGTGAAACTGAAGCTTGACTAAGGTCAATTGAGGGTTCAAGTTGGCGTGTGGAGATGTTTTAAATAATCTATGATGCATAATTGGTGCACTTGAAAAGATTTGAGGGTTCTACTGAGTGGGATTTTTGTTTTGGGCCAAATTGGGGCTTTTTGATTAGGGTTCAATTTGGACTGAATTGTTGGTCAATTGGAATTGGATTTGGTTTGATTTAAGTTTTTATCGTGATAATTTGAATCTAGATTTTAAATTGGGGGGATATTGGGGTCAAATTGATGGACACTTAGGGTGAATTTGGCGAAATTGGGCCTTTATGGGCAATTTGGGGCGTTTGGTCAAAGTTACTCAGATTGGGTTTAATTGAAGGGTCCAAATTGGTTTTAGGTCATTTGAGATGATTTTAAGGGTTTTGGGAAACTTTGGGTCATCAAGTGTATTTTGGTAATTTTGGCAATTTTGGGAAGTTTTTGGCAATTTTAGCAATTTTTAGAAGTTTTGAGCAATTTGGGTGGTTTCAAATGGTTTGAGATGATTTTTTAACAAATTTAGGAAGTTTGGGTAATTTTGGGAGTTTGGTCAAATTCGTGGTTTGGGGGTATTTTGGTAAGTTGGGTAGATTTTAGGGGCAAAAGACCAAGTTAGGTATTTTGGTGAAATTGGGGTGTCAACCACCCTATTTATGTCATTACCCAATGGAATCTCCATTTGGTTCCTCTATGTAATGGTCTTGGCTAGCCCTTATGCTAGGGATAGTGGGTCTAGGGGACCATCTACATGAGTCTCCCAAAAGATCAAGGGATCAAAATCAACAAGCTTAGGTTTAGTTGTGAGGGAATGTGATTGAAAGTAAGTTTATGTGAGTGAACTAGCTCTAGATCAACACCTAGGATTAACCTTAAGGCCAAGCAATTATTTGGGGACTCCTCTAGAGCTCCCCAAAATTGACCCAACCTACCAAGTACTATAGGTCAGGACCAGTATGTGGAACTTCAAGTTGAGCAGACAAGAGTTTAGAATTTCTAATGGTTAGGGTTCCTTTTCTAGTACTCTAATAAAATTCAACAGAAAAGTCCTATGGCTAGATCATAGGCTTCTAAAAAGGAAACTAGACCTCAACCAAAAGTGATGTCAACAGTGATAAAGCTAACCTTCTAAGCCACGCTTCGGGACAAATATCCTTTCGTGTATACTTAGAGGTACAACTATCTCACAGCTCATATCGGCGTAGTTCTTTCAATAATGGATTTAGTACGAATCCATATGGTATCTTACTATTATGCATTCTTCGCAACGTAACGCAAACTCTATGGCGCGACACTCTAGGAATGCAATGTTGTCTGCTCCATTTCCTTTTAGAATCAGCACTAAATCAACAGGTAGTTAAATTGCAACTGAACCTCTAAACTCTCCGGGTCCAACAACATCTATCACTTTTCTGAATAGGATGTTGCTCTTGCTCATGAATGAAAATGTTCTGCATGATCTGAAAAAATTGTGTTGATCAATGTGGGGTGGTTGAAGGCCGCCAAAACTCAGTCTGTCCTTTCCGTCGTTTTGTCATGTGCTTACTTTGGTGTGGTTGTCAAAAGGAGTTTTTTATTTCCCTAATCTCCAAATAACTCATTCTTTTAAATCTTGTAAAATATTCTCAGATGTTAAGAAACTATAAGAAGGAAAGAAAGGGTTAAAATAGAAAACACAAGAAAAAGAAATGTCAGGAAGATCTTCATTATGGTAAACATTATAAAGAAGATGACTCTTTGTCTAAGGATAACCAGAGCTTGAGGTATATCACCTATTCTGAGTTCTTCATTCTTCTATAGGACCAAGCTTCTTTTTTAATTACATTTCATATAGTCAAGACTTTCTAAAAAAGCTCCTGATTAACGTTAACACTCATTCTTCTTTGAAGTGTCATGGTCAAGGAAAGAAACATCAAATGTTTATTGCTAGGCTAATAGGTTTATAAGAATGTGATTCTACAGTAAAGGTTTTACTTTATACTATTTGTTTTTCTCATATCATGTTATTTTGTTTCTATTTTGTATTGTTTGGTTTTTGTTTGTTGTTGTCATTTTGTTTTTGAGGTTTTGTTGTTTTGTTGTTATGTTTTTGTCAGTTTGTTTTTAGTTGTTTGTTTTTGCCAGTTTGTTTTTTGTTGTTTATTTTTGTGGTTATTTTGTTGTTTACTTTTTCTGCTTCAGAATGTCATCTTGCAAAAAAGAGTTAGCACACCATATCACATGCAAAGTAAATCTAAAGCATAATTTATTTTATGTCATCAGCAAAATTGCAAAATAGAACACGATTAGTATGAAATCATGTTTAGATTTGTCAATTTAGTTGGTTGAATAATCTTTAAAAGACCAGTTCAAGATGTCTACGGGTCCATCATCTCGGATTCGTAAATCATTCAAATCTACTTAGTCTGAAAAATGTTTAAACTAGGACCAGAAGATTCTTGTCACCAACCACAGATTTTGTGGTCCAAGAAATCTTTGTGGATCTAAACATAGATGTTCAAGTTGCTTTCGGTGATGTTTTTTCATTAGGGTTCAATTTAAGTCTTAGGGTCTTATTCAGATTTTAGGGGATGGAAAATTTTAGGTTGTTTACAATTTATTAATTGATTGAATTTTGTCATTTATTTTGATTTGCGATGACCCAATTAGGATCTCATGGTTCTGTCATCCTGGGTCATTATGTTTGTGGTTTAGTTAGCCATAAACGGCGTAAAGATATTTTGTTAGCAACCATGGGTTACCTCCACCAAAATATCTTCTCAAACCTAGTTTTATTTTTATGTTCAAGTTTTAGTTTGAATGTTTTTTAAAGTGCATTTTATGTCATTAATATTTATGTCGATGGGTTGATGAGTTGGATTTTTATGATGTCATTTATGTTAGGTCTGATGTCGGTTAGTCCTAAAAAATTTTGCTTGAGACCTAAAATTTAGGTTTAACGTTGGTAAAACCTTAAGATTCAAGTCATTTGGTTTCAATTTGGATAGAAATTACAGTATGAAAATGATTTGAATCCGATTTAGACAGTACTTAAGGTATGAGGAGAACTTAGGTTAAATGTAGGTAGCACCTAAAATTTAAGGTGATTTAAGTCCAATGTAGGTAGGATTTAAGGTTTAAGATTTTTTAAGTCCAATGTAAGTTAGAACTAAGATGGTTTAAGTTCAACGTAAGTAGAACCTAAGATATGAATGGCTTAGGTTCAATGTTGGTGGAACCTGAGATTGAAAAAGAATTTAAGTCCAATATAGGTAGGACTTAAAGTTTTTTTAGATCCAACGTAAGTAAGACCTAAAGTTTGTTTAGGTTCAATATGGATTGAACCTAATGTTTGAAATTGTTTTAAGTCCAATGTAGATAGGACTTAAGGTTGATTTAGGTTCAATATGGATTGAACCAAAGAGTTTGAAATGACTAAGTCCAATGTATGTAAGACTTTGATTTAGATTCAACATTGATTGAATGTGAGAGTTAAGTTTAAGTTAAATGTGAGTTGAACTTAAAAGTTTAAGTTGAATTAAGTTTAATATAAGTTGAACCCAAAGTTTATGTTAATAAAAAAGTTTAACTTAACATAAGGTTTATCTTAGGGTTTCAGATAACTTTGGTCCAATTTGAGTAGGACTTAATAAATTTTGATTAAGTCTAATCTAGGCTAGACTTAAAGTTGACTTAGGTTTAATTTGGATTGAACTTAATATTTAAGTCGATTGTTGACTTAGATTCAAGTTGGGCTGAACCTAAAGGCTATTTATTTATTTATTTATTTACTTATTTCACTTAGGTTCAAGCTGGGTTAAACCTAAGGGTTTGATTTTGATTTATGTACAAATTGGGTTGAACCAAAGGGTTTGATTCGATTTAGGTTCAAGTTGAATTGAGCCTAAGAGTTTTATTTGATTTAGGTTCAAGTTGGTTGAACTTAAGGGTTTGAGTTGACTTAAATCTAATCCAGTTAAGACTTAAGGGTTTAATCAAATCCAATTTAGATTAGATCTAATTAGATTTAAAGTTTAATTAAACCTAACATGGGAAATTTTTAATTATTTTGGTTAGGTCTAGTTAGGGTTATGCCTAATTGGGGTTAGATTGAATTAAGCCTAATGTAATTAAGAGTTAATGTGATTAATTAGGTCTAGTTAGTGTTAGACCTAATTTAGGTTTAATTTGAATTAATTCGAATTTAAGTAATGCTTAATGTGATTAATTATGTCTAATTAGGGTTAGACCTTATTGGGGTTTAAATTAAATTAAACCTAATGTAAGTAAGGCTTAATGTGATTAATTTGGTCTAATTATGGTTAGACCTAATTGGTTTAATTGTCTTAAGCCTAATGTGATAAATGCCTAAAAAGGTTTAATTAAGTCTAATTGTGGTTTAGACCCAATTAGGGTTTATTCTGTTAAACTAAATGTGATTAAGGCTTAACAAGGTGTAATTAGGTGTAATTGTTATTTAGACCTAATTAGGTTTTATGATGTTAAACCTAATGTGATTAAGGCATTACATGCATTATTTTGGTCTAATGGTGTTTTAAACCTAATTATCGTTTATTATCTTAAACCTAATATAGTTAAGGTTTAACAAGGTTTAATAAAGTCTGGTTGTGCTTTTGACCTTATTAGAGTTTATGATGTTAAACCTAATGTGATTAAGACTTAACAAGATTTAATTAGATCAAATTGTGGTTTTGAACTAATTAGGGTTTATTGGGTTAAACCTAATATGATTAAGGTTTACTAGGGTTTAATTAAGTCTAATTGTGTTTTAAAACAAATTATGGTTTATTATTTTAAACCTAATGTAGCTAAGGTTTAATCTAGTCAAATTATGGTTTAGTCCTAATTAGGGTTTTTGACATTAAACTTTATGTGATTAAGGCTTAACAAGTTTTAATTAGGTCTAATTGTGTTTTAGACTTTATTAGGGTTTATTGTGTTAAACCTAATGTGATTAAGGCTCAACAGGGTTTAATTAGCTCAAATTTTGTTTTATCCTAATTATGGTTTATTTTGTTAAACCTAATGTAGTTAAGGATTAACAAGGTTTAATCAGGTCTAATTGTGGTTTAGACCTAATTAGGGTGTATGATGTTAAACCTAATGTTTTATGGCTTAACAAGGTTTAATTAGGTTTAATTGTGGTTTAAACCTAAAAAGGCTTTATTGTGTTAAACATAATGTGACTAAAGCTTAATAAAGTTTAACTAGGTCTATTTGTGTTTTAAACCTAATTATGGTTTATAATGTTAAACCAAATGTTGTTAAGGTTTAATAAGGTTTAATCAAGTCTAATTGTGGTTTAGACCTAATTAAGGTTTTAGTGAAGTCTAGGTTCACCTAGATTAGACAAAAACATTTGTGTCTGGTTTGAACTTAATTCTATGTTGGATAGACTTATGCGATATGGAATTTGGGTCAACAAGTGTTAACCCAATAGTCTTGTGGAGATGACTAAACCCTATGTCAGCTAGGGTTTAGGTTCACCCTGGATCTACTTTATGAGTCTGACCTAAGGTTCAGGATTTGGTCAATCCTGCATGTCATTCATAGCCAAGTTTGAAGCCTAAGAAATTCTTGGGTATAAAATGTAAATTTTGAATTTTCGCCCTAAATGTTGAAGATGTCATTTTAAAATTTCAAATGGCTAAAAATAGTCAATTTAGAGTTTAAAAGTGTCACTTTCAATTTTCTAACCATTTTCAAATTTAAATTCCAATTTGTTAATTTTTTATAGTTATTTTGGAAATAATTAGAAAATTTGATAGAACTTATAAAATTAGATCATATAGAATTTTCCTAACCTTGGAAAACTTAGAGGATGTTCCTAAATACTTAAGGGCTAATCCCTAAAATTTTTAGATTTTTTGGAATTATAAATAATTTTTAATAACTTAATTACTCTAGAGACTTATTAATCAATTAAAAATTAAATATAATTAATTAAATTTTGATTTCACTCCATAATTTTCTCCTCTTTTTCCTGGATTAGGAGAAGTTTTTGTCATATCAGTTTGATTTTTCTATGTCAAGAAATGAATTTTTGATGACTTTTGTCATTTTCAAATTTAAATAAACATAAAATCATTAATTTCCTATTTATTAAGTGCAGCAACTAATTGGATCATCGGATCCATCAAATTTCATATGGATTGAATCAAGATCCGAATAGATCAAGGCTATCCATTTCTAAAACATAGAAATGGACAACATCGATTCGTCATCCCAAAGGGAGATGAACCGAGAGCCTTTCATAGTTTAGGCTTAAGATCTCCCCATATATTTAACCAAAATTAAAAATTTATGTTTCTAAAGCATCATCTTAACATGGCGAACATATCCCTACGGATCTTTGGTCATGAAATGAAGATCTCCTTCACAATGTCTGAAAACTAAGACAAAATTAGGGTTTAATACCATACCTTGGCCTCAGTGGATGGAACTTTTTTTGGAATGGTTCTATAGCTTCACCTTGAACTCAAAAAGCTTGCTCTTGACTTAGTTTGAGTTGAAATTGGGTGTGAGTACAAGTTCAATGAAAAGGGTCATGGTTTCATCGAGGAGTAGGTTAGAGCTTATGAGGAAGGCCAGTTTGGATTGGGAATCTCTTCTTAGAGCTTAGGGAAGCTTTTAGAAGAGTCATTTTGTGGTTTTGAGTAGGTTTTAATGAAACGCAAAACTTG
Source organism: Phalaenopsis hybrid cultivar (assembly GCA_002079205.1). Taxonomy (NCBI): domain Eukaryota; kingdom Viridiplantae; phylum Streptophyta; class Magnoliopsida; order Asparagales; family Orchidaceae; genus Phalaenopsis; species Phalaenopsis hybrid cultivar. The sequence goes on from JXCR01149098.1 coordinate 21,413, forward strand.
CACTGGATATGGGGAGTAAAATTAGGGCAGATCAGTTGGTTTCAGGAGTTCAATCCAGAGGGGATCAATTCCTTAGGGTTTGACGAGAAAATTTTTCTGTAGGTTGTTCTCCCTTTTTTGGTGGCTCTCTGGTTAGCCTATTTATATGCTTGATGAAGCCAAGATTGAGCTAGAGTTCACTTAAGGAAAATGGAAACTACTTTATGATGGTTGGGGTTAAGTTCTATGGCTGAAGAATATCATGGGTGAGCCTTTCAAGGTGATATCCATAATGAGCTCCCATTATGATGAAAATTAACCATTGTTTTGGCTACCTTCCATTGGATAGCTTGAGAGGTGGATAAGGCTGTTCAAAATGGTTTGGAAAATCCTTCCCCATAGGAATTCATTGGCCATTTAATGAGATTTAGATGAGATAACACTTATATATCTCATTTCCAATTTTTATAATTTGATCGTGATGACCCTAATTATGTTTAAGATAAGTGTTTAGATGGGTCTTTCTCTCATTGGATGAAGGTGAAGGTGAGTGTTGATCTCACCACATCTTCATTCCATATTTTATGAAGGAATGACACATACCTATTCCTTCATGATGGTTTTATAATGGTTTTTCTCTTGAGTCAAAGGTCATGACTCATGACTCATTAATGAATTTTTTTCATGTAATGGTGTGTCTCATGGGTCATGGGTGACCCATTGCAATTTGTCATGAACTAAATTTAGTGTTTAAGTATAAAACATGATTTTAGGGTGGTCATGGGTTTGCTTTGGCATGGGTTTAAACCAGGATTTTAAACTTAAATTCTAGGTCTAATAATCTTTAATTTCAATCTCTTTAATCAGTTAAATGATTAATCAACTAAGAGAATAAAATAATTTTGATGAAAAGACTAAATTTTGACAAAAAATGGTAAGGTTGATCGAGTTTGACCAAGTTGACCATGGTTGGCCAAATTAGGTTATGGGTTGACCTAGGTGACTTACTTGACCATGCCATGGTTAGTTTATTCACGGGGTCACTAGATTTAGTGGTATGACTTGGGTTTGAATAAGGTTGACCAGGAAGATCAAATTAATCGTATGATGATCATTTGGGTCGATTGTTGACCAAATGGTCAATATGGTGACCATGAGGTTCAAAATTGATCATTTTGACTAAAGTTTGAACAATGGGGTCCATGATTGGTGAAATGGTCTAATTTGACAAATTTGGTGTTTAGGTTGACCAAATGGTCCTTTTTGACCAATTTTGGTGTTAAAGTTGACCAAATAGGCTTGTTTGACCAATTTTTACCAGTTTGACCAAATTTGACCAATTTCACCAAAGTGGACCAATTTGACTAAATTTGACCAATTGGGTCAATTGGATTGGATGTTTATATTGACCAAATTGTCATTGTGGTAACTATTGGGTCAATGTTTGATCAAATCATGGTTTGTCATAGCTAATTTGATCATTTTGGGGCATCATCCTAGTTTGAACCCAAAAAGGGTATATTGGGAGTCAATTTAATTTTTAGTGTTTTTGAGACCTTAGAAAATTGGTAGGCCTTCTCCTAAGAGTGAACTTTGTGATCATTAAGTATGAGTCATTCATGATATATCTTGTATGTGGATGTCATTTTAGTGTCCTCACAAAAGTTAGGTCAACAAGTGGACCCCCAATATGTGTTGAATATTGAAAAAGTATGTCGAAAATATTGGTGTTGACCGAAATAGTTTTTGTTACCCAATTAAATTATCAATTTGTCAGTAGTTTTGTAATAAAGAATATGATTATATAGTGTCAGGTGGTTTGTCATTTAATTTTTGAAGTCTGGTGGGGAGAAGAATGTCATGACGTATGAAGAAATCATAAAGAATATTAAACTATAGTAAAGCCATAATCCTTTGTCAGGAAGGCCTTACATCCTACAGTAGGAGAGACAATAGATGTCACATTTTATCTAAGGAGGTCTTATACTACTTCTCAAAGATGTTGATTATCAGTTTCTATCTGGCGAAGAGAATGCTAAAAGACTTATATCATATCCCATAGGAAGAGACTAAAAGAATGTCATAATGCCATGTCAGGATGGCCTTATATCAGATATTAAAAGAGAGATCAGATGCCTTATTCCAGATAAGGAGGTCTTACACTACTTATCAAAGATGTCAAATGTCGATATGTCTGTCTTGGGAAGGAATGCTAGGAGACTTATATCCTCTCCCAAAGGAAGAGACTAAAGGAATGCCATAATCTTGTGTCAGGATGGTCTTATATCTTATAGTAAAAGCGAGAGTAGATGCCATATTCCATAGAAAGAGGTCTTATAATGCTACTTAGAGATGTCATTGTCGGTATGCCATTGAAAGATATATAAAGAGGAATGTATTTTTCAAGGTTTCCACTGGAGATTTGATTTTACGAGTTGAAATTTTCATTTTGAAATTATATCAATGTTCATTTTGGCATTTGTAAACCTGCACAAGCATCATCAAAAACTGAGGATTTTGTCTTTTATAGCAAAACTAGATTTTTATTTCACCACAGAAGATAACATATAGTGATACATAGGATGTCGATAGTATATCATAAATCAAACATCATCTCAAGCTTGTCTTTAGAACATGGTGTAAGTTGTTAGATTCATCTTTTGTCTTTTTTTTTCTTTTCTATATTTTTTTCTTTTCTTTTTCTTTTCTAGGTAAGGATTACTATATCTGGATAGACCTTTAATGATTTTGAATTCCACTTCTCTTTTTCTAAAGCATAGTCTTGATAGAAGTCTTTTACTTATAAATATAATAATAATTGTGAAAATTATTTTAATAAAAGAAATTTAAGTATTAAAAATAAAAGTCTAAATTATCTAAAATTTTCAAAAATACAATTCTTCTTACTAAAGATAGTTACTTATATTAATCATTTTCTCATCTAAAAACTTTTAACTGAAAGTTTTTCTTCATTACTAAAAATTTTAACTACATTTTCTTACTCATTTCTAAAATCAACTTTTACTTCCCTTACATAACTTCATATACATAATCAATTTTTTTCTTTTCAAATCAAATTCGTTTGTAGCACATTCGAGAACAAATAAAATTTCAGTTTTGAAAATATATTTCATCCTCCAAAACTTAAATTTTAATAGATTAAACAGTTTAGCATCAGATATATATAAGCAAGAATGAAAGTTTAAAATAATATACTAACATGCATGTTTAATCCCTAATGATACAAGTATAAAACTATAAACGGGAGTAAAAATTAATTTTTTATCAAATTTTCTATATTTTCATTTCAATTTAACATGTAGAGATTAAATAGTCTTCTAAGCAGTGGGTTTAAAAATAAAATTAAACTAACACACTAACTTGATTTCACGATCTCAGCATAAAAACAAGCAAACTAACACGATAAAAGAAAAATACAGAGTAGTAGTTTCAGAAATTTAAATTTAAGATCTAAGTTAGCTAGATTTTTAAACATTTCAAAAGATATAGAATCAATTTCAATCATAATGTAACTAAAATAGTATTAAACAGACATCAACAGTTACTACCCTAGAATGTTAAAGCAGACCGCTAACAAAACACAACATCGCAATCACAATATAAAAGGTCCCAAACATAACTTGGTACATAGTCCAAATCAACATAAAACAAATGTAGCAGTACTGCATCACATAGTCTTCAACATAAAGAAACATAAAAATATCTCAATCCTACTCCTCATCCTCAGAATTACCGCTATACCACTTTTCTGCAAGCTCATAATCAGGATATTGAAGATATGGAGGAAATTGCACACCTGGGTCACCTCTAATTAGCCTCTCCAAAGATGAGTGGAATTTCTCTTCATAATCGATCTTTCTCCTATTATAACTATTAGTATGATCTGCAAAACACTCCTACCTTATCAGCATTAAAATTGATATTATCCATCATCTTCTTTAATAACTCATCTAGGGTATCAGTAGACTCACCTCGAGATGTAGAAGCACGTGAGGTAGATGGTCTAGATGTAGAAGCAGCAGACGTCTCCATTCCATAGCTTCTAGAAAAACCTCCTCTCCAGCCAAAAATTGAATGCTCACACAAAGAAAAGATCAAGGAAGCAAATCTCAGACCTGTAGTTGTAATAGCTGTAGTAGAACTGATGATAGTTTGACAGATCAAAGCTCTAATGTTGATGTGCTTTTCCTCTTGAATACAATAGTTCAACGTCACTCTTTCTCTGGTCACTTTACTAATATATTTGGTCGGAAGCAGACGAGCAGAAATGAAATAGTGTCAGGCCTTTGAAGGTGCACATAACTTTGAAGTTGGGAAATTAACACTAGTTATCTTGTAAATTCCTCTCCCAACATTCAAGTATGAAATAATATCATCTAATTCCGCTTAAGTAGGACAATAATTTGCATAAACACATAACGTATTTAGTGGTAAATGTTAAAATAAGTTGATTACCTCAGATGAAAAAGGTATCAACTTTCCTCGAACCATGACTCGATTTTCTTCAGCTTCAGGGAGATTTCCATAGAACTCCCTCACAACAGATATAACTTCCACAGCAAAAAAATAACAGAATTATTCTCACTATCGATGAACAATTAAATCTTTTACGGCTCTACCCAGATTTCTAAAACACCACTCCTAAATCAGTTTGCGTGATTGCAACGCATTACAATACCAATCTTGAGCTTTTGAACTAATAGATTTACTCAAATTGAAAGGTGTTTTACCTTTGTTCCTCTTCATTCTTGTTGTCATTCTACAAATTTGATAAATTCCAATAATAAAATCAAAAATCAAGTTTAAATTATTAAACTAAACTCCAAAAGCACGAACTAAACATCCCATGCAATTTTCATAGTTTTTTCCTCATTTTTCACCATGAATAGTGAATTTTTGAATTTCTCCAAATGTGCTCAAAATACATGGTGAAAATCCAAAGCTTTTACATATAAGTAAAGCTCTTACCTCGAACAACTTGGTTCTAGCAAATTTCACATGATTCCACCAATAAATATTAACTTTAGATGTGCCCAAGCCATCAAAAATCGCAAATTCGAGAGGAAGAAGGTGACAGTGGCGTTAAAAATGGTGATTTATGGCTCAAAACATCACTTTTAACCGTTCGCGAACTGGTTTTCGTGAACCGGCGCTTAAGCACGGGTAAGTGGCGATTAGGCACCTACCTCTCGGGTTTGCTTGCAGTTAAGCGCGATATGTGGTCCTTAGGCACCAGTGCACGATTTTCAAAACTTTAAAATTAAAGTAAAATGCACTATTTGCCTAAGTAAATCACCTATAAATGGTTTCATAGCACTTCAATGACTTTTTTCAATTTCCTGTAACTCTCCTTTATCTCAAAATTCTCCTTAATAACTATTTCAATTCGATGCTAAAACAACACAAAATTTCACACAAACAAACTTACTTTAATTGACAAACAAGTACAAATACATTTAAACACTTAGTTCTCATTCCAACTAGTCTTGGATGAGAAAATTTTCTTAAATACAAACACATAAAATTCTTTCACAACTATACACCTAAGTAACACAAACACTAAAAGCAAGTCTTAAACACCAAAACACTTAAAGGCAATGACTTTAAACACACAAAAACTTAACTTTAAACATGAACTTAATTCCATTCTTCATAAGAAGGAAAAAATTCAAGTCTCTCATTAGTTTCTCCTGGGGCAACTGGAATATAAAGTCGATAAAATGAACGGTGGTGACGTGCTCTGATGCAATCTTCATCAATCCACTTTTGCTTAAGAAACATCTCCTTATTCGCTTCCTTTATATAACTAGTGTGACTAAATTGCATTTTCAATTGTCATCCAATATGCTCAAGATGTGCATGAATCTCCAATACCTTGGTCTCAGTACAGACATGGTATTTTCAATTTTGTTGATCTTCTCTGATATCCCTACAATACTAACGGCTAAAAAACTATTATGCATCTCTTGTGCACTTTAATTAATGAATTTCTTCCTCATGGTCTCCTCCTTCTTTTTCAAATCCATCCCCTATGAAGAAATCATCTTAAAATCTATCTCTTATTTAGATTTTAGGGCTAGAAATGATTTGGGGTGAAATTCATTCGCTAAACCCTTCAATTTATAGGCCTAAATCCTTCCAATAACTCCTACAAATGTTTAGAAACTACCTTGGCACATTTTTGCAAACTTGTAGGTGGGTTTCCCTTCTAGAGTATGAATTTTGCACATGTTTTTAAACTCTCGCGCTTAAGCGTCAGATTTGGCGCTTAAGCGTCATTGCACAGTTTTACACTAGTCAACTTAATGTCCAAATTCTCATTTTAATAAGTCTAGATCAATAAATAAAGTCTTAAAATCAATACTAACACAAAATAGTCAAAAAAAATACTATCCCAAATTTTCTTAATTACACATAAAACAACAATCAAAATAAAAACTCACTGATAACTATGGGTTGGCTCCCACAAAGCGCTTGGTTTTATGTCGTCAGCCCGACGTAACCAGTGCTTGTTGTGGCTGACCCAACATCATTCCATCATTAAACTTATGTTGATCCCCTATAAAATAAGGTTTCAGTCTAGGTCCATTAACTTTAAATATTTACTCAGACTTAGGCTCTTTATCCATAACTTCGTAAGGATAAACTTTCATCACAATAAATTGGCCCATCAACCTGAACTTAAGTTTTCCTGGAAATAATCTTAACCTTGAACTTTATAGCAAAACTTGTTGCCCTGGCTGAAAATTTTTAGTAAGAATCCTTCGATCATGCCACATCTTTATCTTTTCTTTATAAATTTGGCACTTCCATAAAATTCATTCCATATCTCTTCAAGCTCTTCTAATTATACCAATCTTTTCTCACCAGCATCTTTCAAATTATAATTGAACTATTTAATTGCCCAATATGCCCTATGCTCAACTTCAACTCGTAAGTGACAAGCTTTTCCAAATATTAGACTATACGAGGACATTCTTATAGGAGTTCTGTATGCAGTCTTATAAGCCCACAAAGCATATTCAAGTTTGACTGACCAATTCATTTATATTGGATTCACAGATTTTTTCATAATTATTTTAATTTCTTGATTGAATAATTCAGCCAAACCACATGTCTGAGGATGATAAGCAGTAGCAATCCTATGATTTATATGATGTTTCTTTATCAAATGACTTCCCCCATCAATAATGATAACTCTCAACATCCCAAATCTACAAAATATATTCATTTTCAAAAATTTTGCAATAATTTGAGAATCACATCGAGGTAAAGCAACAGCTTATATCCATTTGGATACATAGTCCACTACTAACAGAATATATAAATTTTCGAAAGATGGTGTAAATGGTCTCATGAAATCTAATCTTCAAACATCAAATATTTCAAATTCTACCATATAATTGAGGGGCATCTCATTTCTTCTAGAAATCTTGCCTACTATTTGACATCTATCACAAGTTTTGATATAAGCATTAACATCTCTAAAAGTTGTAGGCCAATAAAATCCAGATTGTAAAATTTTGTATGCTATTTTATCAACACTAAAATGTCCCCCAAAATCAGAATTATGACATTTTTGGATAATCTCATAAGTTTCTTCTAATGCACACATCTTCGAATAATCAGATTCTTTTCTTATTTATATAAAAATGGGTCATCCCAAAAATAAGTCTTAGCTTCAAAAATAAATTTCCTCTTCTGTTGGCATGTCATTCCATAGGGTATAATATTACTAACAATGAAGTTTACAATGTCGGCATACCACAGAACACGCCACTCATTAATAGTGAACAATTTTTCATCTAGAAAATGTTCATTAATTGCATTTTCAAAATAGTGTGATTTTTCTAATTCAAGCCTGAACAAATGATCAACAATTTTATTTTCAATCCCGTTCTGATCTACTATTACAAAATCAAATTCTTCAAAAGAAGAATCCATCTTATAAGTCCAGGTTTAGCATCCTTCTTTTTCATTAAATACTTAATAGTAGAATGATCTGTATGCACTACACAATGAGTTCCAATTAAATATAATCTAAATTTATCATAAGCATATATTATTGCTAATAACTCTTTTTCAGTTATTGTATAATTAATTTGAGTTTCATTAAGAGTTTTACCAACATAGTAAATAACTTTGAAAATTTTATAATTAATTTGAGTTTCATTAAGAGTTTTACTAGCATAGTAAATAACTTTGAAAATTTTAGATATCTTTGTCCTAAAACAGCTCCAATAGCATAATCACTAGCATCAAAAGGTTTTTCCTAGTTTGGTAAAACTATAATTGGTGCAATGATTAGTTTTCTTTTAATAACTTAATAGCTTTTAGGCATTCCTCATTAAAATTGAAAATTGCATCTTTTTTTAGTAAATGGCATAAAGGCTTAGCAATCTTTGAAAAGTCTTTAAAACATCGTCTGTAGAATCCAGTATGTCCTAAAGAACTCATAATTTCCCTTACATTTGTTAGATAAGATAAATTAGTGATCACTTGAATTTTATTAGGATCTACTTCCATACCATTTTCTAATATTTGATGTCCTAATATAATTCCTTCTCCTACCATAAATTGACGTTTTTACCAATTAAGAACTAAATTTGTTTCTTCATAGCGTTTAAGAACTTTTGATAAATGTTCTAAACATGAGTCAGATGAAGTTCCAAACACTAAAGTTCATCCAAGAATACTTTAATCCCTTTTTCAATTAAATCATAAAAAATTTCCATCAAACATCTTTGAAATGTAGCAGGGGCATTAAATAAGGACTGATAAACTAAAGGGCATTCTTCTGAAAGCAAAAGTACCATAAGGACTGGTAAACATTGTTTTCTCTTAATCCTCAAGTGATATTTAAATTTGGTTATAACCAGTATATCCATCCAGAAAACAAAAGTATTTATGCTAAGCTAGTCTATCCAACATTTTATCTAGAAAGGGTAATGGAAAATGATCTTTCATAGTAGCAAGATTTTATTTTCTATAATCAATGCATATTCACCACCCTATAACTTATCTAGTAGGTATTAACTCGTTATGTTCATTTACAGTTATAGTTAGTCCTCCTTTCTTAGGAACACAATGAATTGGACAAACCCATGAGCTATCTGAAATAGGGTAGATAATTCCAGCATCTAACCACTTTAAAATTTCTTTCTTTACAACTTCTTTCATAGGAGGATTCAATCGCTTTTGCGGATCACCTTGGGTTTGCAGTTCTCTTCCATATGAATTTTATGCATACAAATTGAAGGACTGATTCCTTTAATATCACTAATTGTCCATCCAAAGGCTTTCACAAAATTTTTCAGAATTTTCATTAACCTTTCTTCTTCTTCCAAAATTAATTTTAAGGAAATTATAACTACTAAAGAAGAGGAATTTGTTAAGAAGGCATATTTTAAATGATCAGGTAGTAACTTCAACTCTAGTTTTGGAGGTTTTTCAATAGATGGACAAAATGATTTATCTTCATCTATCGTGTCCAAAACTTGAAAACTTTCTCGAACATAGTTTGAATTTTCCTTAAAAAGATCTTCACATTACTTTAGTTCCTCTTCTTACTCATGTTCCAAATCTTTTTCTTCAGACTTTTTTCCATAAGTAATTTTAAAATGACATTCACTTAGATATCTTAAAACATCCATCCGATAACATTCATTATCTTTAATTTTTACAGGTTATTTCATTGATTTTGAAATGTTAAAAGTAACAGTTTGATCATTGACGGGCATTGTTAATTCCCCTTTTTGCACATCTATCATTTCTCTTCCTGTGGTTAGGAAAGGTCTCCCCAAATTGATAGGTATCTCTTTATCTTCCTCCATATCTAGCACAATGAAATTAATAGGAAACATAAATTGTTCAACTTTCACTAGGATATCTTCTATAACTCCTTTAGGGCATGTTATCGAACGATCTACTAACTGTAGAGTTACAGTAGCAGGGGTTATTTCTCCTAAGCCCAATCTTTTAAATATTAATAATGGCATAAGGTCAATGCTTGCACCTAAATCACACAAAGCTTTCCCATAAAATATGTCTCCTATTGCACATGGAATTGTAAAGCTACTAGGATCTTTAAGCTTTTCAGGAAGCTTTTTCTAAATTACCGCACTGCACTCCTCACTAAGTGTAACAGTCTCATTATCTTCAAACTTCCTTTTCTTGTTGAGAATATCTTTCATAAACTTTACATAGCTCAACATTTGTTTAAAGGCTTCAGTAAATAGAATATTAATTGTAAGATTCTTAAATATTTCCAAAAATTTTGAAAATTATTTATCCAACTTCTGCTGACAAATTTTCTGAGAAAATGGAGGTGGTGGTATTTCTAAATCAATTTTTTGTGGAGAAATATGTCTCTCAGAATCTTTTGGAGCGTCCTCTTTTGATTATTCAATTTCTTCTCACTACTTCAATTTCTTTTTGAACCTGACCTTCCAACTCCCTTACGCTTTTTTGTTTAAGGGCTTTTACTTGTTCTTTATTCTGGTCTTTGGATTTGATTCAATATTAATAGGAAGTGTTCATTGGGATCTATTACTTAATGAATTCGCTATTTGCCCAAGTTGATTCTCAATATTTCTAATTGTAGCTCCTTGACTTTATAATTGATTTGAATTTACAATTTGTCCAAGTTGATTCTCAATATTTCTAATTGTAGCTCCTTGACTTTGTAACTGATTTACCCAAGTTGATTCTCAATATTTCTAATTGTAGCTCATTGACTTTGTAATTGATTTCCCATTTGAATAGACAACTTATTCTCCTTAAACTGTGTATTACTATTGAAGCCTGGAGGATAAGCAGATCTATAATTATTATTCCCTTGGTTGTTCCAATTTCCTAATAGCTTTCTTTGGTTGTTCCCCGATTGCTGATTATTACCACCCGATTTGTTATTCTAGTTAAAGTTGGGATGGTTCTTCTAACCTGGTTTATAATAATTTGAATATGGGTTATTCTGCTTATTATTTATTACATTCAAAGTTTCTAATGATGCTTGATAATCTATCATTAGGCATAATAAATTCTCTTCAATCATGGAAATTGGTTGAGAAAAATTCATTCCAAATTGGTCTAACTTCCTTAAAATTTGAGCAACATGATTTGCTAACATCGTAAATGCATTAGTTTCATGAATATTGGCTACATTCTTAGGATTTACACTCTTAAAAGGCCATTGATAATTATTGGTAGCCATTTGTTCAATTAAAGCATAAGTGTCATGAAATGGTTTTGACATCAATGAACCACCAGCATCGACATTGATAATTGATCTAGAAGATCCACCTAATATATTATAAAAAGTTTGAATTATTAACCAATCTGGTATAGCATGGAGTGGACACTTTATTAAGAGCTCTTTAAATCTTTCCCATGCTTCATAAATAGATTCCCCTTCAAACTGATTAAAAGATGTAATATCAGTTCTAAGCTTCGCAGTTTCTTATGGTGGAAAATATTTAGCAAGGAATTTTTGTGCTAAATCACCCCAAGTTCTCTTATGGTGGAAAATATTTAGCAAGGAATTTTTGTGCTAAATCACACCAAGTTTTGATAGATCCAGGTGATGGAAAATATTTAACAAGTAATTTTTATGCTAAATCACCCCAAGCTCTGATAGATCCAGGTGCTAATGAATTCAACCACATTTTAGTTTTATCCTTCAGTGAGAAAGGAAATAACCTAAGTCTTATGACATCATCTGATACACCATCATATTTAAATGTAGCGCACAATTCTAGAAAACTGGCAAGAAGTAAATTTGGATCTTCAATTAGAGATCCCCAAAACTGGTTATTTGATAGCATTTGGATAATAGCAGGTTTAAGCTCAAATGAATTAGCCACTACAGTAGGTTTTTGAATACTACAAAGAAGTTCATCTATAGTAAGGTTGGCATAATCTCTTAAAGGTCTAAACTCTTGATGAATTTCAACATTTTGATTGTTTTGGTCTGTCATTTCTATAATTTCTTTGGATTTTTCAAAATATATATTTTTTATGATTTTCCTAACTTTCCTAATAGTTCTTTCTAATTCAGAATCATATGGTACTAGTCCTTCAGAACCTGAACTACGCATACACTAAAATATAATAAAATAAAATAAAATAAAATAAACAAAATAAGATAAGATAAGATAACTTAAAGTTTAAATAAGACTTTCTAAAAATAGAAATTTTCTTCTAAAATCAATTTCTCCCCGGCAACGGTGCCAAAAACTTAATCCCTGGATACTGCTAATATGCACAGTACAAAATAAATTTAGATTATATTTCACTTATATTTCATTACTTTGCAACAAAACCAAAAAGTTGATCCTCAAGAAAAATAAGAATTTTAACTTTTAATTTATATATATTGGGATACTATGCAAGTATACATATCATTATTGAGTAATATAGGAATTTTTTATTTAGACCTCAATATCGAACCCACAGGAAGAATACACAAAATACACTATTGAACAACAAACTTTCTATTTTTAATGTAAAGATAATTATCTAAACTAAAGATGATTTTTGCAGTAATGAAAATTTAAATATTTTTGGTATTTTTAATATTGGATAGAACAATAACAATTTAAAATGATAAATAGAGTTTTTGTAGAAGAAAATCACTAAATACGAAAATATTTTTCTTCTTGTTATGAATCAGTAATAAGTATAGGAATTCTATTGTGAAAGTATGCAAATTGTGTTATACCAAAAAGGAGCAATAATATTTCTTACCCTTACTAGAGATGATATAAAGAACATTGGTTAATTTAAAGTTTGAATAGTTCTGAAGACCGGCTAAGCAGGGAAGATACTAGCTCTCACTCTATAGTTCCTTCGATTCCCTCCACCTGTGGGCTAACATCTCATATCAGAACCTAAAACAATAAACCAAGTTCAGGACTTTAACCTGTAACTTTAAAGTCCTCTAACTCTACACCCTTCAATGAATATTTCCCTATTTATTTGCACTCAATCATAAGAATTACATTTTCATTCATACAACCTCATGTGATTCTTTCCAATTATTGACTGAGACAATACGAATGAACCACATTCTCATTCATATAACCTCATGTGATTTTTTCCAATTTTTTATTGAGATAATACCAGCTCGGTTCTTACATGTTCTAACAATAAATTTTATCATCTGGATTGAACAAATCAAGAAGTAAATGAAGTGCATGGATTTAAATCATCACAACTTCTTCCACATTGAAGATCAATACTTTCCATAACTTCCTTCTAAAGCATAATTACTTGTCATTTTAAGAAGAAAGATAAAGAAAACTACTCAGAATCCATGGAGAAAACAAAACCACACTCAGTTTAAAATAAAAAATCATTGTCAAACCAATAATAAGTCTCAATTAAAATTAAAAGTAGTCTCAAAACAAAAAAGGTAAGAACTTATCTCAAGTCCTCCACCAAAATCTTGAAGTTCCTTTGATTCTCCTCTCTTTATAATCACTAAAAATAAAATAACAAAAAGGATAAAATAAAACTAAAAGTGGTGTCTGAAAATCTCTCCGAACAAACTCCCCAAATGTGAACTTTCAAAACTTTCCAATACTTTCGGGACTCTTTTCTAAGTCCTCTCTTCTTTCTCGTTATAATTTTCCAAAAGGTGTCTTGGTTTCTCTTCAAAATATGTATAGATTTGATGTATTTCCCGAAGAGATGCATCTTTTCATGATAACTTTTGTCCACGGAGGTTATAACCCCTTATTAAGCCAATGGGTGCCTCAAAACCTCTTTAAAATTTGCAGAAATTGAATTTACTCATCAAATAATTGCCATTGACACTTAAGCGCAAGTCCTCTGGCGCTTAGGCGTGGCCTTCTCTGTTTAACCAGTGCTTAAACGCCGGATTTGGCGCTTAGGCGCCAATACTCTTTTGCACATTTTTCACCTTTTTTGCACCAAATTTGATCTATTTCCACTTCTTTAAGCATTTTTCACCCTTTTTACCCGTGTCTATAAGAAAAATGCAAAAGTACCTTCCATGCTCAATTTCTCAAAAATAGATATAAAAATGTGTCAAAAAATACTATATATTTTTGGTGTATCAGTCATCAAATATTGCAAAGGGTTAACTTTTAAGATAAGAGTTACCTTATGATATAGCAGACAATGTGATAAATTTTAAACTGCATAGATCAAAGCTAAACAATGCTTTCAATTACAGGAAATTTTATTTCAGCTGGGACCAAACAACGGCTTAAGCAGTATAACGCATTTTCTTAACCCTCATCATTAACTTGAGCCTGTAATGCTCCAAGAGAATTATCTAATGTTGCAGTATAAATTAATAGACGTCTCCCTAATATATGTGCTACTAGAACATGAGGTGTTGTCAAATATTATTTGATAGTTTCGAAGGCATGTTCGTATTTTTCAGCCCACACAAACTTGGTTTCAGTTTTGATCAAGGCAGTGAGAGGTTGACACCTACCTGAACGATTAAAAATGAAACTTTGGATGTATGCTAGTTTTCTTTGGAAAAATCATAGCTAGGTCAAATTTTTAGGAGGCATGTTCAAAATGGCTTCAATTTTGATGGGGTCAATTTTGATCCCACGATGTCAAACAACAAATCTTCAAAACTTCCCTGAGGTGACACCGAAAGCGTACTTTAAAGGATTCTTTTTAAGATTAAATTTTCATAATCGTTTGAAGATGATTTTTAAATCGTGCATATGATTGTCTTTTTTTTTACCATTGGCAACTAAGTCATCCACGTAACAATTAACTTGATTGTGGATAAGTTCGCAAAGTTTCGTGTCATGGCCCTTTGATAGGTAACACCAGTATTCTTTAATCCAAACAACATTACTTTGTAGTATTATATTCTTATGGGTGTTCTGAAAGTTGTATTTGGCTCATCTTCTAGAGACATCCTGATTTGATTATATCCAAATAATCTATCCATAAAGGAGAATCTTTCATGTGTTGATGCAATGTCGACCATCAACAGTGGAATTGGTAAAAGAAATTCATTTTTTTTTATAAGCCTTCTTTAGGTTTCTGAAATCTACACATACCCAAATTTGACATTTTTTCTTCTTTACTACCACTCTACTAGCCAGCCATGTCAGGTATTTTTCTTCTCAAACAAAATTGGCCTCAATCAACTTTATGCTTCAACAATGACTTGTTGTTCCATTTGAACACACATCCGTCTTAGTGCTTGTTTAACTAGAAATGCAATTTGGTCTAACCCATATTTATGAACTATGACTTTTGGAGCAAGTCCACGTATTTTGCAGTAACTCCAAGCAAATTAATGAACTATTTCTTTTGTTTCAACGTCATTATGGAACAAACTAATAAAAGTTGATTTCAGATTTTCTTCCATTCATAAATTTATTTCTTCTAATTCATCGTCCATTATTTTAAGGACTTAATCAAATTCTAGTGGTGCATCTTTGATTGCAAGATCAGATGATTGCTCAGAATCATGTCCTTCAGTGATAACTAGGCAAAACTCTAGGTCATCTAGAAGTTATAGGGTTTCAAACCCAATGCCTTATTTATAGTTTTGGTTTCAGTTCATGTTGTTCCAATCTATTCAAAATGATAAGATTGAACTAATGTCAATTGTTAAGGTATCAAACCATTTTGAATAAGTTTTTGAACACATAAAGAATAAATTTTAAAAGGGGTTTCATTGATTTCATAAGATTTTCTTCTCCAAGTTTTACATTTGTCACGGAACTAGAAGAAGTAGAACCAAGTTATAATTTTATAGGTTTTAATCTTCACCATATAATTCTTTCACCACTAAATTCTAAATCTTTGATGGAGAAATTGGGGTCAGGGACAACATGTAAATAGTGATTGATTCGTTCATACATATACACAAATTGTTTTTCTTTATCTTTTTTTTTTTAGAGATATCTTGAACATTGGTTCTTTTGAAATGATCAATGTTTTCTTTTCTTTTTCTTTTTATTTTTCAAATTCTAGAAAAAATTTGAACTTTGATGATTTCTTCATGTCGATTATTGGATTTTCCCTCTCTTATCCTCGTCCCTAACCTTGATCTTAGATGTAAGTTTGACGAGAATTCTTATTCTTTGTGGTTGTTGAGGAAAAATCTTTGTCAACTTGTTTTCCTTTGTTTTGCTCTTTTTCACTCATTTTTTTTGTTTTTGTTCATTTCTTCTGCATTTGGTGTCATTACTCCATCTCTAGAGAAAATAGTTTTCTCTTTTGAAGCGTAGTATGCAACACTTCATGTACACCGATTTCAGGTACTGAAAATGATTGTAGATCTCTTGTTATGCAACATTCTTGACCTTTCTATAGATATTTTATGCATTGATGTAATGAAAAGGGAGGCTTATTATGATCATGAAGCCATGGTCTACCAAATAAGGCATTGAAAGAAATTTCAGATTCAATGACGTGGAATTTTGTTGTTGTCACCAAATTGTCCATTTCTAAAAATAGTGTAACTGTTCCAACAGCTCGTTCACCTTATTGGTTGAATCCTCATCATTTTATCTCTCATTAGCTGCCTAGGATGGTGCGGCTACAGTGTTCTTAAGTAGGAAATTAGGAATTTAATTGATTTATTTAATTGAGTTAGCTTGGAAAATACATAACTTTCTGTAGAAAAATGCTAAAAAATAAAGAAAAATACCCTTTTGCAAAGTTAACAAAGGAGAACAATGTGGATTAAATTTGTAATTATTTGACTTATATTTTATTTTTAATTAATTAAATACTATGAAACTTAACTAAATAATAACTTATTAAATATTATTCCCTATGGGGTGAAACTTTGGAGGTTTAAACTCCCTACCCCTAGGTGCATTTTTTTATTTTTCCAAAGTCAGAAAAGACCACTAAATGTGGATATTTTCATTGTAAATCACCTTTATTTGTTTAAAAAATTTTAAAAATTAAATATAAATTAGAGAAATAAAAAATTTATTTTGGCAGGTTCATTGTGATCAAAGGACCCTAATAAAATATAAAATGGATTAAAGTAATTTGAAAAATTATTTTATATATTTAACTCAATAAAATTAAAGAAAAATCAAATAATTAAAATAAAAATAAAAAAATCACAATATTACATCCACATTGTATGTAATAATCATTTTAACCCTTGTATAAGTTTGGAACTTGTTTGAAATGTATATACCACCAAATTTAATTCTTTAAGTAAAATGTCATTTTTGCAATAAAATAATAGTAATATTTAAAAGATAATTAAGAAAATTACAAATTTGGTTTTGGGAGTCCCTTGTTACTAGGGGAACTTATAAAAAATAAAAATGAAGTTAAAATAAATATTTGATTTTTTAAGGTACATTTAAAATTTTAAATAATTAAAAATAATTAACAAAATGATAAAAATCATTAAAATAGAAAAAATACCCCGTAATGTCACAATTGGTTCCCTGCACTTGGGAGCAATTAAAATGTTTTTCCAAATTTTCTACGTGAAGTTATAATTCTTTAATGGCTTAAAAATGATTTTTCCATAATTTTGCACTAAAATAATTAAAATAAATAAAATATAAATTACAAGAATATGAAATTTGTTTCTCTGGGATCCCTGGACTCAGAGAGATTTAAGAAAAAATAATGAAGTTAATTTTCAACTTAAGTAATATTTTATATTTAATTAGTACTCAAAATAAATAAATAATTATAATAAGTAAATTACATCTTGAAAAATCATGAGAATTGGTCCTAGTGGTCAAGATGAACCTTCAATAATTTTCCAAAGGATGGATAATTTGTTTTGGTTGACTAAATGAATTAATATTGAAAATTCCTATTTTTGAATAAAATAATTAATAAAAATTAAATAAATATAAAAAATACATTTTATCCTCCAATGTTTTAGATGACCCATGAGTGGGGTACTTTAAAAATTTCAAAATAATTTAAGTTATATTTAATAAGTTATGAAGTGGAGAGCCTCAGGGGCAAAATAGTAATTTTGGATTTTAATGCCTTAATTAAGTTTTTGGAATTATTAAGGGTAAATGGGTAATTTTGATCATGATAAACTCTTTTGGATGATTGAAACACAAGGGATTAAATGGTAGAAACCAATTGTTCAAGTTTCCACAATAAGGGTATAACTGAAATCTCCCTTAATTATCTTAATTTGAAGGTGAATTAAATTGAAAGACAGTAAGGTGAGGGGTTTGATTTTGAAAAATGGTAACCCACTGGTTTAAGACCCCTAGTTAATATTTGAAAGATATTATAATCATTGATAAAGATTAAAATACCAAATAATTTAATATCCCTAAAAGTTCAGAATTTATCCACCCATAAGTCTTAAGGGCATATTAGTGAACTAGGCTTAATATGATTTTTCTTAATGAGTTTCAAGAACGAAAACATATTTAATTACAATTATTTTTTTAAAAACACTACAAGCCCAGCTTTAATTGTAGGTATGAAGTCCTGAATAGCTTGAGTTTGCCCCTTTAAGGCACTCACTCATATAACTTTTAAATGAAACATTAGCAGACTGTTTGAGTACCCCTCTCATGAGATGATTAGAACATTAGATTATTTGAGCATTGTATAGTTAACCAATCAAAACCTAAATTTAACTTTAGAAGATTATTTGAATAATCTAATAAGTTCAAATGAACTCGGATCATTTCAAAAGATTCTAAACGTTGTTTGGGGTCATGCACTGAACACACTAATGAACATTTGGATATTTTGAAGGACAAATGAACTTATTTTACTTTGTTAAAAAAAATCACCCATGAAAACTTCTAGGGAACCAGTGAGTTATGACCCAAAACTTAGTAGGGATAGCTTGAACCTTCTTCCCTATTTTTTTTCCTGCAATTTATTTAACTTCGTCCAAAATAAAATATACTACAAAGCTTATCTTTTCGTAAGAGTGCGAGAAGATGACATGTTCGCATTTACATTTTTGTACTAAAATTTTGTTTACTTTACAGCAATTTCTTACTTCTATCTTTTTACTTTGCTCTGTAAAACTTAAAAAAACTTTGCATGCAATATCAACACAAAACAAATCTTTCAAAATAAAAAAAAATTCAAAAATAACAAAATAACATAAAGTCATAATACATTTTTTTGAATTTACGGGATTCCCTCAGATGAGGTAACCCATGGTTACTAACAAGATCTCTCCAGTTTAAATGAGCTTAAAAATTCATTTAGACAAAGTAAATTAAAAATACAATTGTCAAATCAGCCCAACAGAATTGTGGGATCCTAACCGGTGTCCCTCTAATCAACATTAACCCCGCCCCAAAAAAACTAAAAATTTGAAATATATATGGTAAAATCTTTTGAACCTTAGACATTAGGACTGCTACTGCAACAAGGAGCTTAGAGTTAGCACCGTGGGCAGTTGGGCAGCAGAGCAAGTGGATCAATAAGAACTCTTTTCTTAGAATTACATAACAAACCATAAGACTTCAAGGTAGTTTGTTTGGTAAGACATAAACCCTCACCTAAATTTAGGCTTTGCACGATCATGTCATGTGATTTAAGCCATAACTCGCCTTAGGCACTATGGTTGTCATTCGTTAGGACATAAATCCTCTTATTTTCTAGGCTATTTGTGTGACCATCTCATATAAATATAAGCCTTAAATAATCATAATTGGAAGGATGAAACATTAAATAATATTATGTCATAAAAATTGAAGCCAAATCAAAGGATAGCTTAGGAGGTCACTAAGGTTCTCCTTAGGATCCGTAGCATCCCCTAATTTTTCTTCTTTTTGATTTAAAAAATAAAATGTTCCAAGTTTGATCTTCTTCCATTTGACACTCTTTTGTCCGACCTTGAGGATCCTAAAGCTTTTAAAACTTTTGAAGTATTTATTTTCTAATATAAATCAAGAGTTTCCTTAAATGACTTTGCTAATTTAAGATGTAATAAACTATATGGGCTTACCTGTATAGGAAACTTTAAGAACCCAGCTTAGTATAAACCCTATATAATCTTATATATTTGATAGGGGAATTGTCAGTCAACATTAAATTTTTTTGTAGAATAAAATCGATGTAATAAATTGTTCAATCTACTTAATTGAGCCTCACTAGTATGTAATGTGTCTATTCATTAAGATAGTTGCATTGCTTACAGTGTTGCGCTCGATTATTTAAACTATTGCATGTATGGGATTAGTTCGGTCTCGTATTTTAAAAAATTAATTTTTTTGGTTTTCAAAACTATATACATACTAAATTAAATCATACTTTTAAAGACTCTGAAAACCTTCCCATTTGGCGACTGATAGCTTCTGATGACTGCACTGGGGATTTGTTTCTATCTCCATTATGACCAGAAAATTTTACCTTCATACATTATTAACATTTCCATGTCCCTCATGGGCTAGATTACTCTTCTTCTATTGTCATGCTTGGCCCAATTCTTTCTTAGACAAGTATGAGCAGTTCTTCTTTTGATTTCAGGACCGTCTTTTTAACCATCCTTAAAAAGAGAAGTTCAGGAGTCTTTTGGATTCCTCCTTTTTGTGTGATGTTGGACCCCCAATAGGTGTGTTGCTGAACTAGTTTCACCTTAGCAAAGTACGTTGTGAATTCATTCACACACTGGGCCCTGGACTTCACACTTTTCTTTGTGTCTTGCTGGTTTAGGTTGCTATCAACAAATCGAGCCAAGTCTTTATGTCTCTTAACTTTTGCTTAACTCTCAATATTTAATTTTAAATTCTTTGACACTCTAATCACAAAGAAACAACAAATCTAAAAATAGAGCTTAAAATTCAAGAAATGAGAGACGAACACAAAAAAAATTGAATAAAATTAAGAAAGAGTGTGCCCACTCTACAAGATGACCTTCTTTAATTGTTAGTGCTTGCACAAGAATTACAAGCTATTGGATGATAATAACCCTCAAAAGTTTTCATTGAAGTTTGTTATGATGGCGTTCATGACTTTGAAGTTTTCTTGCAACCAGCTCACTGGCCGAGAGGCCCGCAACATTGCCCCTACATTCAAGTTTGGAGCTGAATTTGATGAGCTTGAGGTCATGTTTAGCAAGGTCCCACTCATCATCATGTAAGTTGCCACCCTGGAAATTAGAGAATCGTCTATTGAATGAGACATGAACTGCCCCCCAGAATTCCCTTCTTACAAGAAGCACAAGCTTTTCTCCACCGCAACACCCTTTAAGTCTATTGTTTTTATGTCCGTCCGATCTGCTGTCTCTGTACCATGAGGAGTCGTTACATTTAATAATGTCTGATTCACTGTTACAGTGCCTATTGTGTCTTATACAAAAAGAAAAGAAGTTTTGAATGAGGAAGATTCAACTAATATGTTTGTTGCCCTACCATCAATGTTTGAAGTCAGTTTTCGTTCTAAGTCTATGCTGTTGAGGAAGTCAAAGATGAAGAACTGAAACTACAGGATTTAGAGTGCTCCCAGGGCTCGATCTACATCGATAGACCCTAATGATGAGATTACTCACTAGGAGGAACTTGGATTGGATGAGATTGCCCCTCCTAAAAGATTGTAGGATCCATCCTTTGATGAATACCACTGAGGGTGAGGGCATCCGTAAGATTGCTGCTACTTTATTGATACCTCATGTTCGTGGTAGGGAGACGGAGAAACCCACCTCTATCACAAAAGCTAATAATATATTTGAAAGGCTTGATGCTAAGGAGGGGGGTACTTTTGCTGAGTTGCTTAAGCTTTTAAGATGTGCAGTTTCACCTTATATGAACAAAGAGATTTTGAAGGATGTCAAACCTGTCTGCCAATTCCAAATATCAGTAGATGTTCTGTCAGCTTGTATTCCTTTTAGATTCCATCTTGGAAACTGAGTTAGTTCTAGTGCCACCATAAAAAACTCTACCACTTTCATTCCAAGGCTGAAGACCACCTGTCTTTGTTTGTGATTACTTCCTGAGGAGGGATAAATGGAAGAAACTGCTTGTTGATGTACTTAGTCCATGTCATAAGTAGCATGCCTCTCTTCGAACCACTGATGCCACCTCACAACGGCGTCAAAGAAGGTGTGAATACCTATGGTTGTTGCACCAGTACATTATGATGTGCCCATGGGATAGTTCTAGGGAATGAAGCATAGGTCTGATGTACCAGAGGTTGCTACTAACATTGTTATCGAACCTATCTTTGAGCTGATACACCAAAATGATATGTTGTCTTAAGTATATACTTTATGCTTATTTTTGATGGTATAGCACATTAAAGAAGGTTATTTTCTTGTTTTTGTTGCAAGTATATCAATTTTTGCAATTTGGAGCAAAAGTAGCAAAAAGAACAAAATTTGGAACCAAAATAACGAAGTTTTGAATTCTGACACAAGATGCAACAGATGCGCCAAAACCCAGGACATCGCGGTCTTCAATAAACTGACACATGATGTGCCAAATTGGCGCTAGATGCACCATTTTACAGAGATTTGGCACATGATTCTACAGATTTGCGTCAGATACGCCAACGACAATTTTTTTGCAGATTAAGGTAGTTCAAGGTAAATTTTGCATGAATTTGCAAATGGACTCTTATTCTAAACACCCCTTGGAGTAATTAAATTCATCTTGACACTTTAGATGGTTATATTTTGAAGGTATATGTCTCATTGATCAATTGTTGACCTCACTTTTGGTGAGGTCTAGTTTTTCCTCTTTAGTAGCCTAGGGTCTAGCCATAGGACTTTCCTGTTGACTATTCTTAGATGACTTGAAAGGAACCCTAATCTTTAGAATCTCTAAATCTTTTATTTCTTAAATTGAAGTTACACATATTGGTCCTAACCTCTAGCACTTAGTTGGTGGGGTCAGTATGGGAGAGCACAATTGAGTCCCCACAGGACGATTTGGCCTTAGGGTCAACCCTATGGTGGTGTGGTCTTGGTTGCTCTCACTCACACACTTGAACATTACACTTCCACTCACTACCTTAAACCTAGGCCTACCTAATTTTGACCCCTTACCCCTTTGGGAGACTCATGTAGATGGTCTGCTAGACCCACTAGCCCTAGGCTAGGGTCTAGCTAAGAGCAGTACGTGGAGGACCCAAAGTAGAGGATTCCATTGGTCCATGGCTCAAGTAGGGTGATTGACACCCCAATTTTACCAAAATACCCAAATTTGCCCAAAAGTCATGTCAAACCATTTCAAACTACCCAAATTAACCAAAATAATCCAAAATTACTAAAATTACAAAATTACCCCTCATTTGGCCAAAATTACCAAAATGCCCTTGGTGACCAAAATTGCCTCAAAACCTACAAAATCACTTCAAATGTCTCTAAAATAAATTTTAACCACTTCATTGAGTTAAATTTGGTCAATTCGACCAATTTTGAACAAAAGGCCCAAATTGCCTTTAAAGGCTTAATTACCCCAATTCCCCTTCTGTGTCCACTGATTTGATCCCAATTTACCTCAATTTCAATTCCAAACTCAAATTCATCATGTCCAAGCTTGATTGAAACCAAATCCAAGCAAAATTGACCCACATTGGAATCCAATTTCTATCCAAATCAAAAAGCCCCAATTTGACCTAAAATAAAAATCTCATTCAATTGAACCCCAAATCTATCCAATTGCCTCAATTTTGCATCATAAACACTCCAAAAAAATTTTCCCATATCAAATTGAACCTTCAAGTGGCCTTGGTCAAGCCTCAATTTGACTCAAAACCAACTTGGACCAAACCCCCAATTTTGCCCCTAATTGACCATGTCCCCAAATTCAACCAAATTGAACCCCATAAAGTCAAAATTTCCATTCAATTTCTATCCAAAACTCTTCATGGCAATCCATAGAATCAATTTGAACCATCATTGAGATGGTTGACACAATTTTAGTTAACGAGTCGCCCGCTTTGGAAGGACATTTAATTTATGTATATATATATATATATATATATATATATATATATATATATATATATACATAAATTANATCTTTGAAAGCATTACAAAATGTTCCACTGGATAAGTCCCCTTATGAAATAAAGAGGGAGACCAATCCACAAAAATTAATACATGAGTGCAAAAAACTTGAAAAAAGGAAAAAGAGAAAAAGCTCCAATGGACTAAGGTTCTTTGAGATGGTTAGCCTTGAATCTAAGATGAGGAGTCTCCAACTTATCACCATGAAGCATGAGAGCAAGTGGGGTGGGAGGCCATGTAGTCACTGAGATGGAGTTAGCAAAGATACCATGTCTGGCAAGCCAATTAGCAGGTTGGTTCCCTTCTTTGTATATAAAGGACATATAAACTTTGAACATCTTATATAAGTTGCCAATTTTCTGTTTCCATTGTATATGGTGCCAGAAGGACAGCTGCTCTGTAGTGAGGAAGGTAATCAGTTGAGATGAGTCCACCTCAATCCACAAATTATGCCATGCTGCTTTCTGTGCAAAGGTAAAGGCCCAGTACACAGTAATAAGCTCAGCTTCTAAAGCATCATGGGCCTGAGTACGAGCATGAAAGAAAAGCAGACATTTGCTGGAGGAATCTCTGAAAACCTCTCCCAACCCTGCACCCCAATCAGAGAAGCTACCATCAGTGTTAATCTTTATGGTTTGAAGATCAGGAGGTTGCCACTTGACTTTCTCAATCTTGTGTTGTCGTTTGGATGCAGTGGTCTGAGATAAGCTGATGCTAGGGAAGTTTTTGAGATGGATCAGCTTGTTTAAGTAGGAAATATAGTTTCTAGTAACAGTATTGTGTTGAATATTCTTGCCTTCATGTTTTCTGCTGTTCCTGCACATCCACAAGAACCAGACCACAATAAAAGGAATAGATTCACCTTTCTTACTTTTCCAGCTAAGCCATCCATCTTTGAGACAGGACCAGTCCTTATCCAAGTCCACACCTTTAATTTTTTTGTGGAGAGCTTTCCAAACCTCTTGAGCAAATTCACACTTACAAAATAGGTGATCATTGTCTTCTTCAGATCTTAAACAGAGATAACATCTTGAATGCCTTCTTAATCCCTTCAGTTTAAGAATATCATCAATTGGCAAAAGTTTATTGATGTATCTCCAGCAAAAGAAGGATATGGAGGGAGATAAATATCTTTTCCAAATGGCTTCACCCCAAGGGACTTGATCCCAACCACAAAGTTTGGCATAGATGGCTATATATATATATATATA
>JXCR01149100.1:11767-23762 GCA_002079205.1 Phalaenopsis hybrid cultivar
CTCTCTCTCTATATATATATATATATATATATATATATAGGGGGAGAGAGAGAGAGAGAGATTAAATAAAAAAGTCATAAGTTAAAATGATTGGACCAAAGCTTTGTTGAGTTTGAAGGAATTGAAATAGTGAAAAAATATTTAAAATAATAATAATAAATCAATTTAATTAAAATTCATGTTTAATTTACTTATTTAATTGATAATTTTTTTAGTTTAAATTTTTTTTATTTTTGATTTTTATTGATGGTGAATTTTATTGTAGTACTAAATGAATTTAATTTAAATTAATGTTTAATATGCTTATTTAATGGAAAATTTTCTTAGTAAAAAAATTTGGTTTTTTTTATTTCGGTTAACTATGAATTTAGAACATGTTTTTTTTTATTGAACAGTTGAGTAAAAAAATGCATCTATTCATATTTTCAAGATAAAATCCATTTAACTAATAGGCTCTGCTTGACACAGTTACAGCTTCTCGGCTTTTCAGTTGCAGTTGTGCTGCCCAAGAAATCTGCTGGGAGGAAGCTGTCTGCATGTTTGGAGAAGCTATGTGAAAATAGTTGTGGGGCAGCTATTTCTGAAAAAAATGATCAATATGCCCCAGTTTAGTAAAGTTGTTTAAAACAGAAATTTGACAACCATATATTTGATACTTCAGAATCAAAAATTCATTTCAAAAACAGAATAAAAGTTTAGATACACAGCTCACTTAACAGCGAGAACTTAAAGTGCTAAAGCAAAAGAAAAAAACTAATAACAACATAAAAGTTCAAGTCATATTTTTCCTTAGTTGGCAATGGATGTTCAACTAAATTCAAAAGATTTCTACAGCATAGAAAATTCTTCCAAACTCCGTTGCAAAGTAGTAGAGGTTCTAAGATATCGTTATTCCGAAGCACATGATGTATTGAACGGTCATCTAGTGCATATGGAGTATTTCTTCTGAATCATAAATTGACTAAACATATGGACAAGTACGAACAAATATCATATTAAGAAATTATATTTTGCAGAGATATCTTACTCATAAGCTTCAGCCAACCGCCATAGAACAGAAGCTGGATGAATTGTTAACTTGTTAGAGAAATTATTTACATATTGGCTTGCATCAGAGCATGCTTTAGAAATGTGGAGTTTAACATGAAAGGCTAATGTGGAGCTTCATTTAGATCCCAATCCTTGTCATATTCAATTAGTAATTATGTAGTTTGCCATTATACTAAAAGGTTCACCATAACATCCAATTACATGCTCCCAAAAATTAAGAACTCTAGTTCTCAAACTCAGGCTAACAACTTGTAAAATTGTAAAATGCATCAAGATTTTGCATGAACAATGTCAACTTGTTTTTCTGCCACAAGAACATTTAAAGACTTCAATGTATGTGTTAACAATAGAGCTAAAACAAGGCCAAAACCTTAGTCAATAGTTTTTTTTTTTAATTGCAAGCATGGAATACAAATAAACTTAGAGCTTCCAAAGAAAAGAATAATAAGTTCACCTTATGCCTTGGCTTGATAAGTCCATCGTCTCCAGCGGATGCCCGACCTTCTATTTTCTTGAAATCCTTCTTTCCCTGTTAATCCACATCTACAACAAAATTGACATTTGCAGCTACTCTAGAAGCAAGATTCTTCGGGCACTATTCTTCAAGTCCGCCTTGATCTTGGTGAGGATCTTTGCCGCTTTGATGGTGGTGGACGAGCTCGACTTCATTGGGTTGTCGACGAGATGGACTCCATTGTGTCGAGAGCAGTCGGGTAATACCTACGCAAACGAACGCGGGATCACCACCCCAAACGATGCAGAACTGCGTCTGTGTGTCGCGCTGCGCCTCCGGCACTGCCCCATAAGTATAATGGAACTATGAATTTAAATGTATGTCAAAAATGTTTTAGCATGAATCTCAAAGGTACAGTGAGTGTAGAGACATGTCATCGATGAGAAGAGGAGCACATCGATCGCAGAGAGAAGAGGGTGCCCAAGGAAAAACAACCAATGCAAAGCCTCCACGAGATGACATGGAGGAGCGAATGCAGCGAGAAATGCAAGAGATGAGGAGTCAGATTATGGATCAGGTATCAGGCCAGATCGTTGAAGTTTTGAGGGATGTCGTGGCCCTAGCAAGAAATAAGGCCCTTCAAGTGCAGAACTGACCACAGGTGGTGACGCCTACGCACAACGACAGGAAAGTGAACAACGGTTTTAAGAGGATCAACGTCTCGCAGTACCAAGGCAACACTTGTTTTGCATATATAGAAAAACACCAAAGCGCCACATCTACTAGATGACTATTTTTCCCTCCATATCTCTGGAGCGAAACCCCAAGAGAAATTTAAGCTTCCCGCGCTATATGCTTTCTTGGGGCGGTCAAATCGCAACGATCACATTGCTGTGTTCAAATCAGCAATATGCATGTTGAAAGTTTCTGACTCCTTCAAGTGTCGATTATTCTTTACCACTCTGAGGTCGTCTGCCTTGAAGTGGTTCTAATCGCTCCTAGCCAAGAGCATCAACAACTTTTTCAAAATTTCGAAGACATTTTTTGGTGCAGTTTGCAAGGGTCTAGGCGCCAATAAAGAGCGCGTGAATTAGGGTTGTAATTGAGCCTAGTAGAGCCAAGTATATCATAATTTAGACTTGGCTTGGTATAGTTATAAGTTGTTCATGTTCGGCTTGAACTTGTGTCGAGTTTCATATATTGTTCAAGTTTGACATGTTTAAAATTTTCAATGTTTGAACTGGATTTGTACTTGATGTGCTTTTGACTAGTGAACGAAGCTAAATATTTAAACGAGTATCAATCCTTTCACAAAAAAAAAAAACTAATAAATAATTTTACGAATTTGATCACAACTATTAATATACTGATTAAAAACTCTAAACTTTATAATATCTTAAATCTCATTTCTCCTCCACTTTGCTATAAATCCTTTGCTAATTGGTTATTTAGTAGAATGATTTGTGTAGCATTTAAGCATGATTTAACATAAATCTTACCAAACAACTAAAAATGACAACATTAAAGCCGACATAAACTTAATATCTAAGTGTGTGTGTGTGTGCGCGCGCGCGCGTGTGTCTACATGATATGAGCTATCAACAAACCATTTAATATTATAGTTAATTAAATTTTATTTAAATAATATATAATATATTATACGAGATATCATCGAGCTTAGTATTTATGCTAGGGGCTCTGTTTTAGGCGTGGATATGCCCATGCCCCGGTATACTTATGCTAGAGGCTCTGTTTGGTAGGTGTGGCCACACTCAAAGTAAGCATTTTCACACCTATTGTAAGGCTTTTGAGCCCTTAGGGAGGCATCGACATGACCATGCCCGAGGGTCAGGCTTTTGGAATAGTCCATCAAATGGGTTGTGTGCCTCGTGGGAACTTCGGAGGACCGAATATGCGCAGACCATGATACTTAAACATTCGTAGAGGTTGTAAATGCGCCATAAGAGCTCAAGAGGATGTTCCACGCGCGTCACCGAGTAAATGACTATGATGCAAAGTCCATTGATTTGGACCTTAGTGTCACGGACTAACTTTCGTCAAGTCACCCGTGCGGCTTTAGCGCTCTTTCTTAGCACTAAATCAGCCTAATCACTCACAACACTGGACTTAGCAGCCCCAAGCACTCTTAAGAAGAAGAATAGAGAGAAAGGAATAATTAGCAATTGAATACTAGAATGCTTTGATAGAATGCTTGGGTAATTACAAATGAGGGGAGGAGTTCTTATTTATAGCCTCCTCCATGCCTTTGGCCTTTCATCTAGCCAATGTGGGACTATACAAAGTCNATTAAATTGAAAAGAAAAATAGTTTCCACTAAGACTAACACTAAAAATATAGCTTATAAAAATATTTTAATATAGAAGGTAAATAATTGTAAAAAAAAATTATAAAATAAATAAAAACATTTAAATGTTAAATATATATTATATAATAAAGTGTCAGAATAATCCATGAAAATTTCTATGAGACAGTTTTAGCCCATACTTTATAGAAGTGTCAAGATAATCTCTGATTATTTCAAAATTAAGCTCTAATAGGCCTCCATAAGATTATTTCTACCATAGTTTACAGAGCATAGAGATTATTTTGATATTTCTATAAACTATGCGATTAAACCAACCCCATATAAATACTCACGTACTATTTTTTCACTTTTCTCAATAAATACAAATAAATATTGAAAGACTTGCATACATACGATTCAACTCTCGCGCATTTACATATCTAATACTTAAACTTCAATTTTCATGTATCTCATCTTGTAAAAGTTGAAGTAGTGATCTTTTTTACATGATATTAAAAATTTGATCTTTTATATGTGATATGAAAATTTTGAGGGATATAAATGTAAAAAGGTAAAATCTAGGCAGAGGGATTAGCTATCATCTATGTAAATGCCCCAAAATTTTAAGGCTTGAATGCAATTATGCAAATCCCATCTTATTGAAGCTACATTAAAATTTTCATATGTTTGTTTAGGTCTAATTATTGCATGCGGAGAGCGCACGTAGCTCTATGAGTAGACCAGCAATGCAAAAATGCAAAAATGCAAAAATGTTAAAAAAATGAAAACTTTTTAGCGGGCATTGTACTAGCATCACTAGTAAAACAGGATGGCTACATAAAAAGCTACAGCAATCTCTGNCATGATACTTAAACATTCGTAGAGGTTGTAAATGCGCCATAAGAGCTCAAGAGGATGTTCCACGCGCGTNATTAAATTTTATTCAAATAATATATAATATATTATCTATCATCGAGCTTAGTATTTATGCTAGGGGCTCTGTTTTAGGCGTGTTCACGCCCATGCCCTGATGTAATTGTGCTAGAGGCTCTGTTTGGTAGGTGTGGCCACACTCAAAGTATTATTTTCATACCTGTTGTAAGGCTTTTGAGCTCGTAGAGAGGTATCGACATGGCCACGCTCGAGGGTCAGGCTGTTGGAATAGTCCATCAAATGGGTTGCGTGCCTCGTGGGAACTTCGGAGGACCGAATTTGAGCAGACCATGATACTTCAACATTCATAGAGGTTGTAAATGCGCCATAAGAGCTCAAGAGGATGTTCCACGCGCGTCACCGAGTAAATGACTATGATGCAAAGTCCATTGATTTGGACCTTAGGCTTAAGAGTACAAGCACATATACAGGAATTTAGTAGACGACCTATGTCACGAGAACATCTATATCAACAAGACACAACTCCACGAACGAACGTCAATGCAGAGGACGCTGAAAGCGTTTCCAACTTGACACCGACTGTCTCAAAGCACGACTATAATGGTGCATTACCCCAACTACTGTGCTTATAACATTCACTTGAAGATCCTACGGGCTACCATAAAAATGTGTAAAGTGTCAAAATAACTCTAATATTGTTTTGTCTTAAAATTCATTTTTAAAATAATTAATAATTATGATAGCTTTAATTATTAATCAATTATTTCACAATTATGATTTTTTTTTAATATTTGAAGAGAAAATATTATTTTTAAAATTAAAATAAAATAAAATAAAAAATGTTCCAAACACATACCTAATTGTTTAATGAAAAGCATCTATTCAAAGTTTTGGTTACCCCAATGCTGCCTTTTTTTTTGCAGTGGATGCCATGTGAACTTTTTGCATGTAAATTCAATATATTTAATAATATTATTTTTTTGGAAGTGGAGCCTTAAAATATAATTTTCCTATAAATATTATAATAATGCTGTATGCTTAATTTAGTGGACCAGAGTTTACAATTTTTTATTAGAATATTTACATTGATACCCCTCAATTTCTTTTTATTTACCTATTTCAATTCTTACAAATAAACATTTAGGGCCCGTTTGGGGCAGCTTGTAAGTGATTTTTGAAAACGTTGTCTGCTGCGTTTGAGTTTTTTTTACTAAAAGCAGACCGAGGGTCGGCCGGTGGGTCTCGTTTGCACAAGCTGCCCAAAACAGACCCTTAATTGGCATAAATGTAAAAAGGAAAAAAATTTAATGTTAGATATGTAAATAATGAGGAAGTGGGTGGTATATNGTTTTTGAAAACGTTGTCTGCTGCGTTTGAGTTTTTTCCACTAAAAACAGACCGAGGGTCGGCTGGTGGGTCTCGTTTGCACAAGCTGCCCAAAACAGACCCTGAATTGGCATAAATGTAAAAAGGAAAAAAATTTAATGTTAGATATGTAAATAATGAGGAAGTGGGTGGTATATATGTAAATCTTTTAATATGTACCGTTATTCCTGTCCACTTCATTTTGCATCTAATAAATGTTAATATTTTGTCATGATCCAGAAATTTAGCGGCTTTTACATACATGCCATCCAATTTCTATATATTTACATATTTAACCCCTAAACTTCACTGNGTATGTAAATCTTTTAATATGTACCGTTAGATCTGTCCACTTCATTTTGCATCTAATAAATGTTAATATTTTGTCATGATCCATAAATTTAGCGGCTTTTACATACATGCCATCCAATTTCTATATATTTACATATTTAACCCCTAAACTTCACTGCCTTACATTTAATGCCAAACTAAATATTTTATATCACATAAAAAATCATTTTTTTAACTATTAAAAAGTGAAATATAACCCTACTTCACGAGCAATTTCGAACTTGTGTCAAGTTTGAACGAGCCCAACACGAACTAAGCCAGAACTCGACTGAAAACAACCCTACTTTCAAGTATTTTAACATCTTCGCGTCCACAAATCACACAACTTACATAAATATTCACGTGCATGGTCGTAAAACGACTTCAAATTTCACGAAAAAATTAAAAAAATAAATTATTTTTTTAGCAATGTGTTAATCCGATGTGATACTCCTCGAGATAATTTATGTGGATTTGTTAATTAAATGTCTAAGAATATTGATTAGTATTTTAATCTCTTTATTATGGNGCAATAAATGAAAATCTAGTAGATGATGAATTCAATCTTCCCTTAGAAATGAGGATGACATTTCCTAATAGCAATGATGACAAGAGGTAGAAATATCTTTAAGGCCATTGAAGTTGGCAAAAACAATCTTACTGTGGTACTAAACGTGTGCCTTATCTTATGAGACCCCAAAGTTCAAGCCAAATAACCTTGAATGTAATCAAACATTAAATATTCCCACTGAGTATATGTGAATATGTATATTGATCGGTAGCACACTCTTTTGTTTACTTGGAATAAATTATGATCAGAGCATGTTCAAAATAATTATATGAGTTGTCCTTCTAAATCATCCTAACTCTCAGTTAGCATTCAAAGACAGTGCATGTTTATATTCAATCTAACCAATTTAGTTATCCTAGTAGAGAGAAGAAAAACTGAGCTCTCTTTCAAGTGGACACCTAATCTCAGCTGATTAGGGGAATAGTTGGGGGTTAATAATCACAAATGCAACATTATAGCATAGATAATGTATCATAGGGTTTGATGTCTGATGAGCATTTAGTATTTTATGTAATCAAGATGTTCAAAGTTATTAAGATTTAAATTTATATTTAGGTAGCCCAACCTGTAGGGTGACGTTTAAGAGTCACAATTTAGCTCTCCATTATTTGAGATTCTTGGTCATAAACATACACTTTTTTAATACTAAAGTAAGAAGATTTGCATCATAAACCATACTACATTTAAGATTGTAAGTTTCAATTTTAGGCATCTCTATTAGAAATGTAGCCCCGTAGTTTTATTAGAATTTAAGTGTAGAATATTTTAAATGTATGCACTTTTACTCGACCTTGCTTGTAGATCAAAGCAATAAATCTCACCATAGGGTTGTCTATAACTGAGAGGCTATAAGTTCCGCTTTTAAGCATTTATATTTGTAATTTTTTAAGTCTGAGCTATCTATTAATATCATATTAAATAAATTTATTTTAGACATTAATCAACACATGTCATCTCATTTGAAGGTCATGATTATAAGTCCCTTCATTTGGCATTTTTCAGTCTAGTACTATCAATCTTATTTATAAGAATATGTGATACCATAGCAGCAAAACCTAGGTCTGAAGATTCCTTGATACTTTATTTTTCATATATTGCTTGCGTGAACTCAACCATTAGAAGATATAAGTTCAAAACCTTAAATTAGCATTAATATATCCATTATATATTATTTGAATAAAATTAATTCACTAATATGACCTAGGATATCTCACCATAGAACAAAATCATAAGAGTCATCTCTATTTTTTCTTATAATCAAGAGAATATATGTTATATTTATAAGCTCCTATAATGTTAAAGTAATAAGTATTACCAATCACATCTATTGATTTTCAAGACTCAAGGTTTGTCAAGATAATTAGTTACCCATTTTTAGAAACTTTTTAATGAATATTCAAATCCATGCTGCGTTTTTATAAACAGAGGTCATAAGGGCCTGACATTCTAATTAAATGATACATAACACTAAAGTTGTGTTTTATCATGTTTTAATAGCAATTAAAGCTAGTATCTTAAATGAGGCAACTAAATATTCAAAAACCATTTATTTCGCCTTTTAAATCTTAACATGGATGTGACTAATTGATGCTCTATTGAATAGATTTATAAAAAAATAATTCAATGAAGACTTATAGCTCAAACTTGTTACCCCCAGGAATAACAATATCTATGAATTTTTTATTATAATGAACACGCTCCAACATGATGGGACTATGGTGATACCCAATTCAAATTAATAAGTTGTGTGCCCCATAAAAGAACCAAGCATTAGTGTGGGGACTAAGACATGGTCCCAAGAACCAAAATAAATGGAGTATCTTACATTTCCAATAACATGGTTTGTGTAGCATTTTTTGCCAAGACAAATAATTGACCTTCCTTTGCCTAAACAAGATATATTGTTTACAAGACATGGTCTTTAGGTTTATTATTTTTCTCAATTTGACCTAGCATACTGGGGGTACTATGTATAATTTAAATTAATCATGTTCCATCATTTTTGGTTTATTCAATCAATCAAATCATTTTTTAAAAAAATATTTTAAAACATAATTTTAATGAAGATGTCATTCATGCTTAAGATATTACTTTAATTAATTTTATAATATCTTTTAAAATAAGTTATTTAGTTACTTCCTTAAATAATTTCATAATATATTTCATGAATATATAGAGATGCACATATACTTTCTCAAGTAGAATTTGAATTAGATGTGTATGTGCATTGATTTATATAGTTAAACTTAGTGAGTAGTCATCATTTTAAATTCACCAACCTAACTAAATTCTTGTTCTTATGACATGCTCCATTTGCTTGATACAAAAAGTTAATTTCTTTGAGAATGTATGGTTGATTGATTCTTGATAGGTACATCATGCATGTAGGAGAATGCTTTGTGGGCCAAATATATAATTAAATTGTAAGTTGATCTTTAAAGAGGTAAAGAGCCTATAATTGTCTTTCAACTTTTGCCTTGAGCATTAAATTGAAAAGAAAAATAGTTTCCNTTTAAATTGATAAAAAAAAAATAGTTTCCACTAAGACTAACACTAAAAATATAGCTTATAAAAATATTTTAATATAAAAGGTAAATAATTTAAAAAAATATATATAATAAATAAAAACATTTAAATGTTAAATATATATTATATGGGACAATTTTAGTCCCAGGCTTTATAGAAATGTCAAGATAATATCTGATTATTTCAAAATTAAGCTCTAATAGGTCTCCATAAGATTATTTCTAGCATAGTTTACGGAGCATAGAGATTATTTTGATATTTCTATAAACTATGCAATTAAACCAACCCCATATAAAAACTCACATACTATTTTTTTCACTTTTCTCAATAAAAACAAATAAATTTTGAAAGACTTGCATGCATATGAATCAGTTCTCACGCATTTACATATCTAATACTTAGACTTCAATTCTCATGTATCTCATCTTGTAAAAGTTGAAGTAGTGATATTTATTACATGATATTAAAAATTTAATCTTTTATATATGATATGAAAATTTTGAGGGATATAAATGTAAAAAGGTAAAATCTAAATGCCCCAAAAATTTAAAGCATGAATGCAATTATGCAAATCCCATCTTATTAAAGCTACATTAACATTTTCATAAATAAGAAATAACTCCTGCTTATTTAGGTATAATTATTACATGCGAAGAGGGCACGTAGCTCTACATCCACCCGCTAATCGCTTCTTATTTAGACGGGCGATGCAAAAATGAAAAAATGTTAAAAAAATGAAATCTTTTTAGCGGGCATTGTACTAGCATCACTAGTAAAACAGGATGGCTACATAAAAAGCTACAGCAATCTCTGTCACAATTTTAAACAACAGAGACATCTCCACGCAGTGGCTGTAAAGACGCAGCTCTTCTGGCTTTAATCATGTTGAGCTAATAGGAATTTAGCACTATAGATAGAGAGAGAAAGAGGGCGGGCGCAAAAGCGCGGCATTGACTCCAGGGGGAGAGGAGAGAGGAGTAAAGAGGCGAGGTTTCAGGTGTAGAGAGGGAAACGTGACCTATTTGAAGAGATCCAGATCTTGCTTCACTCTCCTCCCACTCTCTTCTTCTCCGGCGACACGCACCACACAGAGAATAGGGAGTAAGAAGCCATGCGAATTAATCAAGAAGGTGCACTGTACATCTACTTTCAGANCAGAGAGGGAAACGTGACCTATTTGAAGAGATCCAGATCTTGCTTCACTCTCCTCCCACTCTCTTCTTCTCCGGCAACCCTAAAACCACACAGAGAATAGGGAGTAAGAAGCCATGCGAATTAATCAAGAAGGTGCACTGTACATCTACTTTCAGAAAGCAGATCATAGGATGGCCGCAGCTGTTTAAGCAAACAAAGCAACTCTTTTCTACTGTTTTTTCACTAAGAAGAGCAATAAAGGCGCGAACTTTGGCAACTCCTCCGGGCATGGATGCATACGAAGCAACCAAAATCGTTTTTTCCAGAATACAGAACTTGGATCCAGAGAACGCCGCAAAGATCATGGGGCTTCTCCTAATCCAAGATCACGGCGAGAAGGAGATGATTCGACTTGCTTTCGGTCCTGAATCCCTTCTCCAGTCCCTGGTTTTCAAGGCACAGAAAGACCTCGGACTCATCGCTCGCTCTCAGCCGCTCGCCATCCCTTCCCCTTCCTCATGGTCGCCGCCCTCCGCCGGCGACGAGCTCATCGACCAACTGCAGCTTCAAGCCGGCGAAGACATTGGGTGGGCTCACCGCTGCTTCGCCGGCGACCCGTGGAAGCCTTGTCTCTACTTCGCGAGGGGATACTGCAAGAACGGTGCTAGCTGCCGCTTTCTCCACGAAGAGGCGGCGGCGGTGGCCGCCGCCGCCGTCGCTCTCGAACGATCGAAGAGCATGCGGTTCATGTCCTCTGCTTCGATCGGTTTCCCTTTCTCGCCGACCGGACCTTTACCGCCGTCGCCGAAATGCATGAATATGAACTTTCTGCTTCAGCAGCAGAGGAGCGATAGTCAAAGGTGACACCTTTTTCCTTAACTAATCATGCTCCCCTTCTTCTAGATGTTAACGTTGACGTTTTAACCAATTTTATAGAGCGTCGGCGGCCGCCGCCGCTCTGATGCTGGGAGGAGAAGACCTACATAAGTTCATCGGCCGGCCGAAGGTAGAAAGGAATGATTTTTCATGCCTGGCAAGCCCTGTTTCAAGACAGATTTACTTAACCTTTCCGGCGGACAGCACTTTCAGAGAGGAAGATGTTTCCAACTACTTCAGGTTGGTTCTTTTGATATAAAAATCAAATCTTTATCATGTTAATGTTATGAAAATCTCATCCTGGTTTCGATTTTGCAGCATCTATGGACCAGTGCAGGATGTGAGGATTCCCTACCAGCAAAAGAGAATGTTTGGGTTCGTCACCTTTCTTTACCCTGAGACTGTGAAGCTAATCCTTGCAAAGGGTAATCCTCACTTCGTCTGCGATGCTCGAGTTCTTGTCAAACCTTATAAAGAGAAGGGGAAAGTT
>JXCR01149100.1:23916-34861 GCA_002079205.1 Phalaenopsis hybrid cultivar
TTTCCTGTTAAGACTTATAATAGGAAATAATTTATTCCTATAATAAGTTACGAGAATAAATTATTTCCTTAGATTAAGGAGATATTTACTTTTCTATTTTATATTTATCTTGTTTCCTATTTTATATTATTTCCTAGTATCTCCTAATAATTAATATGAATTAATTATAGGAGATATCAGGTGATATATCTTTCCTTTCATATCATTTCATTTTTTTTATTATTTTTTCCTATTATATGATTCTTATAAGGGTTATTTATACCCCCGTTCATATCAATGAAATGAATATCAAGTATTCCACAATATTGCGCATTATTTCTAAATTTTAACATGGTATCAGAGCCTAATTTCGTGCTCTAGCCACCAGTCTTCTTTCGAGAATTGTCGGACTCCCTTCCTGCAATCCTTTGTGCAGGGAGGGGCACTCTTTTTCTCTCCTGGCATCTTCTTGGTGATCAGAACTTCACCCTCAAGTACCAACTTCCGAATAAAGACCTCGAATCGTTGCATCGTTGCATCTTTACACGATCGATGAGTACGATCACATCGTTGCATCTTCTTCCGCCGGCGGCAGATCCGGTTTATATTTCTCCCCGTGCTGCAGGCAAGTTCACCATGATGTCGTTCGCTTTTCCACCGTGGTGAATTCCGTTGGCCCCTGGCGCTGGTGACGGAGAAGGCGGAAACATCTCTTCACCGTCCGATACGGAGATGATCNGACTTTGCTCCTTTGAAGATCTTAGAATCTCGGATTTGTGGTGTCGTAAGCTGAGGATTAAAAAAAAAAAATCTTCGTGAATTGCTATTGGAGTAATTTTTCAAGCTTGCTTTACTCCTCTTTTGCTTTAAGTTACAAAAAGGAGAAGATGTATTCTTCTATCCTACCCTATTTTATATTATTTCATATGTCATGAATGCTGAAATTATATTTTTGGGGCTTTATCCTGCACCTCTTGCTGCCCCTTGTTGAAATACATGTTGGAAAGATGTTTTGAATACNTCTTAATGAGCCGAACACGAGTTGTTCAAGAACAACGAGCCAAATTGACAGCCCTAGCCCCAAGCAGCATGAAGATTAAGATGGTTGCGCCACCCGAGAGGAAATATAGTATTTGGATTGGAGGATCCATCCTTGCTTCTCTCAGCACCTTCCAACAGATGTGGATTTCGAAGGCCGAGTATGACGAATTTGGTCCTGCTTCTAGGTTGGCTTGGCAGGCATGTTTTGTTCTTCGCAGAGATTGAATGCAATTGGATTTGTTTGGTACCTTCGATGGGCGGACAACCACCATCACGATTGCTGGAGATATCTTTGAGGTTGGCGCCTCAATTGTCGTGTCACCTTCTGCCTTCAACTGCTTCCATCAAGTCTTCCTCCGACAACTTCTTGCGAGTCTTCAACTCCTTCCTAGATCGTCCTCGTCGTCGTAGAAAGAATTAATAGCATCTAGATCGTGTAATTGGATCCTATTTGTGGGTTATGATCGGTAGCATTTGGAGCAGGACACGGATCATATTTGTATGCTATGATCGAAAGCATCTGAATCGTGTAACTGGATCCTATTTATGGTCTATGATCAGTAGCATTTGGATCGTTAACTGGAAGCGAACATTCTTGTGGCTATGATTCAAATTTCTGACGACAATAAATGATTTCTTGCTTTTCTTTGCTCAAATCATGTTATGGTTCAGGAGGTGTCTCTGAGGCTTCGGCATTCTCGATTTCGGGACTTTCGGATTCGGCACTTATGGGTTGAGAATTATTGGAACCGACAAAATTTCTTGTCGGCAAATTGACAGCATCAATTTGAGGGGGGATGGTGAACTTAATCCAGCAATTATCAATGGAAAAACATGTTCACCCGAAGAACTTAGAAGGAATCACTCAAAAAGCTTACATTGGTATCTCAGCAGCAGGAGTTCCTAATCTGGTCATAAGAAGGGTAACAGCAATTTTTCCATCATGTCGGCTCTCGCCTCCGTTCTCAGTGTCTTCAACTCCATCTCCGCCTACCAATGCAGCTAATGCCTTGCAGGCCAGATTGCGATCAAAGACTCCTCCAGTCAGCATACCGCAGGTGATGATGTGGAGGAACCATATGCATCGCACTCCTACCTTTTCAGATCCGTCTAGAAGCTTGCTGCCACCGCTATCGCCAAGAGTGGAGTTTTCAGTCTACCTATAGACACTGTAGTAACTAAAGTCAAAGACAACAACAGTACAGGATGAAGATTTCAAGTTCTACTTCACAAGATATTCCTCGCACATCAGTTGATGTTTTTAAGACAACAACAGTACAGGATGAAGATTTCAAGTTCTACTTCACAGGATATTCCTCGCACATCAGTTGATGTTTTCAAATTTAAGTTGAATGTGGTTTTCAACTATGTTTTAAGTTGAGGGCGAGTGTTGAAATATCTAATTTAAATTACAGGATTTTTTGTCTTTCCTGTTAAGACTTATAATAGGAAATAATTTATTCCTATAATAAGTTATTAGAATAAATTATTTCCTTAGATTAATGAGATATTTACTTTCCTATTTTATATTTATCTCATTTACTAATTTATGTTATTTCCTAGTATCTCCTAAGAATTAATATGAATTAATTATTGGAGATATCAGGTGATATATCTTTCCTTTCATATCATTTCTTTTTTTATTATTTTTATAATATTCTTTTAAGAGTTATTTATACCCCCGTTCATATCAATGAAATGAATATCAAGCATTCCACAGTATTTCACATTATTTCTGAATTTTAACAACAACATGCTCAAACTCTCAATAATTAAATGATTGATAAGACTCCATAACTATAAATCACGCTAGTTATTATGCAATGATTAGGGTTATATGTAAATGATAAGCGCATTTGATGATTTTCTTGCAATTTAATTATGACAACTAACATGGATTTTGTTTCTCCTTTCATGTTAAAGTGATTAAGAAAAATAATAAATCAATTTTGTTTCACTTAATAAATACATACAAATAAATATAAGAAAGAATACTAAAAGCTAATGAAGGAATGGAATTCATATATGGTAAAGAGCAGAGCTTCAAGTAATAACTATTTAAATTTCCTAGATGTTGAAATAACTTTAGTAGATCTATTATTATTTTAGGTTAGAATAAATCTTGCAATTTTGTAGCTCTTTTGAAGTTGACAATTGTTATTGAAAGAAATTTTAATGAACAATAACTTTGATACTATTTAATGTTAGTAGATATATTAAAGTACTTTATCCAACTTTTGTTCATACTTTAGTATTCCAAACTCTTAAGTCAGGTCGTGAGAAAAATATAGTGAACTTGATCTATGTTCTGCTATGCCTGTGAGGGATGTATTTACAAGATATGGGTTAGGTTGACAGATAACCAGTGCTCCAAAGATAAATGTATAAAACATGTATTTAAGTACAAATCAAGCACTATGAGTATTATATGTTTAAACTCTTAATAGTTTGAACAAATGTAATGTTTATGGTCATATGCAAATGATAAGCACACTTGATGATTTTCTTATAATTTAATTATGACAAACAACATGCATGCCATTTCTTTTTTTTTTCAAGTTACTATGATTTAAAATTGTAAAGCACTAGCTAAGCTTGCTTCACTAACAACTGTTATTTTATAAAATAATGTAAGAAAAAAAAATCCAAGATCTGAATGAGTGAGAAGAGAGTCCGTACACCGCAAATGTGAGACTTCAAGTAATAGGTATTTACATCTTCTAGATGTTGAACTGACTTTAATAGATCTATTGTTATTTTTTAAATAAAATGAATACTGTGATTCTGAATATTACAATGTTGAAAATTTTAAAAAATTGTTTTGATATTTTTTAATGTTAGAAGTGTATTTAGGAACTCCATCTGACCGTCAATTCCAGCTTAGCATTCCAGCCTCGAAGCCATATATGACATTTAACCTTTTTAATCTTACTACATGCGTCCCTTCCTACCTCATAAAGATTATATTCCTTGTTTTGAATTGCACTTGATCTATTTATATTTCATTATTTCAAAACCATCTCTCTTTGTATTAAGCAATTATAACCANAGTAAACTAAAAATAATTTTGGCTAAAAACTAAAAGAATATGAGCTGAACTTGCACTGCCATTTAAGAAGAGCATCTTACATGCAAGCAATCTAATGCAGGCTCCATCAGCTTTATGTTCTTAGTTTCAAATGCAAGTCTGAGAGGTTGCAACACCACTTCTACTTGATTTCCTTCTAAGATGTGTCCAGCACTTGATAAAGATGTTGTAATAGGTTTCATATCATCAACAGAATTGACATAAGTAGCGGCTTCATCTCCAGCATCAAAATTTGATTGTAGGCTAACGGCAGAGTTTCCTTCTTTAGCTTCACCATTATTAGCTCTGCCAACCATGAAGAAAGTCCATGATTAAAAAAAAAATTGCACTTAACACACTGCAAAGAAAGTGTTCTTAAAACTGAAGAGAATTGCATGCTGCCAATGTTAATTGAAGTTGAAGCAGAGTCTCTGTGCAAGGCTTTAGCTATGTAAAATGGAAACATCTTTGAAGTATATTTCTTAAAAATGTTAATAACATTAAAAAATCACTCCCGTTAGAGTGTCTCAAAAACAAAATTAATTATGAAGTAAAAGTTCAAACCAAGATAAGTCAAACACATAAAAGTTCCCTATCAGATGATCTGTGTCCGGTAAATAACTATGCAAACTTCCAACGCAACTGCAACTTTTTCACAGATTGAATTGCTATTATTCAGGTACAAATATAAACATACTTTTTTTTAGTTCAAGAGCTTCAATATGTATACATATATATAAAAGAAAATTGAGAATTTTTTTCTTCATTAAGACTTGGATTGGTGGATTTGTTCTTAAAATTGGTTGGTGAAGAAGTCAATCCAGTCTTTTTAAGGATTTGTTAATCTCCATTTATAAATCTATCAAATTACTATTCCACTGCATAAATATTGCTCCTCCTTTTCTCAGTCACTAACCTTTTTATCATATGAATCCTTGGTTCTATGAATTAATCTTATTACATTTCATGGTTAATAAAATTAAGCTCTTAACTTATCATATTATGCAGCAATTACGTGAATTAACTTTAAGCAGTTCACATTGCGTTTGCTGCTTTTGATCAATAAAGCCCTTGATTATGGCAATTATCTCGGGTTTTGACAATATTGCTTAACAGCAATGTGCAACAGCAAATATTAACTTTAATAGCATGAACTAGCGGTTAACAGATTGAAAATACTACATATCTACAGCAAATGAAACAAAGTAAATTACTTAGTGAAAGCACAAGAAGCAACCTCTCGTTTGCTGTTGAAGATTCTGCATGACTCCTTTCTAAAGAAGGCTTCTCATTTTTCAAATTTTCTGCAAGTGAACAGAAGGAATTATCCTCATTACTAATGAATTTTCACAAGAGCTTATACTCATGAATAGAGCAAATTAAACATCAACCTAGATAACTTGGCATACAAGGAATTTCTAGAAAAGTAGAGAAACAAAATCAGTAACTCATGCTTTACATTATAAATAACATTTCAAATGTATAAGGTCCCAATTTAAGTGAAATAAGGAAAACACTGCTCATTGTAGATGAACAGAGCATCTAAAGATATATTAAATCATGCAAATGAATATGAATCTAAAGTGTACATCATCGCAAAACCACATGAAGATAAAAAAAAACCTTTGAATTTATTGCAATTGGCTTTAGAACCTTTAGCATGTACGCAATGCACTCAAAGTTTCAAATGTTTAAATCGCATCACTTAAAACATTTAGCATACCCAAGTTGACCTAATCTACCAATTTAATTGCAAACCGCTCAATTATACAATTAATTTATACTCGACCAATAAAATGAGTGATCAAAGTACTAAACAAGTTCCCAAAGGAAAAAGAAAAAGAGCAAAAAATTAGAAAAAGAAGCATAATCAAAGGAGAAAAGCCTTAAAATTTGCAATCTTAGTTGGCTTCCATGGAGCTACAGTTGATCTAATGATTCATGATCATATCATCCATAAATATATTATTAAATTTCAAAGCACTCTCTACAAGGAATCAAAAAATGTCAATGCAACTATGAATCTTCGCATCACCTATAGAAAGGTATTCTAATGCGTAAGTGAGTTTGCATGCTCATGTCTATGGAATCCAAGGTGTCCCCGTCAAATCTAAACCTTTTCTAGCCAAAATATAGTTAAGAAAGGCAAAAAGAAAATGTAAACGGTGGAATGAAAACAAAACAAATGAAAGAAAGTATATATCGCTTTATGCAACATTGCATACTCTAGCAAACTAAAAAATTAAAGCAAAGCCTTCCTTTCAAAGTCAAGAAAATAAAAATTCAATAATGTTTAGGGATGGGCAACGGAATGGTCTTTATAAGGTTGAATGAATCACGAATAGCTAGGAAATAGAAAGAAGCTAGTATGAGCGACTAGAAATTGACTAAAAACTATTTTATGTTGAACAATAAAGCGTCCGGAGTCCATGAGAGCAAAGATTTCATTTGATGGTGCATCTTGGGTTCATGTAGTAAAAAACTCTTGAGGTTTTAATTGTTTGCCTATTTGTTTATGCAGTCACCATAACTCAAGAAAATTCTGATTTGCACCATCAAATGAAATAGTCCTCTATAACTAATTCCTAAAGGTAATGCAATATTTATTTCTCTGTTACGCTTCAAACTAGACTGCTTCCACCTTCTCTTTGCTTTCAATCATTGTAAGCGCTAAGACAAAAGTACATTACACCTCAAAGGAAAGGCATAAGCGGCGAATTAACTCAAAGGTTCACATCAAACCAAAACTTGGACAACTCGCAAGTCGAAGCAAATAATTTCGAATGCAACAATGTTGTATATCAAGGCTAAACAACCTAAACAACAAACACTCACAAACATAGCAAGAATGCATGGTTGGAGCATGTCAAGCAAATGGACTGCAATCATAGGCCAAGCATAAGAAGCATGAAAACCTGCATGAGAAGTGAGCACAAGGGACAAAAATAAAATGGCAAGTGAAAAGGATGAGGGTAGTTAATGCATGCTAACGCAAGTACAGTCGATNTAAGAACTAGCTTAGATCTCTTTCTTCTTACTCAATTAAGCTTTAGTCTCTTTTCATGTTTGTATTTCCTCTGTAGGAACTGAAAACCATAAAATACTGATATTTATAAGAAAGAAGTGGAAGTCTGGCAATCA
This sequence comes from Phalaenopsis hybrid cultivar, assembly GCA_002079205.1. Lineage (NCBI taxonomy): Eukaryota > Viridiplantae > Streptophyta > Magnoliopsida > Asparagales > Orchidaceae > Phalaenopsis > Phalaenopsis hybrid cultivar. The sequence continues at coordinate 31,145 of JXCR01149100.1, forward strand.
AGTACTTACAAGGACTGGTCTTAATGTAACTAATCAACTATAAAGCTCATTTATGTCAAAACAAAGTGACCTCATTTGGCATATATGTGACCTTTTCCTTAAATTATGTAAAAATAGTCTCTCATTATTTATATTATCTTTTTAGTATTAAAATAATTTATGATTATTTTAAAATTGAGCTTTAATAATCTTTCATATAAACTATTTCAATCTATATTTAAATAGTATTTGAGATTATTTTAATATTTTTTTATGAACTCTAGATTAAAATAGAGGAGATTATATTGACACTTTCCTCAATGTAAATCTTCATTTTTAAAGTTATTTGTAAAGAGTCAACAAGGTTGTTTATAATTACAAATATTATTTAAAAGTTACTCATAAACTATAGAATATAAAGTTTATCAAGTGAAAGAATTTCTTAAGGTTGATTGAATCGAGTGAGAATAACTCGTACAAGCATATTTTTTTACTAAAAATTAGATTTTGTGGGTCGAAACACATGTCTAGCAGGCCTCGTGGGCAGGCCTTGTGGGCATGAAAAACCTATCTACTCGTAAGAATAGGAGGCCTGATAGACCCATCTACTGATAAAATATAACCATCATCGGAAAGATATGTTAAGGTGGCCTGCCGATCTCATCGCGGTTTTGCGATTGTCCTATAATGACTGCCGAGCTGACTTGTTAGATTGACCTAGTTGACTAATCAAGTAAATTGGCTAATATGATTAGCTTGGCTATCAAATTGATCTAGCGGATTGATCAATCAAATTCATCCGCCTAGCTCGCCTCAGTAGTGATCCTCAGAATTGACAAAATGAAAAATGTCAAGATCGATATCAAGGATGAACATATGACAAATCCTCATTTATGAACCATCTGACATCTACGTCACAATCTTATCATGGAGACATCGTGAAAATATTTTAGACAGTACGACTCAAATTTTAATATTTTCTTAAAATGTATAAATAGAGGACTTTTCAAGAAGAATATGTAGTTCAGCTTCCGAGCTCACATTTGTTATCTTCTTTGCCCTCCTTGCACAGGTTTTTTTGGGCTATGTGAACCTGCAGATAATACAATACTCCATATTTTAAAAGGATTCAACACATTATATATCATCTATCTTCTGTTTATTTAAACTTTTTCACCAAAACATTCGCCAAAGTTGCATGTCAAAAGTAATCTAAAATCAATATAGTTTTTTTAATAAATTATTTAAAATATGCAAACATTGAAGATTTGTACCTTATTTCACTCCATCTCTAAAGAAAGCTAACGCTAAGCAACCGAAGCCTAGTACTCAAACGATTAATTTGTAGCTTCAGATTAATTTAGAGGTTTGTTTGAGGCAACTGACCTTATTAAAAAACTACTGTGCAAAAGCTGATGCAGAGAAGTCATGTGTTTGTTTGTCTTTTACAGTTGTGCTAAAGCTATTTATGATAAAAAAAGACTTGTTTATCCATGTATTGTTGTGTTGTTTATAACAAAACCGATCTAAATTGAGCTTGAGCGAGCTCAGACTTGGCTCGTGTTCGAAATTGGCTTGTGAACAGTGTGTTCGTGTTCGGCTTGAATTAAATATTTGTATTCGTGTTTGGCTCAGAAAAATTAAATTGAAAAAAAAAATGTAATGTGTGAGATTCGAACCTGGATTAAATATATACACAAGAAGACACTAACCACATTACCACACCAGATAATATGATCCAAACTTAGATATAAATATATATAATATATTATTATATAAATAATCATATATATATTTTTTAAATTTCGAGCTAAAACGAACCGAACGCGAGAGAACAAAGAGTTGTTCGTGTTCGTCTCATTTACTTAACAAACGAACCGAACACGAGCTGTTCGCGAACAACGAGCTTTCTTGACAGCCCTATATAAAAATATTAATTTAAATATACGACAAAATAATTAAAAAAAAAATTATTCTCTATTATTCTATTATTTTTGAATATATATTCAAAAAAATTTATTTCATCTTCTATCATAATTGAAAAATCAATATATCCTAATATAATTTTAATCAGAATAACTCAAAATTTATTATATATATATATATATATATATATATAATTAAGATTAGCTAGAAAATATGTATTACACCAATCCAAAATTATAACAATAAAAAAGAAAATAAAATTCAACGAAAATTGACCAAGAACATACTAATACAAATACATATTCCTGTACAATGCAAAGTCCACAAAATATCTTAGAACATTTACATTCATCCACTTCAAATTTTATCTATTCACATAACCAAACCCTAAAACCAAATTTTACATAAATACCATCTTATCCATGCATGAAAACTCACATTTATTTTTCAAAAGAAAGCTCGAAACGGTGATATAAAACATGTAAAATCTCAGATGGTATAAATGCAAAAAATAAAAATATAGGCATTATGTATATGTAAATACATAGGAATACCCCCAAAAACTGTTATTTTACCCATCTTCCTCATGTCCGGCGTGAAGCCATGCTTCTGGTCCTGTACGTGGCCTTCTCCGCGGTCATCATCGCAAACCTCCCCTTCGATGAACCGCCCATCGTCGTCTTCTCCAACCCCGTTTCCGAGTCCCCCATCACCGCCGGCAAACACTGCTGCACCACCAGCACCGACGTCACCGGAACCCCAAAGTCCGGCGAAGCGAGCAGGTCCCCAATCGGCCCTAGCTCCGGACACTCACTCCAGTCGGTCAACCCGGCAGTCAATGGCGATCCCACCCCGCTCCCCTTCCCTACAATATACAAATCATGCCTCCCGTTCACCAGAGATCTCAGCGCCGTCACCGTGTCCTCCGCCGTCGAAGCCTCCATTTCCGCGTAGATCACGGATTCATCGCTCACGTACCGGAGCCGGAACTCCGTCACGCACTCGTCATCGGCCATGGATGATTCTCCTTCCGAGCTGTTCGGTCCGACGACGCGGAGGACCGTGAGGGAGTAGTGGCGGTGGCCGGCGATTCGAGAGGCAAAGGCGAGAGCTTCGCGGTCGTCGGGGCCGGAGATGAAGAAGAGGGCGGCGCTGCGGGAGACGGCGAGGCGGGAGGGGGCCGGGAGGCCGCGGTCGATGAAGATGGCGACGGAGCAGGGGGCGGAGGTGAGGACGGATTGGTTGAGGGAGCGGAGGAAGGGATTGGTGAGCTCCATGCCGCCGTCGACGGTGCGGTGTTTGTGGAAGGGGAGGATGATGAGGGCGGCGCGGAAGTCTTCCGCGATGGAGGAGATGTCTTGGTGCATGGTGGGGTAAGGGGAGACGGCAGTGAGGGTGCGGACGGAGAGGCCGCCAGGGGATTGGTCTTCGTAGGACTTGAAGGCTCGGGAGATGGCGGAGGTGGCGGCGGAGGAGGAGGAGGAGGAGTGGATGATGAGCATGGAGGAGGGCCGGGAAGAGAGTTCGATGAGGTGGAGGGCGAGGAGGGAGACGGGCTGGCGTTTGGAGGGATTGGAGGAGTCGAGGAGGGCGAGGAGGGAGGGCACGTGGCGGGTGGCGTGAATGCAGAACAGCAGGCGGAGGTCGGAATCAGGGCGGCGGCCTGAGTGCTCGACGGAGCGGCGCTGGAAGGAGGATGTGCGGCGAGTGGAGCGGAAGGAGAGGGAGAGAAGGGGGCTCACGAAGGCGGTGATGATTGCGGATGTGCACACCATGACTGAGAATGAAGCTTCGCTCAGCAGCTGCACGAAG
>JXCR01149101.1:19914-48670 GCA_002079205.1 Phalaenopsis hybrid cultivar
GTTATTGTGTGTTATTCATGTGTGATTGATGTGTTATTATGTTATTATAACACCAAGAATATTTTCATGACACAATAACACATGAATAACACACAATAACACTTGAATAACACGAGGAATATTCGCGACAGAGAAAAAACGGCGCAATAACACGATGAATATTCTTCCCCGTGTTATTCATGTGTTATTGTGTGTTATTTCTGTGTCATTGATGTGTTATTGTGTTATTACTGTCGCGCAGGGTGTCGTGACGTTATTTCATTGGCTACGCATGTTACTTACCTGCATATTATTTTTTCCTTTTGATGAGATCATGAGAACTCTTGCACCATTAGTGACGAATCCACCCCTGAAAAAGGAAGATTTACATACCTACCACTCAATTCCTATGTATTTACGTATCGAACACTTAAACTTTAATTTTTTTTTATAAATTTCACCTCTTGTATGCATGATTAAGTGCACGTCGCTTTTGAAAAGTTAATAAATCGGTATTTATAATGTGATATGAAAGATTTGGATGGCATGAATGTCAAAGGCAAAGGTGTTAAATATGTAAAACATAAGAATTGGGAGGCTCATGATAGAAAAATTTTTGTATCATGGACTCAAATTTTGTATCTGGAGTCCAATAAAAACTTATCACGTCGCAAGCAGGCCCGCATCTTTCTAAAATCACCCCAAACCAATACATTAGAGTGGAGCAGTTGACATTGTAGAGAGGAGCTGTCAGAAGCTGCAGCCAGTATAGAAAAATACAGACAAGCATAAGATAAAAGTAGAAATGCATTATTTCGCATATGCACATGTCAGTCATCGTACGTGAGCTTACATTTACAGTGGTAGAGAGGGTTACTGAAGTGAATGCAAGAGTTCATCAGCTGGCTGATATTAACGGTCGGATTTTGTGCAGTTAAAGAGATCATTAGTCCCGTTTGCCTGCTATGGAGAGAAGGGATAAATTGTTGTGCGGAGTGTGCAACTTCAGTATAATCATGTTGTACACTTGTATTCATGAGTACAATCATAAATACCGTAGCCCGCATGAATACGAACTCCGCACCTATCATTTTTTCGTCAAATTGACAGTCTAAGGAATGGAGTGTCAACTTGTCCATAAGAAGCTCTTGAGAAGATATTGGCAGTCTAGTCCTATGGATGAGTATGGCTTCTGATTTGAGGTGGTCATGGTTGAACTGACAATCAACTTCTATGTGCTTGGTTGGAGCAAAATAAACCTGGATTGTTGCAATGGTAATGACAGAGATATTGTTGCAGTATATAATCGTAGGAAATGTGATGGAAACTTTGAATTCCTGCAGAAGATGCCATGTCCATACATAAATATCTGCAGTGGTTAAGGCGAGGGCCTGTTATTCTATTCTGCTTCTGTTGATGATCTAGTGATGGTCGGTTATTTTTTTGCAGACTAGGAATGAGCGTGGAACTCAAATAGATGCAGAAGCCGGAGATTGAGTTTCGATCAAATGGTTTGCTAAACTAGTTAAGCGCACAATGTTAGATTGATGGCCATGATGTGAAGAAAGAGATGATGTGAATTTAATGTGGAAGCAATATGAAGGAGAGCTGGAAGGGATATGGGTAGGGGTAGGTGATGGAGTGGTTGTTATTGGTAGGGAAAGGTATCACATTCTAATTTTGTCTTGGAATAAAATCTTAGGATTCAAGAAAACCGTAAAAAAAAAAAAAATACAATCAAAGCAGCCAAAAAATTAAATGAAAATTTACGTAGAAAAACCCGAGAACGAGAAAAAAACACAAAGTCATAACACTAGAAATTTCCACTTTAAAATTCAAAAAGTTTTACAAAGAACTTACACAAGTTTTCTCTTCACATACAAAGAAAGCTTACAAGACTTACTACACAATCTTTCCTCTCCGATCTGACGCAAAAAATCACGTTGAATCACTGAAATTCACCTCTTCGACACTTCTGACCTTCACTAGGATGATTGTTGAAGAATACCTAAAGAAGAAATAGCCAAACTACGGTTTTCATCGTTGAATTTGGGATTAAAACCAAATCCCGTTTGCAAACCGCCCTTGGCGCTTAAACGTCAAGTGTGGGTGCATATGTGCAGGATGTCTTGTGCTTGGTCTCCACAACCCAAATATATCCCACTTGGAGACTATAACACTAAGCACCAATCCTCTGTACCTGCAGCTTCATCTGAATCACATTCATAGTCACGTACCGTGGTCATGTACTGTGGTGTGGCTTACCCTCGGTTTTAACTTTCATGAAACCCAACTGAAGCCAAGCACAGCTTCAGTTTCTCAATAGTCACCACATTCATCAACATATCCGCAATATTCTCAACTGTGTGTATCTTTTCCAGAAATAACTGTCAATCTTCTAAAAGAGATTGAATGAAATGATACCTGAGTTGGATGTATTTTGTATTGGAATGAAAAGCGACTGTAGAGTGTTCCAATTCCCTACTTCTTGCCCAATTTTGCAATGAAATTTTGTATCCAAATCATCTCCTTACTAGCATTAGTGATAGTAACATATTCGGCCTCTGTAGTTGACAGTACAACAATCTTCTGCAACCTGAAAATCCAACTCACTGCTGTGTTCCATAATGTGAAGATATATTCCATTGCACTTCTATTGTCCACATCTCTTGCCAGATATGAATCTTCAAAATCCTGTAAACTAATCCTTGCACCTCCATAGTAAAGTGCATTGTTGATTGTTCCTCTCAAATACCTGAGACTCCACTTCACTGCCTCCTGATGATGTCTGTCTAAATTGCACATGTACATGCTGACCACTCTCATTGCATATGCAATATCTGGTATGGTATAAATTATCGCATACATCAACCTTCCAACTGATGAAGCAAACAAAGCTCTCTCCATCTGACTTGTTCTGCTTCAGAGTTAAACGATAGCTTCTTAGATAGTTTGAAGTAACTACCAAAAAGAGTGCTTAATGGTTTCACCTCACTCATGTTGAACCTCTGTAAGATCTTCTCAACATACTTTGTCTGAGACAACTTCAATGTTCCTACACTTCTATCTCTATTGATTCTCATCCCGAGGATCTTCTTGGTTGGACTTAAATTCTTCATCTCGAACTCACTTGATAATTGATTCTTTGAGTCCCTGATTTTCTTCATATCTACTCCTGCAATCAGCATCTCATCTACATACAAAAGAAGCAAAATATAACAGTACCGAAATATTTGATGAAGCAACAGTGGTCTGTCTGACACTTTTGTATTCATTGTGTGACATGAATCTGTCAAAGCTCCTGTACCACTGTCTCGGAGTCTGCTTCAAGCCATAGAGACTCTTCTTCAATCTACAGACCAAATCCTCTTAGACTGGAACCTTGTAACATTGTGATTGCACCTCCATGTAAAAAAATTATTATTACATCCATCTGCTCCAGATGTAGATCTTCCACTGTTACCAGACTCTCAACACAACCCTGACAGTAGTCATCTTCACCACTGGGGAGAAGATCTCGGAGTAATCCAATCTTTTTTTTGCTGGAAAACCTTTACAACAAGCCTTGCCTTGTAACACTTGCTACCATCTGACTCATTTTTCAGCCTGTAGACTGACTTGTTGTGCAGTGCTCTTTTGCCATTTGATAGAACCGTTAAATCTCAAGTCTGATTTGAATAAAAAATTGCATTTCATTCATGACGAGCTCCCACTCCCTTGAATCTTCAACTTAAGTGGTCTCCTCAAAGTACTCTCGTTCGCGACTATCAGTTAATAATAAATAAAGTAAAGAAGGAGAATACCTTTGTATGAGTTGTTTCAATCTGTTGGATCTCCTGACTTCTATAACAGGTGACTGAGAAACTTCCAGTGCTCATTTTGGTTGAACACTTGTTCTTTATCTATCTTCCCGATCACCAGTATCTTATAACTCCACATATCTGGATTCTTCTGAATTAGCTGGCGGAATATCCTGAGTTCCAATCTTCTCTTTGCACATCTCCATTTCATTGAACGTGACGTCCCTGCTCCTGATAAATTTCTGATTCTGATAATCCCATAACTTACACCCAAACTAATATGAGTCATATCCAATGAAGGTGCACGTGATAGATTATGAGACAAGCTTGTTTCAGTAGTCTGCATCAACATGTATATATGCAGAACACCCAAATACTCTTAAATTAGATAGACACATTTTTTTTCACTCGAAGCTTCTTCAGGTAAGCCTTCTTTCAAATGTACGGATGGACTACAATTTATCAGATAACCAGTTGTATTAACTGCTTTAGCCCAATACTATTTTGGCAAGACTGCATGTAGCCTCATGCTCCTAGCACGCTCCGTGATTATTCTGTTTATGCGCTCGACCACACCATTTTTCTACGGCGTTCTTGGGAAAGTGAACTCATGCCTGACCCCCTCATTAGCACAAAAATTCTTGAACTTTTGATCACTCTACTCACCCCCATTATCTGATCTGAGAAACTTCAACTTCAAGCTTGTCTCATTTTCTAGCATAGCCTTCCATTTCTTAAAGTCTTCAAATACATCAGATTCCTGCTTTAAGAAATAAGCTCATACCTTTCTCGTGTGATCATCAATGAATGCGACAAAATAACGAGAATCTCCAATGTATTGAACTGGGGTAGGACCCCATACATCAGTATGCACTAACTTCAGTTACTTTTGCTTGTCATATATACAATCTTCACAGAACTCTAATCAACTGATTTCAGATCATGAAACTTATTTTCTGAAAGTATGGGACTTCATACCTTTCTCGCTCATATAGCCAAGTTTAAGGTGCCACATACCTGCATATACCCTGGTTTCAGCCACATCAATGAAATCAGTCATTTTATTGATCAGATAAATGGTGCCTTCAATGTTGCCCCGAGCAATCACCAATGCCCCCTTGGTCACCACGAATTACCTGTGAAAATAGTCACGAGTCCTGACTTTATGAGCTAGCTCACAGGAACAAGATTTCTCTTGAGACTAGGAATATGTCTAAATTAAGTAAGCTTCCAGACTGTTTCATTTGACAACTTGACATCAACATCACCCTTTCCAACTATACTGCAGGCTTGTTATCTCTTAAATAAACCTTCCCTAGATCACTCTGAGTGTAGTTTTTAAATACATTTTTATTAGGTCAAACATGAAAAGAGGCACCTGAATCGACTATCCAGGATTCATCACTGACTAGGGATAACACCAAGAAGTCACTTTGGATTTCACCAGTGAAGACATTGGTAGAGAAACTACTTTCTTGTCCTCCACCACCAACTTTCCTTGAAGCTTTGCAGTTCTTCTTGAAATGTATTTTCCTACCACAGTTCCAATATTCTCCTATGTTTGACTTGGGTGTTTTCCTTTCTTGAGATTGGATCTGCCTTTCTTTGTATTTCTGCCCAAATTCTTTCCCATGTTACAGCATTCGGCACAGAAACTGAAGATTCACAATTCGTTGTTTTTCTATGAACTTCATTATTCAGCATCAAACCCACGATGTCATTGAAGTTCAACTTCGAAGTCTGTGAATAATTACACACCGTTGTTACCAAACCATCTGAGCTTTCCAGCAACGAAGATAGTATCACCAGTGTTCTGACATCATCATCAAACTTAATCCCCATCGGACACAACTGGCTCGTCACAATGTTGAAGTTATTGAGATGCTGTCACTAAACAGTCTTCTACCATCTTCATGTTAAATAACTTCTTCAACAAAAAAACCATAATGGAAGCTGAAGGTTTTTCATACATCTTGACCAGTGCCAGCATGAGATCCACCGTAGTTTTCTCATTCACAATGTTGAGCGCAAAAGATGAGGAAAGTGTCAACCTAATCAAACTCAGTGGCGTTCAATCCAACACTTCTCATTCCTCTATAGACATAGAGCTTCCTTGTGATTCCTTATAGTGGCAAATATAACTTTTTGTGATACAACAAATCTTCCACATGCATCTTCCAGAAAGCGAAGTTTGTCCCATTGAACTTCTCCATTTTGAACTTTGATTCTTCGGCCATTGCTCTAGAATCGAACTTGGCTCTGATATTAGTTTGTTAAGGAAACTACTCCGAAAGAGTCACCTTTTAATTTTATCGCGAAATAGGATCACAGGATTTAAGAAAACCGGAACAAAAAATTTAAGAAAGCATAATCAAAGCAATTAGAAAAATACACGAGAATTTATGTAGAAAAACCAGAGAATGAGAAAAAATCACGAAACCACACTACAAAAAAATTTCATTATGAAATTTGGAAAAATTTACAAAGAACTCGAACAAATTCTCTCTAAACACAAAAAAAAATTACCAGACTCACTCCATAATTTTTCCTCTCCAATCTGACAAAAAAAATTACTAGAGCTGTTACTTGTGTTCAAACTGAAGGAGGATTGACAGAATATTTTCCTATTTCTGTTGGATTACNTGGAAACAAACAGACCCTTAAGGTTTTGCTTTATGGCTTTCCATGGTACCGTGGGTTAACCTCTCTACAAAGTATTTGGAGTGCAGAACATAATCGATTAATATATGAGCGGGGCCATGGGCGCATTATGTACAGTTCAATAAATTGGGTTAGTGAAATTGTCGGGCAGTTCAATAAATTGGGTTGGTGAAATCGTCGGTTAATCTAATATTAATGGCTACAGCCGGAATTGTATGGATTAAAAATGGGGAATTTGTTTGGTCAAACAAATTCAGATGGTAAAGCCATCCATCCTTCTGAATGCGTAAAAATTAGCACATCAAAAAAGAAACCATAACATCTTGAACGCACCTGCTAAATTAACCTAACATCTTGAACGCTCCTGCAGGATCTAGAGCTCCACACGGCCCATCGACAAAAGGCCCAGTGTAAGCCCCGACATGAAACCTTTGAAAAGCAAGGAGATTCCCGTATTCGCGAACCACAAAGCAGAAGCGAAAGCGATCCGACCGCCTCCGCTGGCCGAAGCCCCGCCATTGACGCCGCATCTAGCCGCTGCCGCCGACCGCCTCCGCTCGCCGAAGCCCCGCCATTGACGCCGCATCTAGCCGCTGCCGCCATAACCATTCTCGCCAACGCCCTCTCTCACTCTGTCCCGCCGGTAACCTCGGGAAGTTAGTAGGAGTCTAGGAGACGTGCAGGATAAGGGCGGCTGAACGTTATATCTTCGTATATATGTATTTGTATATATTCATATTCATATCATTGAATATATATTTATTTACATACCTATCTCCCAACTCAGAGGTACTTATTTGGAATCGTTTTTGAGATATTTAGATAGCTACCACCCAAAATCTATCCAACTCCTAAACACACACACAATATATATATATATACCTAAAAATAGATTGTTCATCAAATNTTTGTTGTTGTTGTTGTTGTTGTTGTAATCTGACAAAAAAAATCACACTGAATCACCGAAATCCACCTCTTCTACACTCTTCAACTTCATCGGGATGCTCGTTGAAGAATATCGAAGGAAGAAATAGCCAATTTACGGTTCGTCGCTCGAATTCAGAATTAAAACCAAATCCCACTCGTGAACCACCCCTGACGCTTAGGTGCCCGAGCTCTCGGGAAGCTACGCCTAAATTGAGCGCATAGGCAGCCAATAGTTGGCGCCTAGGCGCAGATATCAATGAGCATGTGCCTATATGGGCGCATATGCGCCCATGACCGGCGCATAGGCCCGGCTCCTCTGGAGTACGCCCAAGTGTGGGTCCATAAGCGTCGAGTGCGGCCTTGTGCTTAGTCACCACAGGCCAATAGTGAGATCTCATATATGAGTGTATTAGTTACAAAAGGTTGTTCAAGGCATTCGTAGGATTGGCATGCATTGCGGAATGATTCATCAGATGGAATGTTCTAACAAATTTTGGAGAAGGGGGCTGTAAGTTTGGAGTGTGGAATGCCTAGTCGTGGGTGCCAGACTGAGGAGCTAACAGGGACGAAGTGCAATGATAGTGGTTGAAGCTGAGATTGGGCAGAGGCCTTGTCTAGCTGGACTATGGATGAGAATTTGCGTGGCAGCTGGATCCTGAATACAGCATCCAGAAGAATTAAAAGAGATTAGACAATGATTGTCTTCACAGAGATGAGATTGTGAAAAGTGTGGGGACCCATAGAACAGAAGATTAATAAAGCTTACGAGTATGAGTGTGAAGGATTCCAGTGTAAATTTTGAAGCTTCACTTAAAAATTAATCATATAAAATAACAGATAGCACATACATCTCTGTTAAACGTCAAAGCAATCCAGTGTATATTTAAACTACGAATGTAATGACCAAAAACTACTAAAAAAGAAGTAAAACTAACCAAGAAAATTCTTCACTGTTTCTAAGATCTCAAATCTTGAAGGTGAGCTATTTCCCACTGTTAACCTCTCACCCACATCATTAACAGCAATCAAGCTATCCTCGGGTTCCTACCTCACCCGACTATCGCTCAACATTTTCCGTGCCATGCAACATTTGTCCAATCTCACATCTGAAGCACACAACGATGACGCAAAAGTAAAAGGAGAACTTGTAGTGAGTTGAAGCTCCAATAGAATCCTTGCCACCCTCTCTCCAACAGCAGAATTTCCATGAAGCCAACAAGAAGAGAGTAAGCTTTCCCAAAGAACAGAACGATTTCCGAATGGAATCATGCCTGCATAGCTTCAGCCTCTTCAAATCTTGAATCTCTAGAAAGAGATTGATTAGACAAGATAGATGCACATTATTAGGAGGATTCCCATAAATTTAATGGGCATTTACATACATAGCACAAAATTCTTATGTATTAATATATCTCACACCTAAACTTTCATATTTACACACATAACACTCAAATACTTAATATCATATCAAAAATATCACTATTTTTTAAAAAGTGAAATACAACTTTTCATGCATAGGTTTAAAGCACCATAGTGCTGTGAAAGTATGAAAGTTTTGGTGTAAGATATGTAAATACATAAGAATTGTGTGCTATGTATGTAAATTTCCCTATATATATTCAATTAGATAAAAATAAGTTTACCCCTCATCCAACAAATGCCCATGACAGCAAGTTGTAAGCAGCCAATGAAGCGACAAAATCTAGCTCAACTCCATTGGTAATCACCGGCCCAAAGACTTGGATAGAAATCATTCGAAGGTCATGTCAAGCTAGTGCAATAACAATAATGTTGCATGAGACCAAATTCAGCTTCAACAGGCAACAAAAAAAATATGATTTGCATATTGAATGCAGCCAAACTAGGCATATAGTTATCTGTTATAGTAAAGCACCAGATTTCACCAATCTCATCTTAGGGCATTACTGCAGGAGTGAGACACTTCTCTAGGATCATCGGTTGTCAGTCAGGCGAGCATATGCTGCAGCAAATAGGAAACAAGCTCCATAAAAAGAAGAACCAGAACAAAATCCAAATGACATTTCTCTTTTCCTTTCACATATAAAAGCAGACAGAAACTCCACATCCTTCAATTTCTACTATAGCAGATAATCTATAAAATAGAATTTTGAACAAATTACTATTATAATATCATAAAATTTCTCCAAGAAAAAAGGATACATGCAATGCATATATGCATAGGCACGGACAGAAGCACCAGATTGGGGTGCTCCAATCATGAACAATGTCAGGAGTATGCACTTGAATGAAGCATAGGTATATGGATGGCAGTTGTATTAAATCCGATCCAATTATACTAGATCCAATAAGCATATGAGTAATTTATCCAGAGAAAACAAGATTTGGTATTAGCTCATCAATTATCCAGTCATTAAAATAGAAGAAGTATCGAGTAACTATGATGCCAGGATTTAAAATTATTTAAGGTTGGAGATGACAATGATGTTGGGTTTAAAATTAGATTTACAACAATATTTTTTGTTTCAATTTGTCCAATATATAAAGATTGTTTTTTGCGGAATTTTTATATTGTTGATAGTGCCATAAGAAGTGAGAATAGATAATCAATTTTTACTACCCATTAAGTTTGGATACGAATTTAAGTAGTGCAAAGTTAAACAGATGCAGACCCAAATATAATTCGGAGAGGGTACCCTATCTATTTTCATCCCTAGATAGCATAAACATATGGAAAATCTATCTTTCATTTAAAAAATAAGTTATCTTTTCTGTAAAATTATAAGCTAAAAATGTTCAATGTACATGTGGAAAATTTTTGATTTGGTAAACCTATACAGCCATTAGATTTAATGAATAAACATCAAGCAATAGATGAGTTGACTACATTATTATCTCAACATCAAGATTTTGAATAATTAAATCTGCATGGTACAAAAAATATATGAATCAACCAAGGGAGCAGTTGATTAGAGATCAAATCATCCATAAGGCCGAGCTCAAGTTTCCCTTATGTCGAGGTAGACTCAACTTGATCAAGCAAGCACTGATCGTAGCTCTTCTGTCTTTTGCAATCAAAGCCACCAAAGCCTCATGATTTTTGTGACCAAGCACAACCAAGGAGAGGAACAGTTTAGAGTTCATCAATGGAGGAGCGCAAGGATGATGGTGATTTATTGATTGCATGAGGGAAAACGAAGATTAGGGTGAATGATGACAATTTTGATTAAATCCCTTATAAAAGTAACATTTGCATATCTTTCTAGGGTCTATTTTAAATAAACCAAATCACATGATAATGAATTAAGACAACATCAATTTGAGCTCAGCCCCAACACTTGATAAGCTCAAATTAAATCTTTGAAAGAGCTAAATTATACTAGAATTGTATGTTTACCACTCAAGGATGAGTTTGAAGCTTCCACCAACAGATATATCATTCATCAACAACAACAACAAGCCTTCATCCCACTAAGTGGGTTAGGCTACATGAATCATTTTTATCCATTGAGTGTCATATTTTAATTTAATTCTAATAAATTAAGATCATTTTTTATATAACATGCCAAAGTCTTTTTTAGGTCTACCTCTATCTTTCTTAACATAAGTCGAATCTAAAATATCTACTCTCCTAATCTGATCATCAAATGATCGACATTTAATGTGCCATACCATCTAAGTTGACTCTCTAATTTTGTTTGCCACTGGAGCTACATCAAACCTTACGCGGATATATTCCTTTCGCCTTCTGTCTCTAAGATTCAAGCCACTCATACACCAAAGAATTCTCATTTAGGCAATATTTAACTTAGTTTTATGCTTCTCTTTTATAGGCCAACATTTTGCGCCATAAAGCATTGCAGGTCTCATCACCATCTTATAAAAATTTCCATTAAGTCTAAGAGGTACTTTTCTATCACACAATAGGCTCCACTTCAACAATCCCACCTGAATTCTACTAATAACATCCCCACCTATACCACTATGACTTTTAACAGTAGACTTGAGATATCTAAAACGTTCACTCTTTTGAATGATTTGATTATCCATTGTTATAAATCTGCCACTTTATCTACTACTACTAAAATTACATTTCATATATTCAATTTTGGTTCTGCTCAAACGAAAGCCTCTAGACTCTAATGTAGACCCCCATAATTCAAGTTTATCCTAAACTCTTTCTCTAGTCCCATCCAAAAGAAGAATATCATCAGCGAAAAACATACATCAAGATACATCCACCTGTAAATGTTAAGTGCATCCATAACTAAAGCAAAAGGACATAGGCCTAAAGTCGATCCCTAATGTAATCCAACTAAAATAGGAAAATACTTGATCAATCCTCCTCTTCGAACACAAATAATAGCTCTAATATACATATATTTAATGACTTGAAATCAACACCTTTCTTTTCTAAAACTCACCAAAAAACTTCTCTTAGAACCTTCGTAAGCCTTTTCTAAATCAATAAAAATCAAATGTAGGTCCTCCATACTCTCTCTGTACTTCTCCATCAAACCTCTCAGCATAGCTTCCATAGTAGACTTGCACGACATAAATTTTGTATCACGTCTTATCCTATGTTGAATTACACTCTCCCATAATTTTAATGCACGACACATTAACTTAATTCCTTTATAATTTACAAACTCTTGTGCATCTCCTTTATTCTTAAAAATGATGACCAAAATACTCTTACTTCACTCCTCAGGCATCCTTTTAGTTTTTAAAATAATATCAAAAAGTTTAATACGACAAGCTTCTATTGGGATATCATTAGGTCCTACTGATTTTCCAACCTTAATTTTTTTAAAGCTTCCTCAACTTCCATTTTACAATTGCGAAAGTAAAAAAAAAAAATATTATTAACGAGATTAAAATCAATAAAGCCAATTGTATCTTCAAAAAACTTCATTGAAAAGATTACTAAAATATCTCACCCACCTATGTTGAATATCTTTATAATAAAAAAAAAAACTTTTTGATTTTCATCTTTAATACACTTTACTTGAATTAAATCTTTAATTATTTTTCTCTTTGTTTGACTAGTTTATACATATCTTTCACCCTCTTTAGTATATAATCTAATATAAATGTCACTAAAACCATATACACCTTTTGAATAAGCATCAAAACAATCTAATGTAAAATATAACTACAAATGTAATGAACAGAAAGTTTTGAAAAAGACGTGAATCTAACCTGCGAAGAAACCCTTTTCGACTCCAGATTTAAACTTCTTAATGTTTCTAAGATCTCTTCAATTCTGGCATGTGAAGAGTTTCCAACTGTGAACTTCTCAGGCAAATCATTTACAACAACCAAACTATAACCAGGCTCCTTCTTCACCCCACTACCTTTCAACAACTTCCATGTCATGGAGACACTATCCCATCTCGCATATGAAGCATACAAAGTTGATAACAAAACAAAAGGAGAGCTTGTGGTGGGTTGGAGCTCCAATAGCTTCCTTGCCACCCTCTCCCCAACAACAAGATTCCCGTGAAGCCGGCAAGAAGAGAGTAAGCTTCCCCAAATAACAGAGTCGTTTCCAAATGGAAACATTCTTGCATGGGCTTCAGCTTCTTCTAATCTTGAAGCTCGGCCCAGCAGGTCAATAACACAAGATAGATGCTCAAGTTTAGGAGGGTTCCCATAAATTTCTTCCATGGAATCAAAATAAGTTTTCCCCTCATCCACCAAACCCGCATGATTACAGGCTGCAAGAAGTCCAGTGAATGTGGCAGAATCTGGCTTCACTCCACTGGTATTCATCTCCTCAAAAACTTGGATGGCAATCCTTCCAAGGCCATGGTAGCCAAGTGCTGTAATAATTGTGTTCCACGAGACCAAATTCCTATTTGGCATGCAATGAAAAATACGATTCGCATATTTAATCCAGCCACATTTAGCATACATGTTCATGATTGCATTAAAAACTCCAACATCAAGTTCAACAATAGCTCTGATGAGACGGCCATGCATCTGAGTACCGTATCTAACATAAGACAGGTCAGAACAAGCAGCAAGAGCACCTGCTAACGTAAAATTATCAGGATTCAGTCCATAGGCCTCCTCCATCATTCTGTATATCATTAAGCTCTTGTCATGCTCTCCAAAATAAGAACATGCAGCAATATATGCGTTGCAAGTAATGACATCTTTCTGTTTTATAGAAATGAAAGTATTTTCCACATCATCAATTGTACCACATTTGGAATACATAGTCAAAATCACATTGCCAACAAAAGCTGTCCTGTTAAGTCCAACCTTAATTGTTTGACAATGAAGTCCTTGTCCAGAAAATAAATCCTCTTTCATAGTGCAAATCCCAAAAACAGCCACGTAAGAGAACTGATCCGGATGCAAACCTTGTTGATTCAACACACTGAACAGCTCCCAGCCTTTTTCCAGTTGCAAGTTCTCTCCTAAGCCTGTAATCATAGTATTGTAAGAGACCAAATTTGGCTTGGAAATGTTGCTAAATATCAACAAGGCATGCTCTATGCAGCCACATTTCATGTACATTGACAAAAGTGAGTTGTAAACGAAAGAGATGCCACCATAACCAGATTTCAGAGAATGTGCATGAGCCTGTTTTCCCTGAGGCAGGGCTAAAAGGCTTGCACAAGCACTGATTATACTAGCATATACATATTCATTGGGCTGCAAATTCATTTTAGTGAAGGTGTTCAAAGCCATTGAAGCATTTCCAGTCTGTTCATAGCCAGAAATGAGAGCTGACCACGAGATGAGGTTTTTGTTCGGCATACTGTCAAACATTTGCTGCGCATCTTTTAAATAATTGCACTTTGCATACATATTGATTACATGGTTGCATAAGAAAACTTTGGATTCTGAACCAACCTTGGTGAGGAAAGCATGGAATGAAGCGCCATATTTGGCTTCTCTGATCTTGGAGAACTGCTGCAGGTGTGTGCTCAGCTTCTCTTGGATCATGAGTGGTCACATAAGGATAAGCCACAGCAACAGAAAGTAAACTCCTGAAAAATGAAAGGGGATTCAGAATAAAAAACCAAATGACGATTCTACTTCGAGACAAGAGCTAGATTTGGCTGCTCCAATTCAGAAGAACTATGGAAAGAGTGTGCTCTTCGATGAAGCATGGGCATATGGATGGAACTTATCTATCTTATTTGATTTGACTAATTCAGTGACTGTGTGAAAAGATAACATGAATTTCTTTATATTATTCTTATCATTTTTAATGAAATTGCACTTTAAAGAAATATATTTGTATTGTTTTATTGCAGGTATAACAGATATTAGAAGTGGAAGAAACATGGAGCAAAAATGAGATAATTTGAAGAAAAAATAGTTTGTGAAGGCTGGGGCNAGGAATATGAATGGAACTTATCTATCTTATTTGATTTGACTAATTCAGTGATTGTGTGAAAAGATAACATGAATTTCTTTATATTATTCTTATCATTTTTAATGAAATTGCATTTTAAAGAAATATATTTGTATTGTTTTATTGCAGGTATAACAAGTATTAGAAGTGGAAGAAACATGGAGCAAAAATGAGATAATTTGAAGAAAAAATAGTTTGTGAAGGCTGGGGCCATGGGGCAAGTACTGAGCGCCTAGGTGCCGGTCAAGCTTGGGAACCCAAGAGATTGGCGCCAGGGAGCCAACCACTGGGCGCCAGGGCTCTGTACTGAAGGCCAAGGCTATGGCGCTAGATCAGTGTGGCGCCTAAGCCCCAGTCAAGTAAAATGCAACCCAAGAGGTTGGCGCCTTAGCGCCATGGCCCCAGTCCTGAAGCCAAGGCCATGGCACTAGGATAGAGTGGCGCCTAGGCTTCAAGACCAAATTTTGAACGGTTTCAATGCGGTNATGTGGCGCCTAAGCCCCAGTCAAGTAAAATGCAACCCAAGAGGTTGACGCCTTGGCGCCATGGCCCCAGTCCTGAAGGCCAAGGCCATGGCACTAGGATAGAGTGGCGCCTAGGCTTCAAGACCAAATTTTGAACGGTTTCAATGCGGTNGTTCTGATCTTGGAGCACTGCTGCAGGAGTGTGCTCAGCATCTCTTGGATCACGAGTGGTCACATAAGGATAAGCTACAGCAACAGAAAGTAAACTATTGAAAAATGAAAGGGGATTTAGAATAAAAAACCAAATGACAACTCTATTTCCAAACAAGAACTGATTTGGCTGCTCCAATTCTGAAGAACTATGGAAAGAGTGTGCTCTTCGATGAAGCATAGGCATATAGATGGTACTTATCTACCTTATTTGATTTGACTAACTCAGTGATGTGTGAAAAGAATGCTTGAATTTCTTTATATTTTGCACATTTTTTTAATGAATTGTACTTTAAAGAAATATATGTGTAATGTTTTATTGCAGGTATAACAGGTATTAGGAGTAAAACAAAGTGGAAGGAACATGAAGCAAAAATGAGATAATTTGAACAAAAAACAGTTTGTCAAGGCTGGGGCCAAGAGGCAAGTACTGGGCGCCTAGGCGCCGGTCAAGCTTGGGAACCCGAGAGATTGGCATCAGGGCGCCAACCACTAGGCGCCAGGGCCTCAGTCCCGAAGACCAAGGCTATGGCGCTAAATCAGTGTGACGCCTAAGCACCAGTCAACTAAAATGCAACCCAAGAGGTTGGCACCTTGGCGCCATGGCCCCAATCCTGAAGGCCAAGGCCATAGCGCTAGAATAGAGTGGGGCCTAGGCGTCAAGACCGAATTTTGAACGGTTTCGAGGCGGTTCAGAGCAGTTTCAGAGCGAGTTAATGACAACTTTAAGAGCAATTTGAAGGGGACTTTAAGAGTAAGAGAAGAGTTTGTGGACGGGAGTTTTTTGTGGTGGTGATTTTTAATGTGTGTTCCAGAGTTAGAGAGAGTTTTGGAGGGATTTTCCTCCAGTGTTTGTAATTGTCATAGGCTTGTTCGAAGCAAGTCTAGGGGTGTGTTGTGTTGCAAGTGTTGTTGTATAAGGAGTTTTAGGAGAAGAGTAAGGGCTTGGGTGGAGCAATCTCAAGGCAAATTGAGGAAGGGAGATAAGTATATTTGTGATTTGGATTGTAGTTTTTCTGAAACACCTTTATATGTTGAATTTATTTGTTTCAATGCATTCTGGTGTTGGTTTATCCATGTTTTATGAGTAAATTTAATTGTTTTTCCTTGTGGTGATGTAGTAGATGTGTAGGAATGTGGATAGCATGCATGAAATAATTTTTATTCTATAATTGCAATGATTTCCTTCTGCACTTAGTTTAATTTTCAATCTGGTCAATTCATCTGTTAAAATGTGTAGTGAACCTATAAGAACTCGGAAGAGCTACAACAAGGAAAATCACGTTGAACTGTAGGGCATGAATCAAAGTACATTGTAGGGATGCAAATAAATGGAAGAAAATTTCATTAGGTTCAAAGTGGGACTTAAGGAATTAAAGTCACTTTAACCAAGCCTTTTTATACGCTCGGAAGAGAGAAAAGAGCATTTGTGCTTCTATTTGTCACAATACTTTACCTTATTTCGCATTTCTTCCACATCTACACTATACTATTACCACTGCAAGGAAAAATAACCTTAGAACTTAGCATAACCAATTCACATATCGTAGTTAGAAATTCTGTAGGGATAATTTTATCTAAATGCAGTAGGTTTGTTAGCGAAAATACTAAATCTAGTGAATTATCAAATTTAACACATTTAGACGAAAGGAAGAAAGTGGTCTCTCGTATCCATTTCGCCTGGCTGCCCTATTTCTATGATGAGATCAAACATAGTCTCTCCACTCAATGACATGAGTCTTCCCCATATTCTCCTTTTTTCAGCAGTCATGTAGCCCTCCACCCACCTTCCTACCTTGCATGAACTGCAATGTTTGTCATTAGCGGTGGCCCGAACTGACACAAACGGAGCCAGCACTTGTCATCTTCGCACAGTCCTACCGCTCAAGGGATCTCAAGGCCAAATCTATCAGCCGACTGACATTGTCCAACGAAGACAAAAATTTGCATGCTCCCTGTGGAAACATTCTAATCTCCTCAAACAAACTCAAATGTGCTGAGAATTTCACAGTTTTTCGTGAAGCTTTAAGAGCAAAAACGTAGATTGAATCTAATAGGAAGGATTTGTTTATTTCGAATTCTTACTTTTGTTATTGTGCTTGGTTTCAGACCAAGACCTGGCATCCACATTGTTAATGAAAATGAACTGGAAAATAAAGCATCTAGCCAGACCAATTTACTTCTTTATAACTTCTAACAAATCTTCGTGACATAAAAATGACGACATATAAAGCTTTAAAGAGAGTGCTTTTGATCCCATTGAAAAAATTAAAAAAAAAAAAAAATAAAAGCAAATGGTATTCAGGGGTGGACCTAGGTAGGGTCCAGACCCCCCTCAAATTCATATTTTTACTCATATGGGAGGACAGTTTGGCCCTTTGCCTCTCCAGAAAGATTTCATTGCCTTCGTTTCCCTAGCTCTTCTCACGTTGAGTCTAGGGGGACAGTTTGCCCCCCACCCCTCCAATGATATACTACTTAATGAATAATTATTTTAAGGGAATCCTTATTAGCATGTTCTTAATTTAGCTTGTGCTTTGTTCGTATGAATGCACCTAGAAGTGGAAGAAATTGTAGCAAACTTTCAATAGCATTCAAAGTCTTATCATCAAAAGTTGATATTTAAATCCTATTTAAACCAACAAACTTAAATCATGGAATAAGCAGCCAGCAAATTTACAAGAATTTAACTGGATTTAGTCTCAACTATATCAAATAGCTTTCAAGATTTAACTGCCTCGGGCTTCATAAATCTGGATTTACAGGATCTACTAAATCCTATTTAAGTAGCAGCCAAACAGCCGCTAATATTACTTTAGCATAACTGAACACATATTCGAAGTATTATATCGAAATTGGGAAGATGCCACTTATTCATGAATTTGAAGCTTGCATTTACAGATTGAACATTCAAAATAGCAGATAAATATTCTTCTTTTTCAACAAACATCAAAGAAACCCGATGTAAAGTACAACTACATCTGCAATGACCGTAAAACTTTGAAACAGAAGTAAAATCTAACCTAGAAAGTAAATCACAAGCATGGGGCCACTCTCTACTTCGTTATACGTACGAAGCAGCAGAACATCCATGACGTCTCGGCGATCATTTCGTCAAGCCTGCGCTTGTCAACATCAACCGAATCNATAAACATAAACGAAACCCGATGTAAACTACCACTACATCTGCAATGACCGTAAAACTTTGAAACAGAAGTAAAATCTAACCTAGTAAGTAAATCACAAGCATGGGGCCACTCTCTACTTCGTTATACATAAGAAGCAGCAGAACATCCATGACGTCTCGGCGATCATTTCGTCAAGCCTGCGCTTGTCAACATCAACCGAATCGTGGCATGCACCTCCCACGAGAAGCGGCATTGGAGTGGCGGAGCTCCACTGTGTGCTGATCAGGTGCGGCGATCGGCGGCGGCGCGTGCGGTGCTGCAGTGTATTGCCAAGGAAAGAAGGAATCGCTCGACGATTTTGGGGTTTTCGGCTCGAATTGAATTAATGAGACTCAAAATCGCTCGTTATATGGAATTGAGCTCCATTGTGGTGTGAGTCACTCATGCCCGCTTGAACTCAGGCTCGCTAATTGGGTCTTGAACTGAGCACAATGAGCTAACAAGCGAATCTCATGTTAGACTCCGACTCAACTCGTTAGCTCTGAGGCGACGCATTTAAAAAATATTAATATAAAACATACTCAAAATATATTAAATTTTAAAACTTTATTTTTAAGGTATTAAAAATATTGAAAAAAAATATTATTTTATATTTTATATTAAGTGATTTATTATTATTTTTTCGTAGTCGACTAATTGCTCATTATGTTAGTCATTATATTATAACATTATCCTAAATTAATATTTTTTTTCATTTTTTTATAATAAACAGGACGGCTGGTGAAACTCGAGCTCGAGGTCGAACTCGAGAAAATTAATCAAGCTAAAGTTCAAGCCAAGGGTGGCTTGAGCTCAGCTCGACGCGTTTACACCGAGCTCAAATCAAAATGAGTTGGTTCAAATTAAGTTTTTTGCATCCATTTTCAACTCGAAATCAACTCGATTCAGCTCACAATTGAAGCTGACTGGCTCAAACTGAGTTATTTGGATCCATTCCAGCTCAAAATCAGCTTATGACTCGTTATATTCAATTTTACTTAGCATTATATATAACATTTATAAATAAAAAATTCGAACCAATTTATGTGTGGCTTGAAATCAACTCAAAAAAATTTTGATCCACAATTTTGACTTATAGCTCTGCTCGTTTATTTAGATCTGATTTCAATTTGATCATGTGCACATAAAATATATCAACATGAATTTAAAAACAGACGTGCGGCTGAGGAAGAAGATGTGGATGATCGAGNCAATTTTGGCTTATAGCTCCGCTCGTTTATTTAGATCTGATTTCAATTTGATCATGTGCACATAAAAATATATCAACATGAATTTAAAAACAGACGTGCGGCTGAGGAAGAAGATGTGGATGATCGAGCGTAGTTTTCGACAATCATTTCAGATGAATATTGGAGTATGAAGCACCTTATCCAAACTATTGACAGAATGTGCCAAGAGAAAATCAAGTAGAGCGGTGATCAACCTTCAGGACGATCGATGGGGAACACTTTTTCAGACTGTATATCTATGAAACCAAGACTTACTAGGTGATCGACGGCCCTCATTGGTCGAATTGGTCCCCAAATTTATTATATGCAAATAACTTTATAATTACCAAAAAAACCCTACAAAGTTAATAACGAGAGGGCTAATATTTTCTTTATAATACTAAGATATAAGCCTATAAATAAGGGGTCCATAATATGAATGAGAGACACTTTTTTGTTTGTCTACTACTGTTTTCTCTCTCTCTTAAATCATTTCTTAATGGAATGTTCCATTCCTTGGGTGTGTTTTCCGAATATTTTTTAATTCAACATTTTTAGGTACGTTAAGCATGGAAACATGTCATCAACAAGAAGATGAGCCCACCAACAAAAATAGGGATAGTCTAGTCACATGAACGAAAGAGAAGCAACATGCACCCAAGAGTTTATGGAATAATTTGTTCAACAAGGCCTATAAGATTTGAGAACTCATATCACCAACTATATGACAGGACAGTTCGCAGAAGTCCTTAGGGCGGTCGCTACTCTAGCACGCAAAGAACACTCAACCCCCCCTCAAGGGGAACTGCCGACCAACAATGGCAGGAGGGTGATCCACCTGCAGGAATAACCTGACAACGGTTTATACCAAGACACCGCCGGATCTGCCCCATGGAGGAGAGGAATCGGCTGGTGCGGACCAAGGTTCAGAGGCAGCCAAAGGGTGCTTTCTCCTTACAGGTATCCGAAGTTGAACCCCTAGAAAAGTTCAAGATGTCGATCTTGGAGACGTATAAAGGATAGTCGAATTCCAACGACCNAACCAAGGTTCAGAGGCAGCCAAAGGGTGCTTTCTCCTTACAGGTATCCAAAGTTGAACCCCTAGAAAAGTTCAAGATGTCGATCTTGGAGACGTATAAAGGATAGTCGAATTCCAACGACCACCTCACGTCGTTTTAATTGTCCACATCTCTATTGAAATTTTTTTATGCCCTAATGTGTAAGCTCTTCTTCACAACACTGAGATCAACCACATTAAAGGTTGTTTGATGGATTGCTCACAAACTAGTCACATGTTTTACAAAGTTTATAAGATTTTTTTATTGCAGTTTGCCAGCTTTTAGGCCTAAGAAGAGTGCCCAGTTTCTGTGACAACTGAAAATGGGGGCTAACAAAAGCTTACGATCATTTATTGCACTCTTCCAGAGCAAAAAGTTAGATGTCAAGGACTTTAAGCTTGACATGGCCCAGGCCGCATTAACACGAAGAGTGTGTTCGGAGAAGTATCGTTTAGACCTTGAGCTCATAAAGCTACAATGCTTGACCAAAGCTGTTGGAGATGGCCAACAAATGCATCGTCTTTTATGAGAACACCCCTGAGCCCGCCAAACAGAGACAACGCAAAAAACCACCACAAGACAGTAAGGGACAGCCTATGCAAAGTGCACGGCCATCAAACCATCCCCGCTATAAGGGTCACCCCAACAATCACTCCACTCAGCATCAAGAGGACTAGAGGCGATTGGCCAAGACCCAGAATCATTGATCGTCATACCAACGTGAACACCTCCAATATGATAATGGAGTCCCCGCAAAACTCTACTCAAGGTATCAATGATAGACATAGTGGATGTCATCCAGGATAAGAAGTTATTTAGGAAATCAACGTCGATGAGGGCTAGAGANTGTGTTGGTTGAGGGCTATGGTAGAGGCTCTGTGGAAGGGTAATTTAATGGGGCTTTAGCCTCTTTCTCTCTTGTGAAGGTGTAGAACCAATCAATTTAAAGTTTGGGGCTGTGTAGGTGGAGATTGGGTTTTGTCCTGGTTTCGGGCAAGAGTTTGAGCTCAAGGAGCTGTGTAGGTGGAGATTGGGTTTTGTCCTGGTTTCGGGCAAGAGTTTGAGCTCAAAATTGGATGTGTAGGTGGAGATTGGGTTTTGTCCTGGTTTCGGGCAAGAGTTTGAGCTCAAAATTGGCTCCTGTGGTGGAATTAAGAAGGGGAAATGGATTGGGATGTGCTAAGGGTCCCTCAGAGAAGCTCAACAGGGAGTTTGGAGCCTCAGTAAGAAAATTTTTACCACCCCCTCCATGGCCGTGAGGGGTGGATTTTATAGAAAAGAGTGAGAAAATTTTTACCACACCCTCCATGGCCGTGAGGGGTGGTTTTTATAGAAAATGGCCCGTAAGAAAATTTTTACCACCCCCTCCATAGCCGTGAGGGGTGGTTTTTATAGAAAATGGCCAAAGGGGAGCTTAGCTGGNAATACAAAAGGAGAGCTTGTGGTGGGTTGAAGCTCCAATAGCTTCCTTGCCACCCTCTCCCCAACAACAAGATTCCTGTGAAGCCGACAAGAAGAGAGTAAGCTTCCCCAAATAACAGAGTCATTTCCAAATGGAAACATTCTTGCATAGGCTTCAGCTTCTTCTAATCTTGAAGCTCGGCCCAGCAGATCGATAACACAAGATAGATGCTCAATTTTAGGAGGGTTCCCATAAATTTCTTCCATGGAATCAAAATAGGTTTTCCCCTCATCCACCAAACCAGCATGATTACAGGCTGCAAGAAGTCCAGTGAATGTGGCAGAATCTGGCTTCACTCCATTGGTATTCATATCCTCAAAAACTTGGATGGCAATCCTTCCAAGACCATGGTAGCCAAGTGCTGTAATAATTGTGTTCCACGAGACCAAATTCCTATTTGGCATGCAATGAAAAATACGATTTGCATATTTAATCCAGCCACATTTGGCATACATGTTCATGATTGCATTAAAAACTCCAACATCAAGTTCAACAATAGCTCTGATGAGACGGCCATGCATCTGAGTACCGTATTTAACATAAGACAGGTCAGAACAAGAAGCAAGAGCACCTGCTAACGTAAAGTTATCAGGATTCAATCCATAGGCCTCCTCCATCTTTCTGTATATCATTAAGCCCTTGTCATGCTCTCCAAAATAAGAACATGCAGCAATATATGTGTTGCAAGTAATGACATCTTTCTGCTTTATAGAAATGAAAGTATTTTCAACATCATCAATTGTACCACATTTGGAATACATAGTCAAAATCACATTGCCAACAAAAGCTGTCCTGTTAAGTCCAACCTTAATTGTTTGACAATGAAGTTCTTGTCCAGAAAATAAATCCTCATTCATAGTGCAAATCCCAAAAACAGCCACATAAGAGAACTGATCCGGATGCAAACCTTGTTGTTTCAATACTCTGAACAGCTCCCAGCCTTTTTCCAGTTGCAAGTTCTCTCCTAAGCCTGTAATCATAGTATTGTAAGAGACCGAATTTGGCTTGGAAATGTTGCTAAATATCAACAAGGCATGCTCTATGCAGCCACATTTCATGTACATTGACAAAAGTGAGTTGTAAACGAAAGAGATGCCACCATAACCAGATTTCAGAGAATGTGCATGAGCCTGTTTTCCCTGAGGCAGGGCTAAAAGGCTTGCACAAGCACTGATTATACTAGCATATACATATTCATTGGGCTGCAAATTCATTTTAGTGAAGGTGTTCAAAGCCATTGAAGCATTTCCAGTCTGTTCATAGCCAGAAATGAGAGCTGACCACGAGATGAGGTTTTTGTTTGGCATACTGTCAAACATTTGCTGCGCATCTTTTAAATAATTGCACTTTGCATACATATTGATTACATGGTTGCATAAGAAAACTTTGGATTCTGAACCAACCTTGGTGAGGAAAGCATGGAATGAAGCGCCATATTTGGCTGTTCTGATCTTGGAGCACTGCTGCAGGAGTGTGCTCAGCATCTCTTGGATCACGAGTGGTCACATAAGGATAAGCTACAGCAACAGAAAGTAAACTATTGAAAAATGAAAGGGGATTTAGAATAAAAAACCAAATGACAACTCTATTTCCAAACAAGAACTGATTTGGCTGCTCCAATTCTGAAGAACTATGGAAAGAGTGTGCTCTTCGATGAAGCATAGGCATATAGATGGTACTTATCTACCTTATTTGATTTGACTAACTCAGTGATGTGTGAAAAGAATGCTTGAATTTCTTTATATTTTGCACATTTTTTTAATGAATTGTACTTTAAAGAAATATATGTGTAATGTTTTATTGCAGGTATAACAGGTATTAGGAGTAAAACAAAGTGGAAGGAACATGAAGCAAAAATGAGATAATTTGAACAAAAAACAGTTTGTCAAGGCTGGGGCCAAGAGGCAAGTACTGGGCGCCTAGGCGCCGGTCAAGCTTGGGAACCCGAGAGATTGGCATCAGGGCGCCAACCACTAGGCGCCAGGGCCTCAGTCCCGAAGACCAAGGCTATGGCGCTAAATCAGTGTGACGCCTAAGCACCAGTCAACTAAAATGCAACCCAAGAGGTTGGCACCTTGGCGCCATGGCCCCAATCCTGAAGGCCAAGGCCATAGCGCTAGAATAGAGTGGGGCCTAGGCGTCAAGACCGAATTTTGAACGGTTTCGAGGCGGTTCAGAGCAGTTTCAGAGCGAGTTAATGACAACTTTAAGAGCAATTTGAAGGGGACTTTAAGAGTAAGAGAAGAGTTTGTGGACGGGAGTTTTTTGTGGTGGTGATTTTTAATGTGTGTTCCAGAGTTAGAGAGAGTTTTGGAGGGATTTTCCTCCAGTGTTTGTAATTGTCATAGGCTTGTTCGAAGCAAGTCTAGGGGTGTGTTGTGTTGCAAGTGTTGTTGTATAAGGAGTTTTAGGAGAAGAGTAAGGGCTTGGGTGGAGCAATCTCAAGGCAAATTGAGGAAGGGAGATAAGTATATTTGTGATTTGGATTGTAGTTTTTCTGAAACACCTTTATATGTTGAATTTATTTGTTTCAATGCATTCTGGTGTTGGTTTATCCATGTTTTATGAGTAAATTTAATTGTTTTTCCTTGTGGTGATGTAGTAGATGTGTAGGAATGTGGATAGCATGCATGAAATAATTTTTATTCTATAATTGCAATGATTTCCTTCTGCACTTAGTTTAATTTTCAATCTGGTCAATTCATCTGTTAAAATGTGTAGTGAACCTATAAGAACTCGGAAGAGCTACAACAAGGAAAATCACGTTGAACTGTAGGGCATGAATCAAAGTACATTGTAGGGATGCAAATAAATGGAAGAAAATTTCATTAGGTTCAAAGTGGGACTTAAGGAATTAAAGTCACTTTAACCAAGCCTTTTTATACGCTCGGAAGAGAGAAAAGAGCATTTGTGCTTCTATTTGTCACAATACTTTACCTTATTTCGCATTTCTTCCACATCTACACTATACTATTACCACTGCAAGGAAAAATAACCTTAGAACTTAGCATAACCAATTCACATATCGTAGTTAGAAATTCTGTAGGGATAATTTTATCTAAATGCAGTAGGTTTGTTAGCGAAAATACTAAATCTAGTGAATTATCAAATTTAACACATTTAGACGAAAGGAAGAAAGTGGTCTCTCGTATCCATTTCGCCTGGCTGCCCTATTTCTATGATGAGATCAAACATAGTCTCTCCACTCAATGACATGAGTCTTCCCCATATTCTCCTTTTTTCAGCAGTCATGTAGCCCTCCACCCACCTTCCTACCTTGCATGAACTGCAATGTTTGTCATTAGCGGTGGCCCGAACTGACACAAACGGAGCCAGCACTTGTCATCTTCGCACAGTCCTACCGCTCAAGGGATCTCAAGGCCAAATCTATCAGCCGACTGACATTGTCCAACGAAGACAAAAATTTGCATGCTCCCTGTGGAAACATTCTAATCTCCTCAAACAAACTCAAATGTGCTGAGAATTTCACAGTTTTTCGTGAAGCTTTAAGAGCAAAAACGTAGATTGAATCTAATAGGAAGGATTTGTTTATTTCGAATTCTTACTTTTGTTATTGTGCTTGGTTTCAGACCAAGACCTGGCATCCACATTGTTAATGAAAATGAACTGGAAAATAAAGCATCTAGCCAGACCAATTTACTTCTTTATAACTTCTAACAAATCTTCGTGACATAAAAATGACGACATATAAAGCTTTAAAGAGAGTGCTTTTGATCCCATTGAAAAAATTAAAAAAAAAAAAAAATAAAAGCAAATGGTATTCAGGGGTGGACCTAGGTAGGGTCCAGACCCCCCTCAAATTCATATTTTTACTCATATGGGAGGACAGTTTGGCCCTTTGCCTCTCCAGAAAGATTTCATTGCCTTCGTTTCCCTAGCTCTTCTCACGTTGAGTCTAGGGGGACAGTTTGCCCCCCACCCCTCCAATGATATACTACTTAATGAATAATTATTTTAAGGGAATCCTTATTAGCATGTTCTTAATTTAGCTTGTGCTTTGTTCGTATGAATGCACCTAGAAGTGGAAGAAATTGTAGCAAACTTTCAATAGCATTCAAAGTCTTATCATCAAAAGTTGATATTTAAATCCTATTTAAACCAACAAACTTAAATCATGGAATAAGCAGCCAGCAAATTTACAAGAATTTAACTGGATTTAGTCTCAACTATATCAAATAGCTTTCAAGATTTAACTGCCTCGGGCTTCATAAATCTGGATTTACAGGATCTACTAAATCCTATTTAAGTAGCAGCCAAACAGCCGCTAATATTACTTTAGCATAACTGAACACATATTCGAAGTATTATATCGAAATTGGGAAGATGCCACTTATTCATGAATTTGAAGCTTGCATTTACAGATTGAACATTCAAAATAGCAGATAAATATTCTTCTTTTTCAACAAACATCAAAGAAACCCGATGTAAAGTACAACTACATCTGCAATGACC
This sequence comes from Phalaenopsis hybrid cultivar, assembly GCA_002079205.1. NCBI lineage: Eukaryota > Viridiplantae > Streptophyta > Magnoliopsida > Asparagales > Orchidaceae > Phalaenopsis > Phalaenopsis hybrid cultivar. Next base: position 46,699 of record JXCR01149101.1, read on the forward strand.
GTAAAACTTTGAAACAGAAGTAAAATCTAACCTAGAAAGTAAATCACAAGCATGGGGCCACTCTCTACTTCGTTATACGTACGAAGCAGCAGAACATCCATGACGTCTCGGCGATCATTTCGTCAAGCCTGCGCTTGTCAACATCAACCGAATCGTGGCATGCACCTCCCACGAGAGGCGGCATTGGAGTGGCGGAGCTCAACTGTGTGCTGATCAGGTGCGGCGATCGGCGGCGGCGCGTCAAGCTGGAGTGGAGCTGCAGTGTATTGCCAAGGAAAGAAGGAATGGCTCGACGATTTTGGGGTTTTCGGCTCGAATTGAATTAATGAGACTCAAAATCGCTCGTTATATCCGATTGCTTAGTGGAGTCGGGTCAAAATGGAATTGAGCTCCATTGTGGTGTGAGTCACTCATGCCGGCTTGATTTCAGGCTCGATAATTGGCTCTTGAACTGAGCACAATCAGCTAACAAGTGAATCTCATGTTAGACCCCGACTTGACTCATTAGCTCTGAGGACTCATTTAAAAAATATTAATATAAAACATACTCAAAATATATTAAATTTTAAAACTTTATTTTTAAGGTATTAANCGCATTTAAAAAATATTAATATAAAACATACTCAAAAAATATTAAATTTTAAAACTTTATTTTTAAGGTATTAAAAATATTGAAAAAAATATTATTTTATATTTTATATTAAGTGATTTATTATTATTTTCTTCGTAGTCGACTAATTGCTCATTATGTTAGTCATTATATTATAACATTATCCTAAATTAATATTATTTTCATTTTTTTATAATAAATAGGACGGCTGGTGAAACTCGAGCTCGAGATCGAACTCGAGAAAATTAATCAAGCTAAAGTTCAAGCCAATCGTGGCTTGAGCTCAGCTCGACGCGTTTACACCGAGCTCAAATCAAAATGAGTTAGTTCAAATTGAGCTATTTGCATCCATTTTCAACTCAAAATCAACTAGATTCAGCTCACAATTGAAGCTAACTGGCTCAAACTGAGTTATTTGGATCCTTTCCAGCTCAAAATTGGCTTATGACTCGTTATATTCAATTTTACTTGGCATTATATATAACATTTATAAATAGAAAATATTGCAAGCCGATCTCGAGTGACTTCAAACCAATTTATGTGTGGCTTGAAATTGGCTCAAAAAAATTTTGATCAAAAATTTTGCCGTATAACTCTGCTCGTTTATTTCGATCTTCTATCAATTTGATCATGTGCACATTAAAATATATCAACATGAATTTCAAAACAGATGGGCAACTCAGGATGAAGATGTGGATGATCGAGCGTAGCCTTTGACGATCATTTCAGATGAGTATTGGAGTAGGAAGCACCTTATCCAAACTATTGACATAATGTGCTAGGAGAAAATCAAGTTTAGCAGTGATCAACCTTCAGGACGATTGAGGGAGAGCACTTTTTCAGATTGTATATCTACGAAACCAAGGCTTGCTAGCTGATCGACGGCTCTCATTGATCAAATTGGTCCCCGATTTTATTATATGCAAATAACTTTATAATTAACAAAAAACCCTAAAAGTTAGTAATAATAAGATATAAGCCTATAAATAAGTAGTCCATAATATGAATAAGGGACACTTTTTTGTCTGTCTACTACTGCTTTCTCTCTCTTTTAAATCACTTCTTAATAGAATATTTCATTCCTTCGTTGTGTTTTCCGAATATTTTTTTATTCAACATTTTTAGATATTGTAAGCGTGGAAACTGTCATCAACAAGAAGAGGAGCCCATCAACAAAAACAGGGATAGTCTAGTCAAATGAACGAAGGAGAATCAACACGCACCCAAGAGTTTATGGAATAGTTTGTTCAATAAGTCCTATAAGATTTGAGAACTCATATCACCAACTATATGACAAGACAGTTCGCCGAAGTCCTTAGGGCGGTCGTTACCCTAGCACGTTAAAGAACACTCAACCCCCCC
>JXCR01149101.1:49194-70468 GCA_002079205.1 Phalaenopsis hybrid cultivar
GATCCACCTGCAGAAAATACCCAACAACGGTTTATACCAAGACATCGTCGAATCTGCCCCATGGAGGAGAGGAATCGGCCGGTGCGGACCAAGGTTCAAAGGCAACCAAAGGGCGCTTTCTCCTTACAGGTATCCGAAGTTGAACTCCTAGAAAAGTTCAAGATGTTGATCTTAGAGACGTATAAAGGATAGTTGAATCCCAACGACCACCTCACGTCGTATTAATCGTCCACATGTCTATTGAAATATTTTTATGCCCTAATGTGTAAGTTCTTCTTCACAACACTAAGATCAACCACATTAAGGTTGTTTGATGGATTGCTCACAAGGTAGTCACATGTTTTACGAAGTTTATAAGATTTTTTTATTGCAGTTTGCCAGCTTTGAGGCCTAAGAAGAGTGCCCAGTTTCTATGACAACTAAAGAAGGGAGCTAACAAAAACTTATGATCATTTATTGCACTCTTCCAGAGCAAAACGTTATATGTCAAGGACTTGAAGCTTGACATGACCCAGGCCGCACTAACGCAAAGAGTGTGGTCAGAGAAGTATTATTTAGAACTTGAGCTCATACAGCTACAATGTTTGGCCAAAAATGTTGGAGATGGCCAACAAATACATTGTCTTTTATGAGAACGCCCTTGAGCCCGCCAAACAGAGACACCACAAAAAGACCACCACAAGACTGCAAGGGACAACCTATGCAAAGTGCACGACCGTCAAACCATCCCCGCTATAAGGGTCGACCCAACAATCACTCCACTCAGCATCAAGAGGATTAGAGGTGATTGGCCAAGACCCGGAATCATTGATCGTTGTGAACACCTCCAATATGATAATGGAGTCCCGCGAAACTCCACTCAAGGTATCAATGATAGACATAGTGGATGTCATCCAGGATAAGAAGTTGTTCAGGAAATCAATGCTGATGAGTACCGGAGATTTCCTTCAGGATAACATAAAATATTGTACGTTCCACAGAGTTCACAAACATGACACTGAGGAGTGCAAACACCTACAAAGCCTGATCGAGGAGTTGATTAAGGAGAGGAAGATAAAAGAAGTTGTCACTCCTTCAGCTGTGATCTTAAAAAAAAAAGCAAAGCTCTCACAGGGGGAGTGACTGACGTGCCTATTGCACCAACTCCATTCACATTGTGATGTACGTGCCCACAATCTTTGAAGGAAGTGTGCCACTCAGGAGGATAGGCTAGAAGAGACAACAAATAGGGGAACTCTGCGTCACAACTTTTGCCCCAAAACCCAAGGGTCACCCTCCTATCTATTTCACTGACGAGAATCTTCCCCAAAACGGGAAACTCATATAACGACACCATTGTAATAATGATAATAATAAATAATTACCAAATAGGAAGTATTCTCATTGATACAGAGAGTTGTGTGAATGCACTATTCCAACAGGTATTCGACAAGCTGAGCCTCACTGCCGATCAGCTGACCGCATCGACCGATCTGTTGTTTGAATTCTTGGGGAAAAAGAAGGAAGCAATGAGAGTGGTCGGGCTCCTGGTAAGTTGCGAAGAAAATGAAAAATAATTTACACTCATAGAAGATTTTCTCATAGTAGATTCACCCCCAACTTATAAGGCTATATTTGGTCGACTGCTGCTGAATAATTTCAGAGCTGTAGTCTTTACTTACCACGTTGCTATCAAGTTTCTTGGAGATGGAGAAATTATCACAGCCAAAGAATATTTGGAGCAGTCTCGTGTCTGCTACTTGTGGTCTATAAGCAACATAAAGCACGATCTCCCGGACATCCAAAAAGTGAGGGAAGGTGGACTTGAGACTAGGAAGTCCACTCATAAGGTTCTGATGGTTGAAGTAGAGATGAGTAGATGTCTCTGATAAGCAAAGCTCTTGATGTAGGCAATAGGGAGTTGCTGATCCAAACTGTCTGAGAAAAGTAAGATGTTTTCGCTTAGACGACTGCTGAGATACCGGTCATGCCAATTGATTTTGCATGCCACAGATTAAACGTTGATCCATCAGCTTGATCCATGATGTAGAAGATCAGGAATTCAACCATGACGTTGGCAAAACTCATCCAACAGGAAGTACGAAAGCTGGAGGAGGCGGGGTACATTCAGGAGGTACAATACCCCACGTGGGTCTCCAACATAGTAATGGTCCAGAAGGCTAATGAAAAGTGGAGAATGTGTGTGTACTTTGCCAACCTGAACTCCGCTTGTACAAAAGAGTCTTATCCCATGCCATGATTCATGCCCTGGTGGATTCTGTTGTCAGTCTCGCAGTCTTGAGTTTCCTTGATGCATTTTTCAGGTACCATCAGATTAAAATGCACCCAGCTAAAACGAAGAAAACTATTTTTATTACTTGTGAGGGAGTTTTTTGTTATAATGTAATGCCCTTTGGGCTTAAAAATATTGTGGTGACTTACCAACGCCTCATAGATGTAATCTTTGCTAATAAAAAAAGGAAGTAACATTGAGGTGTATGTCGATGATGTACTGGTTAAGATTCGTCCAGCCAAACAACACATTGAGTATTTAAAAGAAACCTTTCTAACAATAAAAAAGTATAACATGAAACTAAACCTATTGAAATTCACCTTTGGGGCTGTGGCAAGCAAAATCCCGAGGTATTTGTTAAACCTTAAAGACGTAAAGGCTAACACAAAAAAGATCCAAGCCCTCATCGATGTGTCGCCCTAAAAATACTAAGAAAATCCAGAAGCTAACCAACCGGATCCCAGTTATGAGCAGGTTCATATCCATGTTAGGTGATAAATGCACCTCATTATATATATATATATATATATATNTCTGACCATACTTTCAGGTACACCTCATACAAGTTAACACTGATAACCCACTAAAATATGTTCTTACCATGCTAAAGCATTCCGATCGACTACTCAAATGGGTCGTAGAACTCAACGAATTTGATATATTCTATATCTGTCAGTCGATAATAAAAGCACAAGTTATTGTAGATTTACTGGTAGATTTCTCTAAACCAGGATGGCTGAACGAGGATCTGGCGAGCGACAGATTAACCTGGACCCTGTTTACTGATGGGGCATCTAGCCAATCAAGTGATGGACTTGGAATTTTCTTGTGCAACCCCATAAGNTTTTCAGGTACATCTCATACAAGTTAACACTGATAACCCACTAAAATATGTTCTTACCATGCTAAAGCATTACGGTCGACTACTCAAATGGGTCGTAGAACTCAACGAATTTGATATATTCTATATCTATCAGTCAATAATAAAAGCACAAGTTATTGCAGATTTACTGGTAGATTTCTCTAAACCAGGATGGCTAAACGAGGATCTGGCGAGCGACAGATTAACCTAGACCCTGTTTACTGATGGGGCATCTAGCCAATCAAGTGATGGACTTGGAATTTTCTTGTGCAACCCCATAAGAGAAAACATATACCACTCAATCAAGGAAAATTTCCCATTATCTAAAAATTAAGAGGAATATGAGGCTTTGGTTGTAGGATTTCCCCTAGCCTCGGAGATGGGAGTCCTCCTTATAATGGTAAAGGCCAATTCACAACTCACAGTGAATCGTATCAAAAGAGAATTTGAAACCAGGCATGAGACTATGACGAAGTACCCAAGGAAGGTGAAGACGGAGATCAGTCACTTTACCAGCTTCAGAATCAAACATGTACGAAGGGAGGAAAATTAGGTCACCAACCTCTTATCTTGAAGCCTCCACTCAGGAGAGGGGCTACAAAACAATANGATGAGGCTATGACGAAGTACCCAAGGAAGGTGAAGATGGAGTTCAGTCACTTTACCAGCTTCAGAATCAAACATGTATGAAGGGAGGAAAATTAGGTCACCAACCTCTTATCTTGAAGCCTCCACTCAGGAGAGGGGCTACAAAACAATACTCAATCTACCCTTAATCAAAGAACCACTAGCAATGGAGAAACATCAGGAGGAGAGGAAAAGCTGAATGAGCTCATACATCTAGTACCTGAATATAGAGGAGACCAATGAAGAAGTTATCGATCGGAAGAGATTCAAATAAAAGGCTTCTCATAAACATTTCAAATAATTCACCGGCTCTCTTATATTTTGAATGATTTTATGAACCTCCTTTACTCCATTTTATACCATTATATTGAAGATATGTGCACAACATCTCACATGAAAAAAAGACCACGAAAGTGCAGTTTTTCCCTTGATTGAAAATTTAGTTTTAATGTACTAGCTGACACATCATTACTGCTTGCATTACCTAAAGTAATTGTAATGATTTTATCTTGGAGCTTCCACTTCAACAAACATTCACAAATATCATCACATATATAAGTGTTAATATGTGAAAGCTATAACTTAATAAAATTGAGAATTACATTCTTTAACTTTCATGTTTCATAAATATAATGAGCAGTTAAGTACATATACCATATAGCTTGATTAGACGTTCAACAATCTGCAGTTAGTGACACCCAATGAACATCTTTAAGGAAACATTTTAGTTTTTTTCTTTCTCACACTCATGAAAATCATTTTTTTATTGTGTTTTATGAAATACTCAAAGTTAGGATTCAACATTTTAAATAACATATTGAACTGAGCATATTCAACTATCATGAATGAATGCTCATGTACAATTATCATCTTGATAATTACATCACTTATGAGTTTTGATCATAATTTTTTAGATCATAGAAAATAGGAATCCTTGAGTCAGTATCAGCTTCAAAAGGTAAGAATTTCAGCCTCTTTATCTTTTATCTGATAAGTTAGTTAGTTGACTCTTTGCTCTTATCTTATCACATTCTTTACTTTGCCTAAGAACATATAAAGTCATTTATATTTTTGTTTTGTGGATTTTTACCCCACAATAAATGCAGTGGACAAATAAAACTTCAATCCCCATGAAATTGTATTTAGCATCTACAATATACTCCTATATAATTGATTTTCTCTTCCTACATTTCTTAGCTTGCATGTTAGTTTTATTACTTATAATAACCACCTTAACAGATTGAGAAACATTATGAGAACTATCATTTCCATCTTGTATGACAACTGACAATTGTTTAATAGTTGATGCAGCTTGAGATTGTTCAAATATTGACATTATAAATAACTAAACATAAAAATAAAATATCACATGAGATGACATTCATACATGAGTCAAATTTCACATTAGAACACATAGACTTACACAATGTTAAGTTCACATATAGCTCAAAACATAATAAAAATATGTTTTCCCATTTTTGAAAAAAATTAAAAAAAATTATGCAAATGCTAACTATGATAAAATACCTTAGTGAGATAAATCCCCTAGCATGACAACATATATATGTATATATATTAAAAATTTTCCCAACCTTCTATAATAAAAGAAGAATATGATTCTTCTAATTGCTTTGCACACAGTGTTTTGCTACTATCTCAAGACATTCATTCTTCAAATGTAAAACATTTTTATTAGATTTTTGGAATTGCTTTTATACTTTTTTTTCCAATACCATGAATTTTATAATAAGGGAAGAAATTTGTATAATTTAGAGAAGCTTCATCTTCATACAAAATAAATCTAAAAAGAAAAAGTATATGATTTAAGATAATAAATAGTAGAATTACTCTAACATAATATAGTTATGTAGCTAGGGTTAGGTGAGCTATTAAATATTTGTTNGGTTTTTTGATGGATTGCTCACAAGCTAGTCACATGTTTTACAAAGTTTATAAGATTTTTTTATTGCAGTTTGCCAGCTTTGAGGCCTAAGAAGAGTGCCCAGTTTCTGTGACAACTGAAGAAGGGGGCTAACAAAAGCTTACGATCATTTATTGCACTCTTCCAGAGCAAAAAGTTAGATGTCAAGGACTTTAAGCTTGACATGGCCCAGGCCGCATTAACGCGAAGAGTGTGTTCGGAGAAGTATCGTTTAGACCTTGAGCTCATAAAGCTACAATGCTTGGCCAAAGCTGTTGGAGATGGCCAACAAATACATCGTCTTTTATGAGAACACCCCTGAGCCCGCCAAACAGAGACAACGCAAAAAACCACCACAAGACAGTAAGGGACAGCCTATGCAAAGTGCACGGCCATCAAACCATCCCCGCTATAAGGGTCACCCCAACAATCACTCCACTCAGCATCAAGAGGACTAGAGGCGATTGGCCAAGACCCATAATCATTGATCGTCATACCAACGTGAACACCTCCAATATGATAATGGAGTCCCCGCAAAACTCTACTCAAGGTATCAATGATAGACATAGTGGATGTCATCCAGGATAAGAAGTTATTTAGGAAATCAACGTCGACGAGGGCTAGAGATTTCCTTCGGGATAACATAAAATATTTTACGTACCACAGAGTTCACAAACATGACACTGAGGAATGTAAACACCTACAAAGCCTGATTGAGGAGTTGATAAAGGAGAGGAAGATAAAAGAATTTGTCACTCCTGGAGCCGTGATCCAAAAAAAAACAAAGCTCCCACAGGGGGAGCGACTGACGGGCCTATTGCACCAACTCCATTCACATTGTGGTGTACGTGCCCGCAATCTTTGAAGGAAGTGTGCCACTCAGGAGGACAGGCTGGAAGAGACAACAAATAGGAGAACTCTGCGTCACAACTTTTGCCCCAAAACCCAAAGGCCACCCTCCTATCTATTTCACTGATGAGGATCTTCCTCAAAAAGGGAAACTCATATAACGACACCATTGTAATAACAATCATAATAAATAATTACCAAATATGAAGTATTCTCATTGATACAGTGAGTTCTGTGATTGTACTATTCCAACATGTATTCGACAAGCTAAGCCTCACTGCCGATCAGATGACTGCATCGACCGATCTGTTGTATGGATTCTTGGGGAAAAAGAATGAAGCAATGAGAGTGGTCGGGTCAGGCTCCTGGTAAGTTGCGAAGAAAATAAAAAATAATTTACAACATAAAAGATTTTCTCATAGTAGATTCACCCCCAACTTATAAGGCTATATTTGGCCGACTGCTGCTGAATAATTTCAGAGTTGTAGTCTCTACTTACCACGTTGCTATCAAGTTTCTTGGAGATGGACAAATTATCACGGTCAGAGGTGACCTGGAGTAGTCTTGTGTCTGTTACTTGTGGTCTATAAGCAGCATAAAGCACGATCCCCCAGACATCCAAAAAGCGAGGAAAGGTGGACTTGAGACCAGCAAGTCCACTCATAAGCATCTGATGGTTGAAGTAGAGCTGAGTAGATGTTTCTGATAAGCAAAGCTCTTGATGCATGCCATAGGGAGTTGCTGATCCAAACTGTCTGAGAAAAGTAAGATGTGTTCGCTTAGACGACTGATGAGATATCGGGCATGCCATATGATGTTGCATGCCACAGGTTAAACGTTGATCCATCAGCTTGACCCATGATGTAGAAGATCAGGAATTTGGCCATGACGTTGGCAAAACTCATCCAACAGGAAGTACGAAAGCTGGAGGAGGTGGGGTACATTTGGGAGGTATAATACCCCATGTGGGTCTCCAACATAGTAATGGTCCAGAAGGTCAATGAAAAGTGGAGAATGTGTGTGGACTTCACCAACCTGAACTCCGCTTGTCCAAAAGAGTCTTATCCCATGCCAGGATTCATGCCCTGGTGGATTCGGCTGTCGGTCACTCAGTCTTGAGTTTCCTTGATGCATTTTTCAGGTACCATCAGATTAAGATGCACCCAGCTAACACGGAGAAAACTGCTTTTATTACTTGTGAGGGAGTTTTTTGTTATAATGTAATGCCCTTTGGGCTTAAAAATATTGTGGTGACTTACTAACGCCTAATGGATGTAATCTTTACTAATGAAAAAAGGAAGTAACATTAAGGTGTATGTCGATGATGTACTGGTTAAGATTCGTCCAACCAAACAGCACATTGAGTATTTAAAAGAAATCTTTCTAACAATAAAAAAGTATAACATGAAACTAAACCTATTGAAATGCACCTTTGGGGCTGTGGCAGGCAAAATCTTGAGGTATTTGTTAAACCTTGAAGACATAAAGGCTAACACAAAAAAGATCCAAGTGCTCATCAATATGTCGCCCTAATACTAAGAAAATTCAGAAGCTAATCGATTGGATCCCAGTTATGAGCAGGTTCATATCCATGTTAGGTGATAAATGCACCCCATTCTTTAAAGTACTCAAGGAGAGCCAAATGCTTTGAATGGACACCAAAATATGAGGAGGTCTTAAGGAACTTCAAGCAGTTCTTTGACTCTCCTCCCCTCCTTCATCTTTATCTTTACCTCGAGGTTGGCCCCAAAGTTGTTAGTTCAATCTTGGTCAGAGAAGATCTCAAAAAGTAGCATCAAGTGTACTACACCAGCTGAGTTCTCAAAGGCGTCGAACTCTGATATCTCTTAATAAAAACCTTGGTCACTTCAGCACGGAGGTTCTGACCATACTTTCAGGTACACCTCATACAAGTTAACACTGATAACCCACTAAAATATGTTCTTACCATGCTAAAGCATTCCGATCGACTACTCAAATGGGTCGTAGAACTCAACGAATTTGATATATTCTATATCTGTCAGTCGATAATAAAAGCACAAGTTATTGTAGATTTACTGGTAGATTTCTCTAAACCAGGATGGCTGAACGAGGATCTGGCGAGCGACAGATTAACCTGGACCCTGTTTACTGATGGGGCATCTAGCCAATCAAGTGATGGACTTGGAATTTTCTTGTGCAACCCCATAAGAGAAAACATATACCACTCAATCAAGGAAAATTTCCCATTATCTAAAAATTAAGAGGAATATGAGGCTTTGGTTGTAGGATTTCCCCTAGCCTCGGAGATGGGAGTCCTCCTTATAATGGTAAAGGCCAATTCACAACTCACAGTGAATCGTATCAAAAGAGAATTTGAAACCAGGCATGAGACTATGACGAAGTACCCAAGGAAGGTGAAGACGGAGATCAGTCACTTTACCAGCTTCAGAATCAAACATGTACGAAGGGAGGAAAATTAGGTCACCAACCTCTTATCTTGAAGCCTCCACTCAGGAGAGGGGCTACAAAACAATACTCAATCTACCCTTAATCAAAGAACCACTAGCAATGGAGAAACATCAGGAGGAGAGGAAAAGCTTAATGAGCTCATACATCTAGTACCTGAATATAGAGGAGACCAATGAAGAAGTTATCGATCGGAAGAGATTCAAATAAAAGGCTTCTCATAAACATTTCAAATAATTCACCGGCTCTCTTATATTTTGAATGATTTTATGAACCTCCTTTACTCCATTTTATACCATTATATTGAAGATATGTGCACAACATCTCACATGAAAAAAAGACCACGAAAGTGCAGTTTTTCCCTTGATTGAAAATTTAGTTTTAATGTACTAGCTGACACATCATTACTGCTTGCATTACCTAAAGTAATTGTAATGATTTTATCTTGGAGCTTCCACTTCAACAAACATTCACAAATATCATCACATATATAAGTGTTAATATGTGAAAGCTATAACTTAATAAAATTGAGAATTACATTCTTTAACTTTCATGTTTCATAAATATAATGAGCAGTTAAGTACATATACCATATAGCTTGATTAGACGTTCAACAATCTGCAGTTAGTGACACCCAATGAACATCTTTAAGGAAACATTTTAGTTTTTTTCTTTCTCACACTCATGAAAATCATTTTTTTATTGTGTTTTATGAAATACTCAAAGTTAGGATTCAACATTTTAAATAACATATTGAACTGAGCATATTCAACTATCATGAATGAATGCTCATGTACAATTATCATCTTGATAATTACATCACTTATGAGTTTTGATTATAATTTTTTAGATCATAGAAAATAGGAATCCTTGAGTCAGTATCAGCTTCAAAAGGTAAGAATTTCAGCCTCTTTATCTTTTATCTGATAAGTTAGTTAGTTGACTCTTTGCTCTTATCTTATCACATTCTTTACTTTGCCTAAGAACATATAAAGTCATTTATATTTTTGTTTTGTGGATTTTTACCCCACAATAAATGCAGTGGACAAATAAAACTTCAATCCCCATGAAATTGTATTTAGCATCTACAATATACTCCTATATAATTGATTTTCTCTTCCTACATTTCTTAGCTTGCATGTTAGTTTTATTACTTATAATAACCACCTTAACAGATTGAGAAACATTATGAGAACTATCATTTCCATCTTGTATGACAACTGACAATTGTTTAATAGTTGATGCAGCTTGAGATTGTTCAAATATTGACATTATAAATAACTAAACATAAAAATAAAATATCACATGAGATGACATTCATACATGAGTCAAATTTCACATTAGAACACATAGACTTACACAATGTTAAGTTCACATATAGCTCAAAACATAATAAAATTATGTTTTCCCATTTTTGAAAAAAATTAAAAAAAATTATGCAAATGCTAACTATGATAAAATACCTCAGTGAGATAAATCCCCTAGCATGACAACATATATATGTATATATATTAAAAATTTTCCCAACCTTCTATAATAAAAGAAGAATATGATTCTTCTAATTGCTTTGCACATATTGTTTTGCTACTATCTCAAGACATTCATTCTTCAAATGTAAAACATTTTTATTAGATTTTTGGAATTGCTTTTATACTTTTTTTTCCAATACCATGAATTTTATAATAAGGGAAGAAATTTGTATAATTCAGAGAAGCTTCATCTTCATACAAAATAAATCTAAAAAGAAAAAGTATATGATTTAAGAAAATAAATAGTAGAATTACTCTAACATAATATAGTTATGTAGCTAGGGTTAGGTGAGCTATTAAATATTTGTTNGGGGGGATATGGCGACAGCTATGGAAAAATGATGGCGGATGGGCGGTTTGGGGATACGTTGAGGAGGTCACAAAAACACTAATGTAGATTACATAGGTTTGTGGAAGTGGCTAAATAATTAAAGAGTTTCAACCACAAGGTGTTTATCTGTTAATGTTTCTACCATATGGAATTAAATTATCAACATGTTAGGGTTTTCATTTATTTATGACAATATTTTCTTTCACTATGAAATTAGAGATAATAATTATAAATGGTTGCCAACTAATTCAGATTGGTTGAAATATGAGAAAATCAATAAATTTTTTTTAGTTTTCACTAATACAAAGTAAACCTCTGGTGCTCTTTATTCAACTTTAAATATATTTTTACTTGGAGTTATGCATGTTATAAAGATTCTGATAGAGAAGTCGATGTTAAAAGATGATTATATGAAAAAATGGCTTTCAATATGCAAATTAAACAACAAAATATTACGGGGAATGCAATTATTTGATGTTTATTGCATCAATTTTAAGCTCTAGATTGAAACTCAGGTTTATTAATTAGACATTTTTGAAAATAATGTCACATGATGAGGTTGTTAATGCATTGGTTTATGCATCTAGTTGGATTCGATCCACTTAAAAAAATTATAAAGACACATTTGGTAATCATTTCATTAAATATATATATTTTTTTGCTTTTCTTCTTTCTTCTTACTACTAAACATTAAACTTTATTTTATTTAATTATTCTAAGCAAGAGATACTTGAAGAAGGAAAACTTAATATCCAACTGTCAGACATATGAAACCAACTCGACCTTACACAAGACTTTTGATAGCTTTGAATTTATATAATTATTAGAAGTTTGAACTTTACACACTATTTTTTTAGCTTATGTAGTCATGTTATTCATGTTGTTATTGATTTTATATTATGTGCATTTTGTGTATACTTATATGTATTTATTTATGCAGAGCAGCTTTGTAGCTCTTCCATACCCGGTATAACACAATCTTGTACAATCATATAGAAAATTATGATTATGAAGGAGGCTATAATGATATCTAAGATGACATCTATGCTACAGATGACATAACTTAATTACATGATGCAACCATTTATAGGAAATTGATATATTTAATGTTGGCACAACATAATATAATTAAGCAATTCCTTAGACCCCATTTGATGAATACTAAAAAATCTAAAGTTGGTATGTCAATTTCATTAAGCATGCCTTTAGATTAATGTTGAAAATCTAAAGATGGATGACATAATGCAACCCTTTAGATTGTAACAAGATGTTTTGCTTAAACATTTAATTTTTTTCAACTATAGGATACACTGTGATTTGTTTCTTAGTGATTTCAACCATTATCACAATTAGTTTGGGTTATGCTTGGTAAGCTACTATTTTTATTGGACAATATTTCTCTATGACAAAAAATGAGAGTCAACTTTGTTTTGCTTTGGATGAGACAAACTTAATACATTTGTTTTGCTCTGGATGAGATGATTTTAACACATTTATCACATGCATTTTCATCTTTTGGACAAATTATCAAGCTGAATGAATAGTGAGTTTTTACATTGCCCTAATTTGTATTAATTGTTATTATCTAGTCCCTGCCTAGTTAGGCAATACCTGAGCTAATATTTTTTTTCCTCTCTTTCAATCTAGTTTGTTATTTTATTGCATGGCTTCATAAATATTTTCTTTTTGCTATTATTATTTTTTTATTTACAGGTGTATTAAAGCTATGAAAAAATAAAATTTGGAGAAATGAAAATTAGGATATGAAAGATATAATTAAAATGTTGAATATATATTTTTTTATTTGTAATGTGATTGCAAAGTTTTAATTTATTAGTTATTTGTTTCATAATAATGATTTGCAATGATTGAGAATTTGTGATTCAAGCTTCAAATTTTTATTACATTTGTTATTGTAATTTGTAATAATACAGTTGAAGCAATAAATTTTTATAGAAGATGTTATTATTTTTTTTTTATAATTTCATTATAAATAATTAAATTTCTTTTTCTTTATATTTTTTCAACTCATTTCGAACCAAACACGAACTGAACACAAACAATTCAAACCATTCGAGCTAAATTCAAACTTGAACCAAACACAAACAACTACTTCACGAACAATTTCAAACACAAGTCTATTTCAAGCATATACAATTTCAAACGAGCTGAACACAAACAAGAACTCAGCTTGTTCATGTTCGACTCATTTACACCCGTAAGTACTAGTTGTTCGTTTGAAATTTTCTCTGTTATGTATATTATTTAACCAAGTATAAGTTGGTACCCATGCAACTTGCATACTTCAAAATTTTATATGTGTAAATAACAACCTCATGGCTCGAAAAAATCATTTGCTTTGTGCCCCTTCAGGGTTACTCGGATTGCATTACATCACCCATTAGTCCCACGTAGTGAAATTCTCAAAGCACATCTAACTCATGCTCTTTAAATAGTGAATCCTCACCATCACCACATGCATTCCATGCTTGAGCTGGACTAAGTGTTTGGGCTAAGTGGATGCGACTATGGAAAAATTTAAAATAAAAATAAACTTTGAATTATGATAAATTATTATTTCAAGCTAAACAAGGGCAAAATTCGAACAAATAAATTTAAATCAAGCTGAACACAAACCCCATACAATTTGTACGAGGTTTGGGGGCATTGGCATGCATTACCATAGAAATCTCATCTATTTATATAACTAATGACTAAGTATTCATATTTATTTGTATACACCTCAACTTATTAAGATCACATCAAAAAAAAAATCACTTTCACTTTCTTCTAAAAATGAATCATAGATTTTCATACACAATTTAAATGTAAAGATTGAACTTTTGATGTTAGATATGTAAATACATGAGAATGTTGTGGTTTGTATGTAAATTTGTTTTTTACGCTTGTGCTCGTGTTTCAGATCACGATAAGTTTTGGACAAAAGCTTAGGTTTGTATTAGCATCAAGAGCATTCGAAGTAGAGAAGAGACGTTAATTGGTGTGGGCGCAAACTGCGAAGAGGGAGAAGCCGAGTACGTTTCAGGAATCGCTCAGGAATCTTGCAACGCTGCAAAAGCCCTAGGGTTTATTACCCGCTTTCCTCTATAATCCCCGAAGTTTCTAGATCTTGACTTCGAAACACCGGCGGCAGTGGCAAGGTTTGGCATCGCATTTTCTTTGTGCTCTGCGGCTCCTTTTCTTGTGAGCTCCATTCTATTTTTGAATCGCATCTTTCAAATTCCATGTTCTTTGGTTNCGGACAAAAGCTTAGGTTTGTATTAGCATCAAGAGCATTCCAAGTAGGGAAGAGACGTTAATTGGTGTGGGCGCAAACTGCGAAGAGGGAGAAGCCGAGTACGTTTCAGGAATCGCTCAGGAAGCTTGCAACGCTGCAAAACCCCTAGGGTTTATTACCCGCTTTCCTCTATAAGCCCCGAAGTTTCTAGATCTTGACTTCAAAACACCGGCGGCAGTGGCAAGGTTTGGCATCGCATTTTCTTTGTGTTCTGCGGCTCCTTTTCTTGTGAGCTCCATTCTATTTTTGAATCGCATCTTTCAAATTCCATGTTCTTTGGTTTCTAGGAGCTGATTTACTGGAATTCGCTGCGTTGGGGTGTTTAAAGTTTGGATCTTGCTCGGGTTTAAATGGCTTTATGTAATGATTCATGTGATTTGCCTAGGGTTTCGATTGATTGTGGATAGTTGATTTGAGAGTCTTTGTGGGTGTAAGAGGCCGGTTGGTCTTCTGACTGTGGGTTGGGATGAATAGCGTTTTCAGCGAGCAGATACTGGCGGACAAGCTTTCCAAGCTCAACAGCACACAGCAATGCATCGAGAGTATCCTTTCTCTCTGTTATATTGTTTCTTCACTTATTTGGCGTGAATTCTCGCTCTTTTGAGCTTAATTTATTTTTCAATGCTACTTCTGTTCGGATGCCCGCTCTTGTTCGGCTAACGACAGTAGTTTTGTCTCTTAGGAGCCATCTTGATTTGGAGAGTTTTTGCTTCTTTGGTAGAATTTTCATCCCACAGGAGCATAATACTTGGTCTTTTGTTTCCTTGCTTGTTTTCTTTGTTGATTTGTATGATTCTGAGAAGTTTCTTGCTACATAGAGGAGCTTAAATGAGCTCACTCACCAAAACATCAAAAAGGATGTTTGCAACATTACATAACGCTCAAATTAAATGCCCCAGTATTGGAAGATTTACATACATACAATTCAATTCTTATGTATTACATGTCTAACACCCAAACTTAAATTTTTACATACATTCCACCTTACCTATTTCATGAAAAGGTGTATTTCACTTTGTCACAGTTAAAACGGTGGCATTTTTTATAGCATTTGAAAGATTTGGATGGTAAAAATGTAAGGAGTAAAGTTTAGGTGTTAGATATGTAAACACATAGTTCTGATGAATAGCAGCGAGGGAAAATTGTGTATATATTCTCTTTCATGCTATTTTAATGTTCATCCAGACATAACGTTAACTAGCTTTTGAAAAATTAGTTCAAAGTGCTATTTTTGATTAAGGTATAACTTTCTCTCTTTGCCATGAAGAAAGCTTCCTTGACTTACTTTCACTACTAGCTTTGTCCCATTGGTGTATTTTTCATCGTAAAAATGCAGAACAGGTGATTCAGACATGGGAGAAGCAGTTTCACAGCTCCACCAAGGAACATAAAATTCCATTTCTATATCTTGCAAATGACATTCTTCAGAATAGTAGGCGCAATGGTATGGAATTTGTGGGTGAGTTTTGGAAAGTGCTTCCATCAGCACTTAAAGATGTTACTGAAAATGGCGATGATCATGGAAAAACTGTGGTATCCAGATTGGTGGGTATCTTTCCAATTTGTTTTTTGCAAAAAAAAGAAGTGTTTTTGTTGCACTTTCCTCTACTATTTGCGCTGGTTTTTAATTAAAGTTTTGAACTTTACCAATGATGCAATGGCTAGCATTAATCATGATGCACATTTGCTTGTGTTGACAGTGTAACATGAATCTCTCGCATGAGTGATGGTTCGCTGAAAAGCTACGAATTGTTGTTCTCTCTCTCTCTCTCTCTTATTTATATATATAATTCCTAAATTTTCTGCAACAGTATAGTGACAATAAATGAATAAATCTTAACTTTGAAGTGATAATTCATTGTAGGCCCATGCATCAATTTTATTTAAATTATGATAGGCCTCTTCAAGTACCTTTTATTGGCCAGAAGTTTTTGATTGTGAGCCAAATCCTTTGTATCAAATATGTTGCCTTATGTACAAAGGAAATCAACTTGTAGTAGCTAGCAATAATAGAGACATTTTCAACATGAAACTTGCATCTTCCAAAAAAAAAAAAAAATTTCAAGGAACATTGAAAATACATCAACACTAATTACTAGCTATAGAGTTGTTGGTTATGTTGATTCCACAGTTTTTCTTTTCTTATTGAAATAGTACGGAAATGATAGGCTTATTTCTCCTTGATATTTTAAGCTCACTTTTTGCATTATAAAGATAAAGCTTCTATTATAATTGAATTGAATTGTAAGCAATGAGCATTTAAAGTTTGACAATACAGTAATCAGTCACCTTGTGGCTATTGTTGCATCCTAAAATTTTGACCATTTTATACCTCTTACCTTTTACAACTTTAGGTAGAAATATGGGAAGAAAGGCGAGTTTTTGGTTCACGTGCGCGGGGACTCAAGGAGTTAATGCTAAGTTCCGAGCCACCACCTCCGCTACAGTTGAACAAAAAACGCTCTCGTTCTGTTAAGATTGTTAGAAGGGATTCTCGTTCCATAAAAATAGTAAGAGCCCCTGTCTTGTCTTTCATTCAGTGCTGCTTAATGATGATATTTTGTTGGAAGATTTACATACATAACACTCCATTCTTATGTATTTATACTTCAATTTTTTACATATGTATCCTAATCTATGCATTAAAAGGTATACTTAAAATTTAAAATAGTGATATTTTTTATGTGATATTAAAGATTTGGTTGGTATAAATGTAAAAGAGTAGAGTTTAGATGTTAAATATGCAAATACATATTTATGTAAATGCCCCTGTTTTGTTTAGTCTAAACTGAGGGCCTCTTGAAACAGAAACTCTCTGTTGGAGGAACAGCTGAAAAGATTGTGTCTGCATTCCACTCCGTGTTAGGCAAGCTTCCAAATGAAGATGCAGATCTCAATAAATGTAAGTCTATAGTTCGAAGAGTTGGGAAGATGGAGAAAGATGTTGATGCTGCCTGCGCTCGAGGTATTATTTTCCTTTACAAATCAGTTTCCCTTTTTTGCAAAATTAATTTGATTAAATTTTTTCAGTATCTGTTGCGTTTATTTTCTGAAATTTTGACCCGGTTTTAGTTGGGGATCCTCACCGCACAAAATTGGCTGAGGAATTGCAGGAAGAGGAGAATTCTTTGAAAGATTGTATTGAAAAACTCCAATCAGTCGAAGCAAACAGATTGACACTAGTGTTGCAGTTAAAACAAGCGCTCCAAGAACAGGTATGTGTTAATAGCTTGCAATTTTGAGTTTGTAGTTATGAATTTACACTTTCATCCTCTTTTTCTTAGCTTGAATTTTTGTTCAGGAATCTGAACTGGAGAACATTCGCACGCAGATACAGGTTTGTCTTTGATTTCCTTTTAAGACCCGTAGGTGTGCTCATGCTAAGTTGTCTCAAGAAAATTTATTATTTGATTCATTTGCTTAACAAAATTCTGATTTTTCTACAACTTTTATTATTCTTGTTCTAATTCTAATGTTATTTATAGAGTAATGTGTAAAAATAGTTCCTGACTGTTTACATGGGTCATTTTGAGTCCCAAAGTTTATAAAAGTTTCAAATTAGTCCCTGGACTCTTGGGGCTGAAATGGTCATCTGTGGAGAGATGTTAGCCCATATCAAAACAGTGTGGGGAGTAAACTGGCACTTTATACAGTGTGGGACTAAAATAACCTCCTATAAAGATTCAAGAGACTATTTTGACACTTTTCTCTATTTATATTTATGCTATGCTGTATTAATGGAAACTTTGAGAATTGGATGAAGTTGCTTAAGCTCTGACCACTACCAGATTGGTTTTGTGTTCAACTTAGCTGTTGCTAATTAATTAGTTTAACGTAAGTATTACAATTAACAAAGGGCAGTTCACCAAGCTGGACTTATTTTTTTTTATTCGATTTTTCTTTGAAGTGTGGGAAACAATATGAAAAAGGATCATTTACATGGATATTACGCAATTCTTATGTATGTACATATCTAACGCCTTAACATTTTATTCGTATACCTCTCAAATCTTTAACATCACATGAAAACACCACCTTTACTATCGTTTTAAATTGAAATACACCTTTTCAAGCATAGATTTATGATACCAATGTGTTATAATTATAAACACCATATTTTGGATGTTAGATATGTAAATACATAAGAATTGCATGGTTTGCATGTAAATTTCCTTATAAAAAATGAGTTTGAAAAGCTTAAATCAAATCTGTTATGAACAAAGATTTCGTTTTCTTCCCGTCACAGGTCGCACAAGCGCAAATAGAACAGGCCATCAACATGCGAAAGCGACTAAATAACGAGTCACCAACCGTTCCACCCAAACCCGATTCGAACGGTGTGGCATCTGAGCCTCTGAAGAAATCTGCAGCCGCCATTGCTGCCGAGGTTGCCGACAAGCTCGCCGCATCCACACATTCCCAACAAATCATGACTTCTGTCCTCTCCACCTTCGCCGCCGAGGCAGCTAAAAATGCCGTATTGACTACGTCGTCATCCTCTGCAGGCAACCCATCATCCGCTCCGAAGAACAATGCGAAGCACGAAAAAGCAATGATATCTGGGCAGCCAACCCCTCTGCCTCAATATAATTTATATCCCGCTCCAACTCAGCAATACATTCAGCCTTCCACCGGCGTGATGATTGGCATACCATATACATATACGACAATACCTCCACTGCCGCCACCGCCGCCTCAAATGATGAGTATTTCGAGACCGATGGCGCCATTGCCTGTTCAGCAGCAACAGCCGACGCAGCCGCTTCAGCCGCCACCAATGGCTTTGGTTCATCAGCCGGCGATGCCCATTGCCATACAACAGTTGCCGATGCATATGAATCAACAACCAGGGCATTTCGGGCTTTTGCAACCAGCGCCGCCAAGTTACAGGCCGCTGCAACCACCAAATATGGGGTTCTACCATCATCAGACACAGTGAAGGTTGACAATGTAAAACTCATTTTTCTTAGATGTTTTCCTGATATGTTACATGAAGATGAAATTTTTTTTTTCATTGGTGGGAAGATATATGCTATTGTGCAGGTTGGTTTATTGACGTGTTTATGTAATGCAAGCTTAAGAAGCTCTGTGAGGACATCTGCCTCCATTAATGAGCCGTCGAAGCCCTCATTATTAATATTTCGATGTGCTTANATTTTTTTTTCATTGGTGGGAAGATATATGCTATTGTGCAGGTTGGTTTATTGATGTGTTTGTGTAATACAAGCTTAAAAAGCTCTGTGAGGACATCTGCCTCCATTAATGAGCCGTCGAAGCCCTCATTATTAATATTTCGATGTGCTCATCATCGAAAAACACGAAAAATTTGAGCTTTGAATGTTTCAGAGCTCCGATTATAGGCGAAGGTATGAAAATATACATCACTTATTTGAACTACATTTGGATGCAGTTGCAGTGTGATAATCGAAATTGTTAGTGTTAGGTAAATTTGTTATTTATAGCTATTTGATTTGCATTATGACTATTTGCTTTAGACTATAGACATAAAGATTATAGCTTGTTTAGGATTTGATTTTGCAGTTTTTGGAGATGATAATTGAGGTTTTCAGTCTGTTAAAAATAGAAGAATTGGGCCAAGTTGTAAACAATTTCTTGTGATTGGTCAAGTTAGAGCTTTGCATGAGTTGTGTATTGGGATGAA
This sequence comes from Phalaenopsis hybrid cultivar, assembly GCA_002079205.1. Taxonomy (NCBI): domain Eukaryota; kingdom Viridiplantae; phylum Streptophyta; class Magnoliopsida; order Asparagales; family Orchidaceae; genus Phalaenopsis; species Phalaenopsis hybrid cultivar. The sequence continues at coordinate 68,994 of JXCR01149101.1, forward strand.
TAATGAATCATTGTTTGAGAGGTTTTAGGACTTTTAGGTGTTAGATGTAATAGATTTGAATGCTATGGATGTGAATTATGAAATTTTAGGTGTTAGATTTGTAAATATGTATGAATTGTGTGGTATGTATGTAAATTCAGAGTTTTAGATGGCACGGCAGGGCTAAATTAGAAGGAAAGAGAAGGATAATTGCTAGAATATAAATGCTTTAAATTATCAATCATCAAAATTCAAAACATAGCAAATTATATTTGGTAAATCTGATTGTATAGTGTTAATTTTGATTAAAGAAATATTAAAAAACCAGAACAATTTTTCTGGATTTTCTTGTCTTAACGTCCAATGTTTGGTATTTACATTTATAGCACCTTGTTGCAATTGTAGGGGTGTAAACGAGCCGAACACGAGCGAGTCTGGCTCAGCTCGTGTTCGACTCGTTTATATTTCGAGCTCAACAAGTGTGTTTGTGTTCGGCTCGTTTGCTTAGCGAGCAGAACACGAGCCGTTCACGAGCAAAGAGTCTTTTTGACAACCCTAATCTCNAGAGTTTTGGATGGCACGGCAGGGCTAAATTAGAAGGAAAGAGAAGGATAAATGCTAGAATATAAATGCTTTAAATTATCAATCATCAAAATTCAAAACATAGCAAATTATATTTGGTAAATCTGATTGTAAAATGTTAATTTTGATTAAAGAAATATTTACAAACCAGAACAATTTTTTTGTATTTTCATGTCTTTACATCCAAAGTTTGGTATTTATATTTATAGCGCCTTGTTGCAATTGTTGGGGTGTAAACGAGCTGAACACAAGCGAGCCTGGCTCAGCTCGCGTTCGACTCGTTCATATTTTGAGCTCGAAAAGTGTGTTTGTGTTAGGCTCGTTTGCTTAGCGAGCCGAACATGAGCCGTTCACGAGCAAATAGTCTTTTTGACAACCCTAATCGCGTAGCCATAAGATGTTAAGGATTGGGGCAAGTTTTAAAACATCATTTGAATCTAAATTAATTAATACTTTTAATTGATTATAAATCTTTGTAGCATTGTAGTCAATTAAATTTTTAAAAAATACTACTCATNAACAAACCAGAACAATTTTTCTGTATTTTCATGTCTTTACATCCAAAGTTTGGTATTTACATTTATAGCGCCTTGTTGCAATTGTTGGGGTGTAAACGAGCCGAACACGAGCGAGCCTGGCTCAGCTCGCGTTCGACTCGTTCATATTTCGAGCTCGAAAAATGTGTTTGTGTTCGGCTCGTTTGCTTAGCGAGCCGAACATGAGCCGTTCACGAGCAAATAGTCTTTTTGACAACCCTAATCGCGTAGCCATAAGATGTTAAGGATTGGGGCAAGTTTTAAAACATCATTTGAATCTAAATTAATTAATACTTTTAATTGATTATAAATCTTTGTAGCATTGTAGTCAATTAAATTTTTAAAAAATACTACTCATCAAATATATATATATATATA
>JXCR01149101.1:77811-91814 GCA_002079205.1 Phalaenopsis hybrid cultivar
TTTTTTTTTTTTCTTGAAATATCAAGCATTTATGTGTACAAAAGTTGAATAAACACAAAAGAAAAGATGAAAGAATGTAACTTATTATTTTGATATTACATAAAAAAACAGGTTTAACTCTTGAAATTGTGACTGAAAATGGGTTATTTTTTAAAATTGATGCGTGCTAGAAAATTCATGGCAATAGAGTAGCAAATTGTCGTCTTAGCATTGTACGAAGATTTAGTACACACTCAGAAAATGGAAAACAATTAATGATGACACCGGATGTTTTTACATGAAAAATCTGGAAAGGGAAAAACCATGGAGTGTGACCCAACTGAAAAGTTATAATATAAAAAGATGATTACAATTACAATCACTTGTCACACAGACGGAAAATGTTACGAGGTTTACCAAATAACAACGTTGATGGGCAGCGATTAATAACGATTGACAGTGTCCGGTAGGTGATGGTCGACGGTGATTGCGGTGATCGACGACAGTCGGCAGTAATCGACAGAGATTGGTGGCGGCCAGCGGAGGGAATGCTCGAAGGTGGTCAATGGTTGTTGATGATGGTCGGTGGTAGTTTGCGGGGGTCGGAGGTGGTCAACGACAGTAGGAGTGGTTCTGACTTCAGCTTCTTTTCAAAGCTTCAAGTTTTTTCACAAGTCTGAAAAACTTCTAAAAAACTTCTAAAAGCGGTTTAATGGTTTGATTTGGTTTGGATTGGAGCAATTTGACAACATTGAGTTCTTCTTGTCGAGCCGATCAGTTTGACATTATGTTTTCTGAAATCCGAGTATGGGTGTTTTCTTATCGAGGTTTGAATATTTATTATTCAAAAAGTTAGATCTGTGTCATGTCTCAACATTTGTGCTGGATAATGAAGATTTGTTGGAGGTGCATCAAACATAATGTAAATAATTGATTAGATTGTTTTAGTTATTTGAATAATAATTAAAAAAATGAAATTTTATTTTTCAAAATTTCAATGTTCTTAAGTTTCTTTAATTTCAAGATTAGAAGAAATTTGCAATCAAACTTTTATGGAATAAAATTAGGTAATATTAATAAATTTAATAATCTTGTTCACTCATCCTAAAAATCATTTTTTTTGGGGTTAATGAACTTTGAACATGAAGTCTTTTGGTGACAATTTTAAAGCATATTATTGTATCTTAAATGTGGTCAAAATGAAATTGATAATCATCAATTTTATTTTAATATGAATATAATCCAACTTCTAAATTATAATCACATATATCAGTAATTTAAAAATAAGTTTAATAATTACAAATTTATAATTAAATTTAGATTATATTATCATCACCTAAGTTTCACCTAAAATGTATCTGCAAAAATCTCTTCATATAATGTGTAATATTAAAAAATTTATCTATTAATAGGAACAATATTTATTTTATTTCAAAGGTCAACTGTCAACGATTTTTTATCTGATGAATTAGGAAAAAATATTACATCAGGACTCTGCGCCCTACGTGCGGAGTCCAATGAAATCACGCCATATAAAAAAATAAAAAATATGTCCGGTAACACAAGAGAATATTCCTCCCATGCTATTCAGGTGTTATTGTGTTATTAAGATATTATTGTGTGTTATTCAAGTATTATTGATGTGTTATTGTGTTATTATAACATCGAGAATATTTGCAAAGCACAATAACACATGAATAATATAGAATAACACGAGGGAAATATTTCTTGTGTTACCGGGCCGATCACCTCCACGGCGTAAATTTATTGTATTCCGCATATAACTCTACGTGTGGAGTCCTGATGCAATATATTCTTTCAATATTAGAATGTGATTAACGTCACTTTCTAGGGGGTAATTATGAGATTAAATAGTTTGTTTTAGTTAGTTGACTTTGACTTGGACAAGAATGTGAATTAATAACTTTATAAGCAATGTAGCTAATATACCTGCAGTTAAATAATTATTTGTTCGTCAACGCTGTGATTCACGAGTTAAATTAAAGTTCACAAGTTTGGCACTATAAATATAGCTATTTACAAAACTAGCACACTCTTACAATTATTTTCTTTTTATTTCCCACCTAGATAAATATGTCATCAAGAAACTCTTATCATCTCGATGCATTTTGANCAGCTAATATACCTGCAGTTAAATAATTATTTGTTCGTCAACGCTGTGATTTCACAAGTTTGGCACTATAAATATAGCTATTTACAAAACTAGCACACTCTTACCATTATTTTCTTTTTATTTCCCACCTAGATAAATATGTCATCAAGAAACTCTTATCATCTCGATGCATTTTGAACAAAAATATATTTCAAATTCAAATTTAGTATCATATGGGCCTAATTTCGACAAGTGTATAGTTCAATTAAAGCGTCAAGACGAACAAAACATGAACAGAACGACACTTGATGTAATCAAATCTGAGTCTGAATAAACCAAATAAAGCATTTGAAGTGTTATTGAAGGTTTTGGTGTATCAATTTGAAAGCTATTTAATCTCATGTTTAGCATGATTATGAATAAATCGAGCGCTTAATGAGAGGAATCCAACGGGCCCAATGACATGTAATTATGAGATTATTAAAATACTTATATTTAAAAATTAAATACGATCAATGTAATCAATGTGGATCGCCAAATTCAGTGTTTTGTGATTTTGACTATATTTACTGTAACGCTCCAGTAAAAAAAAATATAAATATGTCCTCATTCTTCACTAAATAAAATCTTTGTAGCACATCTATGACTATTTTTGTGATCCTATATTTTCTAATTCAGGAGAAGAGTGAGTCTCTTTACTTTTCATTTTTTAGTAAATTAATTAGACTAAGCCAGATCTAGTTTTTTTTTTTCACGTAAGAAAAAAATTCTCTTACATTTATATTTATATGTGCATTAGAAAATTATAATTAACTAAAACTTAAGATTTTTTGTCGTTGAGAGTTTTCTAGTACGCAATAGTTGGTATTGTCTGTGGGAACCACTATCTCACATTTTTATGTCACTAAAGAGAAACACTCGCAATAATAGAGTCTCTCACACCAATACCCATCATTTCAAGAGATGATGGCGCTGAGAGTTTTCTAGTACATAATAATTGACTTTGCCTGTGGAAACCATGGTCCCACATTTTTTATGCCTCCAAATAAAAACAGTCACTATAATAGAGCCTCCCACTCCAATACCCACCATTTTAATGGATGATCTTGAAGCTAGAGACATCTAGCCTCTACTTATGTTCTCTCTAATAGACATTACCCTACTGACAAANTGCTGAGAGTTTTCTAGTACATAATAATTGACTTTGCCTGTGGAAACCATTGTCCCACATTTTTTATGCCTCCAAATAAAAACAATCACTATAATAGAGCCTCCCACTCCAATACCCACCATTTTAAGGGATGATCTTGAAGCTAGAGACATCTAGCCTCTACTTATGTTCTCTCTAATAGACATTACCCTACTGACAAANAATACTAAGCTGATCTTCTACATGAGATCTTTGTTTTATAAGTAAAATTTCATACACACCACACATTTCTTATGTATTTACATATGTAACATACTTAGCCAACCTAAAAGGCCTAACCCTATTTAATTATATGAGATGAGATCATTTTAATATGATATGGTTGACAACCCTAATTATTTATAAGATTGAAGGTTACAAAGTTGATAAGTTATTTTGAGCAATCCAACATTATAAAAATTATATGTAGAGCACTTTCATAATAATGTATAACCAAAGTTATCAACATGAAGCCCTATTGTGAGATGACAAGGCAAACTATGGTGGATTAGGCTCCATCACATTTTGCTTTCATTCTCTATTAAGTAAATTGCTTTTGCTACCAAAATCAAAATGCCTTTGAGCTATGTGAGGTCAGGCCACCATCTCTCTTGCTTTTATTTATTTATTTTTTATTTTTTATTTTTGTTATTTTCTTACTAAAGAAATGATCAGAGGCTATTATACGAGCCTACAATCATCCTTTATGTGTCTAACAATTCGAGCATCACATCCTTATGGACAAACCGTGACAGAGAGGATTCGAACCCGACTTGAGGGGACTTGTACTATGGATGCCAACCAACAAGCCAGGGTACGCTACACTATATATATATATGCGATGTGTACTCAGATCAATTGGTCGGGCATCTGCTTGTCAGTTGTTAGTCCTCTTTGGTATGAGGTTCGATTCCCACCAAGTGTAGGGTGTGATCCTCGAATTATAGGCGCATGAGGAATGACCGGGGCTCGTATCATAGCCTACAACCATTCCTTTATTAAAAGAATAAATAAATAAATAAATATATATATATATATATATAAAGCCTATCGTTTGTGTGGCTCCTAAAATAGATATATTTATAATATTTTGGCGCATAAAACTATGCATGAAAGGTTAGTGGTTGGAATGGTAATGGATTCTAGCCACGCCTGGTAATGGATTCTAGACCACGCCTTTTATTTTATTCTATTTGCTTTGTTTTGTTTTTAATTTGAATGGTTATTTTTTAGTTATAAAATAATTAATTACTTATATAATCATGTTTTTTTTAATTTATGGAATAGTTTGTTGATTTATGCGGATAATTTTTTAAAATATAAAATTTTAGTAAAAAAGTTTATAAAAGCTCTATTCTCTCTCTCTCTTGTGTGTGTGTTAAAGGATCAGTCTAGTGCAGCTGCAGCTTATTGAACAATTTATTGATAAGTTGATTAAAAATAATCTACTGATAATCTAGGTGTNATATTCTCTCTCTCTTGTGTGTGTGTGTTAAAGGATCAGTTTAGTGCAGCTGCAGCTTATTGAACAATTTATTGATAAGTTGATTAAAAATAATCTACTGATAATCTAGGTGTGGTGGCCATTGCAAATTTTTTATTTTTTGGAAAAGTCAGATCGCTGCCAGAAAACTGCCTCCGCACCTAGATAGATGCTGTCAGAAAACGTTGTTTTCAAAACACATAAGCTGTCAAAACACTGTTTACCCAAACAGTTTAGGTGCGTTTTCAAAACGCCACCGCACCAAATAAGCTGCCCCAAACNTGAAAAGTCAGATCGCTGTCAGAAAACTGCCTCCGCACCTAGATAGATGCTGTCTGAAAATGCTGTTTTCAAAACACATAAGCTGCCAAAACACTGTTTACCCAAACAGTTTAGGTGCGTTTTCAAAACGCCACCGCACCAAATAAGCTGCCCCAAACGGGCCCAAAGTTTTATGGTTTAAGATAATTTTTTGCTTAATTTTCTAAAATTTTTAAAGAAATTTGTATACAATTTTTTAAATAATCTAGAAAAAATTACTTTAAAAATAAAATAATTTATATAAAATTTAACTACATACTTGTATTATTTCTAATTATTATAATCCAAAAAGAATTCGCATACAAAACATATCATATATGTCTCGATTATGAATCATTCAGGCATAGATGCGTAAATGAAATTCTGTTTATACTCATGCTTGTATGTATATATGTCCAACTAAATGCATGGGTTCATGTGCTATGTTTGATTAAGAATATCCTCAAGTTAAATAGCCTATCAAATAAAATTTAAATTCATATATATATATATATATGCATGTAGCATGAAACAAAGTTAAGTGTTGCTCAAATGAGAATACTTAGGTGGATGAGTGGCTTGAAACTTAGAGACAAAATGCGAAATGAATATAATCGTGATAGTGTTGTTGTAGCTACAGTGGAGGACAATATTAGAGAGAGTCGTCTTAGATGATTTGGTAACATTAAATGTCAACCAGCTGATGATCGGGCTCGAAGAGTAGGTGTTGTAGATTTGATTGATGTTAAGAAAGACAAGGTAGATTTAAGAAGANGGATGATCGGGCTCGAAGAGTAGGTGTTGTAGATTTGATTGATGTTAAGAAAGACAAGGTAGATTTAAGAAGACTGATATATTATAAAAATGATCTTAATATGTTAGAATTAAATAAAAATATGACACTCAATATGACTCGATGGACAAAAAACATTCATGTAGCCAACCGATATATAACTTGCCTTTTTTTTTTTTCTTGAAATATCAAGCATTTATGTGTACAAAAGTTGAATAAACACAAAAGAAAAGATGAAAGAATGTAACTTATTATTTTGATATTACATAAAAAAACAGGTTTAACTCTTGAAATTGTGACTGAAAATGGGTTATTTTACATGAAAAATCTGAAAAGGAAAAAATCATGGAGTGTGACCCAGCTGAAAAGTTATACTATAAAAAGATGATTACAGTTACAATCACTTGTCACACAGACGGAAAATGTTACGAGGTTTACCAAGTAACAACGTTGATGGGCGGCGATTAATAACGATTGACAGTGTCCGGTAGGTGATGGTCGACGGTGATTGCGGTGATCGACGACAGTCGGCNTTAAAATTGATGCGTGCTAGAAAATTCATGGCAATAGAGTAGCAAATTGTCGTCTTAGCATTGTACGAAGATTTAGTACACACTCAGAAAATGGAAAACAATTAATGATGACACCGGATGTTTTTACATGAAAAATCTGGAAAGGGAAAAACCATGGAGTGTGACCCAACTGAAAAGTTATAATATAAAAAGATGATTACAATTACAATCACTTGTCACACAGACGGAAAATGTTACGAGGTTTACCAAATAACAACGTTGATGGGCAGCGATTAATAACGATTGACAGTGTCCGGTAGGTGATGGTCGACGGTGATTGCGGTGATCGACGACAGTCGGCAGTAATCGACAGAGATTGGTGGCGGCTAGCGGAGGGAATGCTCGAAGGTGGTCAATGGTTGTTGATGATGGTCGGTGGTAGTTTGCGGTGGTCGGAGGTGGTCAACGACAGTAGGAGTGGTTCTGACTTCAGCTTCTTTTCAAAGCTTCAAGTTTTTTCACNAATTTATGAGAATAGTTTGTTGATTTATGCTATAATTTTTTTAAAATATAACATTTTAGTAAAAAAGTTTATAAAAGCTCTCTCTCTCTGTTAAAGGGTCAGTTTAGGACAACTGTAGTTTATTGAATCATTCAGGCATAGATGTGTAAATGAATTTCTGTTTATACTCATGCTTGTATGTATATATGTCCAACTAAATGTATGGGTTCATGTGCTATGTTTGATTAAGAATATCCTCAAGTTAAATAGCCTATCAAATAAAATTTAAATTCATGTACATGTATGTAGCATGAAACAAAGTTAAGTGTTGCTCAAATGAGAATACTTAGGTGAATGAGTGGCCTGAAACTTAGAGACAAAGTGCGAAATGAATATAATCGTGATAGTGTTGTTGTAGCTACAGTGGAGGACAATATTAGAGAGAGTCGTCTTAGATAATTTGGTAACATTAAATGTCAACCAGCTGATGATGGGGCTCGAGGAGTAGTTGTTTTAGATTTGATTGATGTTAAGAAAGGTAAGGTAGATTTAAGATGACTGATATATTATAAAAATGATCTTAACCGATATATAACTTGCCTTATTTTTTTCTTGAAATATCAAGCATTTATGTGTACAAAAGTTGAATAAACACAAAAGAAAAGATGAAAGAATGTAACTTATTATTTTGATATTACATAAGAAAATATGTTTAACTCTTGAAATTGTGATTGAAAATGGGTTATTTTTTAAAATTGATGCGTGCTAGAAAATTCATGGCAATAGATTAGCAAATTGTCGTCTTAGCATTGTACGAAGATTCAGTACACACTCAGAAAAGAGAAAACAATTAATAATGACACCGGATGTTTTTAGATGAGAAATCTGGAAAGTGAAAAACCATGTAGTGTGACCCAGGTGAAAAGTTATACCATAAAAATATAATTACAGTTACAATCACTTGTCACACAGACAGAAAATGTTACTAGGTTTACCAAGTAACAACGTTGATGGGCGGCGATTAATAACGATTGGCAGTGTTCGGTCGGTGATGGTCGACGGTGGTTGCGGTGATCGATGACAGTAGACAGTGGTCGACAGAGATTGGTGGCGGCCGGCGAAGGGAGTGCTCGAAGGTTGTCAATGGTTGTCGATGATGGTAGGCGACAATCTACGGTGGTCAGTGGCAGTCTGCGGTGGTCGACGATGGTCGGAGGTGGTCGACGACAGTAGAAATGGTGTTGGACTTCAGTTTCTTTTCAAAGCTTCAAGTTTTTTCTCAAGTCTAAAACTCATCCTCAAGAGAGGAGTGAGGTTCTATTTATAGAGTTCTGACTATATTAACGCAGGAATATGAATCAAATTGATCGGACGGCTCAGAGGGTTTCACTCAATCAGACGACATTTGATGAACATTTATGTGTTTTAATATATCGAAATTGAGTGATCTTGGGCTCGTTGGATTGTTCTTGTCAAGTCGCTCGACTTGACTATAAACTCTTTAGAAGCGACATTCTTTTGACTTTGCAAATATGTCCAGAAAACTTCCAAAAGCAGTTTAATAACTTGATTTGGTTTGGATTTGAACAATTTGGTAACATTGTATTCTTCTTGTCGAGTCGGTCAGTTTGACATTAAATTTTCTGAAATCGGAGTATGGATTTTTTCTTATCGAGGTTTGAATATTTATTATTCAAAAAGTTAGATCTATGTCATGCCTCAACATTTGTGCCGGATAATCAAGATTTGTTGGAGGTGCATCAAACATAATGTAAATAATCGAATAGATTGGTTTAGTTATTTGAATAACAATAAAAAAAATGAAATTTTATTTTTCAAAATTTCAAAGTTCTTAAGTTTCTTTAATTACAAGATTAGAAGAAATTTACAATCAAACTTTTATGGAATAAAATTAGGTAATATTAATAAATTTTAATAATCTTCATCACTCATACTGAAATCATTTTTTTTGGGGTTAATGAACTTTGAACATGAAGCCTTTTGGTGCGGGAGAAAATGTCCAACATCTCATTCACTTAAAAAACAATTTTAAAGCATATTATTGTATCTTAAATCTGGTCAAAATGAATTTGATAATCATCAATTTTATTTTAATATGAATATAATCCAACATCTAAATTATAATCACATATATCAGCAATTTAAAAATAAGTTTAATAATTACAAATTTATAATTAAATTTAGATTATATTATCATCACCTAAGTTTCACCTAAAATGTATCTGCAAAAATCTCTTCATATAATGTGTAATATTAAAAAATTTATCTATTAATAGGAACAATATTTATTTTATTTCAAAGGTCAAGTGTCAAGGGTTTTTTATCTGATGCCAATGTTATGAAAAAAATAGTACATCTCGACTCCCCACGTAGAGTTACGTGCGGAGTCTAATAAACTCATGTCATGTAGAAGAAAAAACAGTCCGATAACACAAGAGAATATTTTTCCATTGTTATTCAGGTGTTATTATGTTATTATAACACCGAGAATATTCTCAGAACGCAATAACCTCTGAATAACATATAATAACACCTGAATAACACGGAATAACACGAGAGGAATATTCCTTGTGTTACCAGGTCGATCACCTTCACAGAGTAATTTCATTGGATTCCGCACGTAACTCTACACGTGAAGTCCTCATTTAATATATTTTCCCAATATTAGAATGTGATTAACGTAACTTTCTGGGGGGTAATTATGAGCATTAAATAGTTGTTTTAGTTCGTTGACTTTGACTTGGACAAGAATGTGAATTTATAAGCAATGTAGCTAATATACCTGCACTTAAATAATTGTTTGTTCGTCAACGCTGTGATTCACGAGTTAAATTAAAATTCACAAGTTTGGCACTCTAAATATAATTATTTACAAAACTAGCACACTCTTACAATTATTTTCTTTTTATTTCTCACCTAGATAAATACATCATCAAGAAATTTTTATCATCTCGATGCATTTTGAACAAAATACATTTCAAATTCAAAGTTAGTATCATATGGGCCTAATTTCGACAAGTAAATAGTTCAATTAACGTGTCAAGACGAACAGAACGACACTTGTTGTAATCAAATCCGAGTCTGAATAAACCAAATAAAGCATTTGAAGTGTTATTGAAGGTTTCGGTGTATCAATTTGAAAGCCATTTAATCTCATGTTTAGCATGATTATAAATAAATCGAGCGCTCAATAAGAGGAATCCAACTAGCCCAATGACATGTAATTATGAGATTATTAAAATACTTATATTTAAAAATTAAATGCGGTCAATGTAATCAATGTGGGTCGCCAAATATAGTGTTTTGTGATTTTGACTATATTTAATGAAACGTTTTAGTAAAAAAATATAAATATGTCCTCATTCTTCACTAAATAAAATATTTTGTAGCACATGTATGACTTTTGTAAAATTATGATGGTCTATTTTTGTAGCACATGTACGCAATAGTTGGTATTGTCTGTGGGAACCACTATCTCACATTTTTATGCCTCTAAAGAGAAACACTCGCAATAATAGAGCCTCCCACACCAATACCCATCATTTCAAGAGATGATGGTGCTGAGTGTTTTCTAGTACATAATAATTGACGTTGCCTGTGGAAACTATTGTCCCACATTTTTTATGCCTCCAAATAACAACAGTCATATTAACAGAGCCTCCCACTCAAATACCCACCATTTTAAGGGATGTTCTTGAAGCTAGAGACATCTAGCCTCTACTTCTGTTCTCCGCATTACCCTACTGATAAAGGTGCCTCTTATTTAACTTTGGAAGACTATGTGCAAATAATTGAAGAATCTTAAAACCAGATTCTTCAGCTCTTATGTGAAGCTCGACAATCGACACTTGTACCAATTGGTGGAGCGTACTTATCGCAATATCAACCATTGACGAGAAATATCCAGCTTAATAATGCTTGTCTAGACCCCCCTGGTCAATCTGGTCAGGAAGCTGATATATTATATACCGCCTCTTTCATCAAAGTCGTGGTCATAACACTCCATCATATCATTAACTTAAGGAGGAAATTGAAAGACTAATTTGATACATATAATTGAGTCAACTATATAAAATAATTAAGCTCATGTAGATAACACCCTTTGTAGAGGGCAACCAACCCAAAAGAAATAAAAATGAAGTTGCCAAATCTTTTTCTTGAAGATGTCTACAATCATATTTCAAACAGAAAGTACACTCCATCTTAATCCATGTCCTCGACTCAAGAAACATATAATATTTCTAGCACATGATTATGGGTTTCATTAATCCAAGATGAATTCGATTCAACTTCTTCTACACAAGTTAAAGTCATCGAACAAATACTCTCACTAGCAACCTAAGACATGTCAAAATTATTTGGTGGATTACAATTAACCTTGTCCATACAAGTTAATGTTGAGTGAAAAATTACCAAAAAAATTGCCCTAACTATTCATTATAAGTACATATATTTGTAGAAGCATTACTTTAGGGTCAGTTTGGGGCAGCTTATTTGAAGCTATGACGTTTTGAAAACGCACCTGGACTGTTTGGGTAAACTGCGTTTTGGCAGCTTATGCGTTTCAAAAACGCTAAAAACAGTGTTCTCACACTGCACATATCTAGATGCGGTAACAGATTTCTAGCAACGGTCAGACTTTTCAAAAAAAAAAAAATCTAATAGCCACTGAACCTAGCTTATTAACAGATTATTTTTAATCAGCTTATCAACAGATTATTCAATAAGCTGCAGTTGCCCTAAACAGACCCTTAATTTATGTGTTTTGTTCATATTATCATCTTTAAAGCAATATTTGAAAAGGAAAAAATGTTTGAAATTGAATTAAAATTTTAAATATTACTTTAGAAATAAATTCATATTGAAAATTTAATAAATTTCAGTTTGTTTAGTGCGATCTGACCACATAAATCCAACAAAATCCTAAGGACAAGATTTAAAGGCACATCCGAACAATAAGCTCGTCGAAATTACCTAATTACCCTTTATTCTTCATTGTTATAGCCACGTTGCACTTAGCTTTGTAGACATTATTCACACAAATTGCACTTTATTTAAAATGATTTCAAAGTTTTAAATGTTTTCTCTATGTGTTATCTCATGATTTTTTGTATTGTATTGGCTAAATCATAGAGATGATGTTATGTTATATATAAATTAATATATTTCATTTTCCTTTTTGTCATGTGATAGTGAAATAATATATATATATATATATNTCATAAGGTACCCTCCCCATCTACAAATAGAGGGATCATTCTTTTGTGGATGGGGAGGATACCTTATGATAAAATTCAACTCTTTTTGCAAACCAACTACATGTTTAGCTCTTCTTCTGGTTTAAGGCCTAGGTTCCATCTCCTTATGAAGGTAGTGCAACTTAATTTATAGAGTTTGAGAGTGACATCCTCTGTTAATAAGGTAGGAAGTTGGATCACTCTATCGGATGAACTGGAGCAATTCCCTCGACCATATGTCATTTTGTGGATTTTTAAATGCCTTGATGATATTAGAATCTGGTGAATTTTATCTCGTTGGATTCATCTTGTCGAGATGCCCTATTTAACAATTAGCTATTAGATTTGGAATTGATTTGATCTTCCAATTAACCACCCAAAGCTTCCAAATGTAGCTTAACGACTTAATCTAACTCACATTGGACCAAATTGTTGCAATTGTATCGTCTCATCAAGTCTGTCAGTTTAACTATAAGTTTGTCAAAATCAGAGTATTGGATGAGTCTTATTGTGAGTGAAGATTTCTGGACCAAAAAATGTCTCGAGATTCATGTCACACCATGTAATTCATCTCACGCTTTGAGATTTGTGTCATATGATGAAAATTTATTTGTGACTTATCACAACTATTAAATGAATAAATAAAATAAACATATAAATGCTTTAAAAAAATGAACAACTAGACACAAAAGTCTTTATCTTATTTTATTTATTATGAACTAAGAAAATAATTTAATTTAGCACAAATAAATTTTTAGTTGAGCTTTAATTGAGTTTATTCATAAGCTTTAAATTAAGCTTTAACTGATCTATTCATAAACATTAAATTGAACTTATTCACGAGCTTATTCATCAACATTAAATGAGACTATTCATCAAGCTTATTAACGGGCTTATCTGAGAATTTTAAATGATATTATTTGCAAACATAAATAAATCAAATGAGAAGTTGTTCAAACTTGTCCCTTTAATAATTCAAATTTAAAAAGTGCCCAAAATTAATTAATTAATTAATCAAATGAACACGAATAAACTCTTTAATGAGGTATGAAAGTATATGAAATGTTCGATTTATTTACAACGCTAAGNAGCTTATCTGAGAATTTTAAATGATATTATTTGCAAATATAAATAAATCAAATGAGAAGTTGTTCAAACTTGTCCCTTTAATAATTCAAATTTAAAAAAGTGCCCAAAATTAATTAATTAATTAATCAAAATGAACACGAATAAACTCTTTAATGAGGTATGAAAGTATATGAAATGTTCGATTTATTTACAACGCTAAGGATACCCACATCTTTATACTTAAAAAAAAAGTTATGACATCGAAAAATTATAATAAATTATAAAGTAAATTTAATAAAATAATCACAAATATTGGATATTTTTTATGATTTTGCCCGGAACTAGGGGTATAAACGAGCCGAACACGAGCTCGTGTTAGGCTAGTTAATATTTCGAGCTAAAAAAGCAAGTTCGTGTTCGACTCGTTCGCTTAGCGAGCCGAACACGAGCAGTTCACGAACAAAGAGTTATTTTGACAACCCTAATCACGTAACCATAAGATGTTAAGGATTGAAGCAAGATTCAAAACATCATTTGAATCTAATTTAATAATTTTTATTATNTCGAACACGAGCTCATGTTAAACTCGTTTATATTTCGAGCTCAAAAAGCAAGTTCGTGTTCGACTCGTTCGCTTAGCGAGCCAAACACGAGCAGTTCACGGACAAAGAGTTATTTTGACAACCCTAATCACATAACCATAAGATGTTAAGGATTGAAGCAAGATTCAAAACATCATTTGAATCTAATTTAATAATTTTTATTATATTTTCTTAATTAATACTTTTAATTGATTATAAATCTTT
>JXCR01149101.1:113576-192185 GCA_002079205.1 Phalaenopsis hybrid cultivar
AGCCTCACCCTCAATTCTTGTGTTCATCCTTCGGGATAGACACAAGATTTGAGGTAAAACGCTCTTTCATCTAAATTATGAAAATTATGGGGTCAGTTTGACTNTTCATCTAAATTATGAAAATTATGAGGTCAGTTTGACTTCATCTTTTTCAAAATTAAAATTTTTTAAAATGTCTTTCCCAAGCGGGCAACGGGATTTCAATTCCGATGACCGACAACTTCTTACGGGCAAACACCACACAAAAAATAGTGCCGACAGTGGTTGATGACACTCAGCGGTGGTTGGCGGCTATAAGGTGATGTTGGATTTCAGCTCATTCTCCAAGCTTCAAGCTCNTAAGCGGGCAACGGGATTTCAATTTCGATGACCGACAGCTTCTTACGGGCAAACCCCACACCAAAAATAGTGCCGACAGTGTTCGATGACACTCAGCGGTGGTTGGCGGCTATAAGGTGATGTTGGATTTCAGCTCATTCTCCAAGCTTCAAGCTCTCTCTTTAGACTTCAAACTCTTCTTTCTCATGAGAGATGTGTGGCTTTATTTATAGAGTCTCAGTTACAATAGATGAAGGAATTTGAACCATTCTAATTGGACGACCTTGAGAAGTTCACTTGATCAAACAACATTTGATGGACATTTGAGTATCTTAATGATCTTGGAATTGAGCGATCTTGGACTCATTGGATTCATTTTATCAAGACGCTTGATTCAACAATGAACTCACTAGATTTGACATCATTTTAATCTTTCAAATATGTCTAAAAAGCTTTCAAAAGTGGTTTAATGACTTGATTTGACTTTGGTTTGACTGGAATTGAACCAAATTTAATACTATTGAGTCTGTCTCGTCGTGTCGGTCAGTTTGACTGACAGTTTGTTGAAATCAGACTTTTGGATGGCTTTGAATATTTCTTACAAAAAAAATTATCTCGAGATTTGTGTCATACCTTGAGATTCATGTCAAATGATGGGAATTTATTGATGGTGTATCAGTTGCCCCCTATTTTCAATATATATATATATAGCCATATTAAAGTTATGGTTTGCTATATGATTATAACTTAAATCATATTGTATAAATTTATGCATGCGTTGCTTTCTGCCATTGTATTAAAGTATAATATATATACAATACAAAAGTAAGCTGGCAGTCTTGATTTTACGCCTTAAAAAAAGGCATCGATTTAAATGCTGACTTTCTAAAAATATTGTTAATTTAGGGTCTGTTTGGAGTAGCTGTGGATTATTTATAATTTGCTGATAAGCAGATTATTTTGATAATCTGATAATCTGTAGATTATCAGAATAATCTGGCTTGCTGTTTGAGNACTGATAAGCAGATTATTTTGATAATCTGTAGATTATTAGAATAATCTGGCTTGCTGTTTGAGGCAGCTTGTTCAGAGTAGCTTATTGGTAGTTAAATGACATTCCTGCCCCTATCAAATGAAACTGTTTGGGGCAGCTTATTCAGAATAGCTTATTGGTAGAAAAGAAACGTATAGTGCAGACACATACGATAATAACAGAGATGTTCTAAAAGATATCATACAGTTCTCACATCCTAACGAGTACTAGGAAAACTAAAAAAGTATAAATACAAGTACAAAAACAAGGAGAAATATTAAAATATTTAACTTAAGACTCTGGCTACGTCGATCCTCAACTGCACGGTCAGCCTGAGAAAACATCGGATTCACATGACTGCTGGCACGACTACTGGTAGTGTAATATGTCGGATTATCAGCCCACCGGAAAAAATCGCAACGAGCTGAAACACCTCTAGCACAACCGTAGAACTGCCTCCCAAAGCTATGCTCCTTACGTGACGTTAGCAACGAAGATGATAGTTCACAATAACACAAAATCCCTCTGTCCGTACCTGATATCCTAGAAGTAATGTTTGTATAACTGTGAAAATAACAAAAGAGTCAATGTCGGTTTAAGGTCTTCTTTCTTGAAGAAGGTGCAAAGAAAAACCGTCCCCAACCTGTGTAGCAGACAATCAACGATATCATCTTTCTTGAAGAAGGTGCAAAGAAAAGTAGTCCACGACCTATGTAACAGATGTTTAACGACGGTAACTTGCGTTGGAGCACAATTGAAAGAATAATCCATTGAGGATGTAAGACCCATCATTGATTATATAGTTGGAGATGCACGACAATTAACCTGTAACGGACAAAGTCATATGAATCTCCTAAGGATAGTTAACCAATTTTAGGTTATTGGTTAAAACTTTTGCTTGACGAACGTAACCTGATATGGAGAGTTCAAAGGAAATCCACCAAGGATTTTTTACCTATCCAAGATTGTTATTCGGAGTTTTTGCTTGATGACTGTAGCCTACGATGGAACAAGTCAAATCGATTCCTCTAGAGATCAATTATGCATTTCTCAATACTAGGGCGTAGGTTGCAATAGACCATATGTTTTCTTGCAAATATGATTGCAGTCATACTCAACAATAATATTTGATAGCTTGTCAGTTACTATTTTTTAATCTGTTGCAACCCAACAAGGGCATTTTCAACACGCTTGCAAAACCCATGTATCGAGCCTTGAAGAGATCGGTCTCTTGATCTAGTTGAAGAGGAATGATAGTACCCTGAGAGGGCACTAAGGAAGTTTTCTTTGTGACGAAGATTGCCCCTNGACAATAATATTTGATAGCTTGTCAGTTACTATTTTTTAATCTGTTGCAAGCCAACAAGGGCATTTTCAACACGCTTGTAAAACCCATGTATCGAGCCTTGAAGAGATCGGTCTCTTGTTCTAGTTGAAGAGGAATGATAGTACCCTGAGAGGGCACTAAGGAAGTTTTCTTTGTGACGAAGATTGCCCCTAATCTAGAAGTGGTTTTCAAAGATTTATTGTATGAATGAAATGTGGTATGACTACCTTACCACAATCGTGCCCGAGTAGTTAACGTGAACGACCTATCGAGACTGCAGTGAATGTTGCCCCCCAGCCTAGAAGAAGTTGTAAAAGACTTTGTGTTTGAATATGATGCGAGAAGACAACCCCACTACAATCATGCCTATTTAGTTAACGTGAACGAAATTTGAGACTGCAGTGAAGGTTTCCTCCACAACAAAGAATGCTTCAAAGATGATCTTCAAGATGCAAAGGAAGTTTCTTCGCTGATTGGATGACGCACATCATTAGAAAATGAATTAGGAGCTCGATGTCTGAGAGTTGAAAATAGTGCTAAACGATGCTTCGATTTTTACAGGTGATGCCAAACTAACATGGCTAGAAATTTCGTAGTAGTAGAGTNGGTTTCTTCGCTGATTGGATGACGCACATCATTAGAAAATGAATTAGGAGCTCGATGTCTCAGAGTTGAAAATTGTGCTAAACGATGCTTCGATTTTTACAGGTGATGCCAAACTAACATGGCTAGAAATTTCGTAGTAGTAGAGTAATATATTATTGTCTTATTGTGGTAATGAAGATTCAACACGCACTCAAACGAGAGAAAAAAACTAATAATGACACCAACATTTTTTATGTGGAGAACCCATAAAGAAAAAACCATGGGTCCAACCCAACTGAAGAGTTCCACTATAAAATGATAATTACAAATGTAATCACTTGTCCCGCAGACAGGAAAAAGTTACTAAGTCTCCAAAGTTATTATGTCAACGTGTGGATGAACTTGTTGCAAGAGACGTNTAACTAATAATGACACTAACATTTTTTATGTGGAGAACCCATAAAGGAAAAAACCATGGGTCCAAGCCAACTGAAGAGTTCCACTATAAAATGATAATTACAAATGTAATCACTTGTCCCACAGACAGGAAAAAGTTACTAAGTCTCCAAAGTTATTATGTCAACGTGTGGATGAACTTGTTGCAAGAGACGTATGACGACCGATAACAATCGGTTGGTAGGTTGTGATCTATTGTGGTTGGTGGTGTCGGCAGTGGTCGACGACAATAGGAGTGGTGTTGGACTTCAGTTCATTCTCCAATCTTCAAACTCTCACTTCAGACATCAAGTTCCCCTCTCATGAAAGGGACGGGGCTCTATTTATAGAGTCTCAGTTGTTATAAATGAAGGAATATGAACTACTATGAACGAATGACCCTGAGAGGTTCCTTTGATCGGATGACGTTTGAAGTAAATTTGAGTGCCTTAATGATATCAGAATAGAATCATCTTGGGCTTGTTTGGATTTAAGCTCACCAGATTCGACATTTGTTTGATTTTCCAAATATGCCTGAAAAGCTTTTAAAAATGATTTAATGACTTCATCTAAGCTTGATTTGACTCGGATTGGATCAAGTTTAGTATCATTGGGTTCATTTTCATCGTTTCAGTCAGTTTGACTATAAGTTTATTGAAATCAGAGTTTGACTATAAGTTTATTGAAATCAGACTTTTGGATGACTCTTAATCAGAATTTAAATATTTTTTACTCAAAAGATTGCCTCAAGAACTATGTCATGCTTTGAGATTCATACTGGATGATGAGACTTTGTTGACAACATTTTAATAATGATTATTCCGTTAATTAAAATATTATTTCTACCAACAATTAGAAAGATTTATATACATACCACTCAATCCTTATTTATTTACATCTCTAACAACTAAATTTTAAATTTGACATGCATGCCACCTTACCTTAAAATGATGCTATTTTTGATGTAGTATGAAAAATTCGGGTTGTATAAATTTTAAAAACAATGTTTTGGTGTTAGATATATAAAAATGAAGGAATTGTATAGTGTGTATGAATATGCCCCTACTTAGTACTATATTATACTGAAAGCTATCAAAAAAGCTCATCGTTTATAAACAACTGGTATTTGACTTGTTAAACAGCTCGTGTTTGATTCGTTTGTTAATCAAACGAGCCGAACACAAACAACTTTTTTGAGCTCGATTATACACGAGGAAAACATGAATAANTATGAAGGAATTGTATAGTGTGTATGAATATGCCCCTACTTAGTATTATATTATACTGAAAGCTATCAAAAAAACTCATCGTTTATAAACAACTGGTATTTGACTTGTTAAACAGCTCGTGTTTGATTTGTTTGTTAATCAAACGAGCCGAACACAAACAACTTTTTTGAGCTCGATTATACACGAGGAAAACATGAATAAAAGTTTGTCCGTGCATGTTTGACACGTTTTGACTTAAAATAATTAATAATTATATTTATTTATAATATTTTATATTAATTTTTATATTTATTAAAAATGCTAAACTTTATTATTTGTAAAAAATATTTGGTTGATATAATTATAAATGGGTTTATATATATAAAGCATAACAAACATTGTTCATTATATACATAGGTCTCAAAATATATTATTTACTGATAAGAGACTCAGTCACCATTTGGTTTAGCGTCTGGAATGCGGTGCGGGGAGCGGTCGTGAATTTTAGCAGTTTGGGACGGCGTTCAGAGAGCGGCGTCTCGCTATTTTGGTTAAATGTCGGTCGTGGATTGAGCCCCACGACCCGCGTTTGAGGGTTCACATTTCACAAATTTTACCCCTTGTTGTTCGACGTCGCTCCTTTGATATTCGCTCGTACGCATCAGTCGAGGCTTTCGGTGCCCAGGTTCTTCGACAGAGGAGAGAAGAGGTGCTGCAATTTTCCCCTCATGCAGCCTGTAGGACGAGCCAA
The DNA here is from genome assembly GCA_002079205.1 of Phalaenopsis hybrid cultivar. Lineage (NCBI taxonomy): Eukaryota > Viridiplantae > Streptophyta > Magnoliopsida > Asparagales > Orchidaceae > Phalaenopsis > Phalaenopsis hybrid cultivar. The sequence goes on from JXCR01149101.1 coordinate 119,234, forward strand.
GAGCTTGCGGAAGAAGAAAAGTTTGTGAGTGCCTTGTTGTGCTGGTCACAGAGGAAGAAGGCGAGAGCCTGTTGTGCGACTTGATAAGGAGGTGGGCTCTCCTTGTCGTGCGGCTCGCTGAGGAAGAAGTATGCCTGATTCGTATATTTGAGTACAATGTAGAGTCTTTTTATAAGGTAAGATCAACTATTAACTTTAGTCGATTTAAAATTTGCATTTTAAAATTTCAATTATTTATTAATTATTAGGATAAGGAATGTAAATATTAATGGATTTAATTATTGTTTAGAAAGTCCTAATACTAATTCTTACAAATTTTAGGGTTTTTGTTTAATGAAGAAGCAAAGATAAATGAAGCAGAACAGAAATTTCAGATGCGAATACTTATTTCAACTATTACACTTACTGTCCTATTTAATTAAAATTAAATGATGTTTACGAAAATTTTAAGAATGTTAACTAATTAAATATTTACAAAGGTAATTTCATTTGATTATGACATATAATTGAAATTAGTAAAATAAATTAATATTTGAAAATATATGTTAATTAAGTACTCTTATAAAATGTTATTTAACAATCCAATCAGATAAATTATATGCGAGATTGTTTAAGTATCAAATATATGACTATGACATTTCTGTTAAAAACAACATTACTTCGCTGGGACATGACGTTCATTTTTCCAGAAACAACAGTCACTCAACTGTTTTTAAACTGTAAATAACAAACATGCAACAAACTTTCCCAAAACAGCTTCCCCACAATAACTTCATTGGGCAGTTACTACAAACTAGCCTATTGGATAAGTTGCAGTTGCTTTAAACAGACCCTCCAGTAACGTCTCCGTCTCTCAGACTAGATTGAAAGTATTATAAATTAGACATGAAAAAAAAAAAGTCTCTTCTCTGGCATTCCTCCTCATCTAAATTAGAAAAGTGATGGTTGCCGGTGAAACTGGGATAGGGCGAGACAAAATTCAGGCAAAGAAGAATGTGAGAGAGAGTTGTGTTTTTTTTTTTTTTGCTGCGCTTATTTTCTAAGCTTTCAATCGAGTTGAACTGAGAGACAGAGGCCTTATGGAACCTCTTGTCCGTAAATAATATGTTTTGAGATCTCTATACGTAAGAAATAATGTTGGGTATCCTCTCTACACGTAAAAAACCCAATTATAAAAATATATTTAAGTGTTCGACATGCAAATAAGTAGGATTTAAGTGATATGTATGTAAATATTTTTAAAATGGAGCATGATTTATTTTTCTAACCACTGGTTTCTCTCATTAGGATTTATACANCGAAACTGGGATAGGGCGAGACAAAATTCTGGCAAAGAAGAATGTGAGAGAGAGTTGTTTTTTTTTTTTGCTGCGCTTATTTTCTAAGCTTTCAATCGAGTTGAACTGAGAGACAGAAGCCTTATGGAACCTCTTGTCCGTAAATAATATGATTTGAGATCTCTATACTTAAGAAATAATGTTGGGTATCCTCTCTAAATGTAAAAAAACCCAATTATAAAAATATATTTAGGTGTTCGACATGTAAATACATAGGATTTAAGTGATATATATGTAAATATTTTTAAAATGGAGCATGATTTATTTTTCTAACCACTGGTTTCTCTCATTAGGATTTATACATGTAAATAAAAAGAGTTGGGTCATGGGTGATGAGATTTTCCATAAAAATACCTCTTCCTAATGTGATATATGTGTAAATACATATGCATTAGGTGTCATGCAAATAAATGCCCCCATAACTCTCCACCCCCTATCAATTCCTGCCCCCTTTTTTTTTAAGTCCCACATCGCCTTTATGTAAAGTAATTCCAATTAGCAATTATATATAAATGTAAAAACAATATATATTTGCACATTATTAGGAAGTAAGAATAATTCATTTCTTCTTATTGTTGAAGTAAAAGTTCAGGGCTAGGTAGCTTGCTTGTTATTTGATCTGATAATTGGCAATTAAGATGTGGGACTAAAAGAGCTTCCAGTAAGTAGGTAGCATGCAGAATTGCTGTCAGCTCAAAACAGATCGAATCCCCGGAAAATGGCAAGAATTGGTGATAAACTGTCCTGAAATCTACTCAAACTGATCAAATTTTTGCTTCAAAACCAATCTCAAGGCAGCAATCGTGATAGTGTTCCTCTTGAATCTGTAAGATGAACAGATCTTGATGAAAACAAAGAAGAACCAGTTGAGAAATTCTCGAAGTCTACTTAGAATCTGTAAGGGGATTGAGCAGCTCTAATGAAAATGTCTTATTTTTCTCAGATGTTAAATATGACGATCATAAGTAATTATAATTTGATATTCAATACGATAATGTTTTTTACACCGTAATTGAGATACTTCGTTATATTGATTTTGAGATACTCCGGTCAAATATAGAGTTCGTCAGCGGCAGTAAGCNTTGATAACTGGCAATTAAGATGTGGGACTAAAAAGAGGTTCCAGTAAGTAGGTAGCATGCAGAATTGCTGTCAGCTCAAAACAGATCGAATACCCGGAAAATGGCAAGAATTGGTGATAAACTGTCCTGAAATCTACTCAAACTGATCAAATTTTTGCTTCAAAACCAATCTCAAGGCGGCAATCGCCATCGTGTTCCTCTTGAATCTGTAAGATGAACAGATCTTGATGAAAACAAAGAAGAACCAGTTGAGAAATTCTCGAAGTCTTCTTAGAATCTGAAAGGGGATTGAGCAGTTCTAATGAAAATGTCTTATTTTTCTGAGATGTTAAATACGACGATCATAAGTAATTATAATTTGATATTCAATACGATAATGTTTTTTACACCATAATTGAGATACTTCGTTATATTGATTTTGAGATACTCCGGTCAAATATAGAGTTCGTCAGCGGCAGTAAGCAGGAGGAAACTGGCAGTTGTGAGTGAAGTCGGCCAACAACAATCGACAATAGCCGACAAATAGAGAGGCCGGATCAGCAAATTTAAATATTCTTTTGTTACACTAATCTTCAGGAAACAAATGGGACATGTAAGCAATAATTCAAAATTTAACTTCAAATTTCAAAACTCCTCTTAACAGAAAAAGAAAAAAAAAGCGTTTTTTATTTTCTTTTTTTGCGTCCACCTGGGGTTGGTTGAACCAGCAACTCAGTCAGGTGCAGATCGAGTCAAATGAAGCGAAGCTAAAAAGATTGTCTGAGAGCGAGGGTGGGTTGGGAAATAGAGGAAAGACGGCATCTTCGGTTAGCTGCCTTCCTCAATCCCCTGTCGGATTCCAGGAAGACTTTGAGAATTTCTCATCTGGTTCTTCCTTGTTTTCATCAAGATCTGTTCATCTTACAGATTCAAGAGGAACACTATGGCGATTGCTGCTCTCAGAATGGTTTTGAAGCAAGGGTTTGATCTGTTTCAGTAGATTTCACGCCAGTTCATCTCCGATTCTTGCTATTTTCCGGAGATTCGATCTGGTTTGAGCTGACAGCAATTCTGCAGGGAAGATTCCATGTGTTTTCCGAATTGGAATCTAGTTCCTCGGCGATTTCTCTGGGGTCAGTGTGCTTTATGATATTATAAGGGAGGGATTTTGTTCTTCCTAGGGTTTTTTCAGATATGGCTGATGATGATTTGATTGAGCTGAAGTTTAGGTTGTTTGATGGTACCGATATTGGACCCAATAAGTACGATCCTTCTACTGCGGTTGGATCTCTCAAGGAGAGCATATTGGCTCGATGGCCCGCCGGTGAGTCCATGGATTTGATTTCTAATCTTGTTTTTGCAGAATTTGAACTGTGAATTTGGCTCATTTTTAGCTTGCGATGAACTTGTAATTTGGATCAAATTTTGATTCTTTCTGAGAAATCGATTTTCGTGAATTTCTGAGGGATGTTTTCATAGAAGTAGGGTTTGGTAAATCATGTGAATCCAGATTTAGAAGAAGTTGAAAGGATTGAAGCCTGAAAACTTTTTTAAGTCTTGCTAAATCTCTAGAAGCTTTTTGAATATTTGTTTCAGGATTTAGTGTTTGTGAGATCAGGAATCATTAAATCCAATAAATCTTGTTAAAGGTGGGATTTAATGAATCCAGGATTTAATCATTATTGGAGCAAAATATTAGGATTGAAAGTCTCCAAAATTATTTTTTATCGGATTTAAGCTTAATATTTCTAAAGGATACTAAACATTTTTCTTGGAAGGAAATGGACTGCTTTTAAAATAGAAGGAGATTTTCAGGACTTCACTCTTAATTCAATTGCATCCTTTATCTAATTATTTTTGGGAAGATTTACATATACACCGCTCAATTTTTATGTATTTACATGTCTAACACTTAATTTCAACTTTTGCTTACACACATACTACCTTATATATATGCATGAAAAGGTGTATTTTGAAATTTAAAAGTTGAATGATGGTATTTTAGATGTGATGTGAAAGATTTGGGTGGTATTAATGCCAAAAAGCAAAGTTTAGGTGTTGGATATGTAACTAAATAGGAATTGGGTGGTATGGTATGTATGTAAATGTCCCAGAGTTATATAATCTGTGGTTTTGTTGTCAAGACTATTTGTAATGTAGCTACAAACTTGCTCGCATGTCCATCTTTTATTTCAGCTGTTTTTAATTCATGAATTTGCGGAAATTTCTTCTCTAAGTTGCATGCTATTCATCCTTTATGTAATCGGGATGAACTATTTTGATTTTGTTGTTTCTTTGACCCATCAAAATTGCTGCAAGAATAGCTGTTTGTCTCAATAGAAAAATAAAAGAGCTACTAGGGGCTTGAGGGTGTGGTGTGTAATTCGTATCTTTTAATTTCATTCTCATTCCAATTGTCAGCATTTTCCCTTTTTATTCTTCCTGATCCACATATAATTGTACTATTTTTTTTCTATTTTAACTAGTTTAACTCTTATCAATGCCATCAACAAATTTTACCATTTGGCACGAACTTTGAGGCATTTTTGGGCAATAAAACTCCAAGCTTGAATAAAAATCATCCAGTACTCGAATTTCTACAAACCTGCAATCAATCAAAATGACCAACTCGACGAGACGAATCAAATGACACCGAAATTGATCCAATCCGAGTCAAATCAAAGTTTCAAGTTGTTAAACCACTTTTGGGAACTTTGAATAGTTAATTAGATGGTCCAATAGATTCTAAATCTGACAAAATTATCGTCAAATTAAGCGTTTCGATGAGATGAATCCAACGAGCCCAATGTCACTCAATTTTGACATCATTAAGACGTTTTAATACCCATAGAACGTCATTCAATCAAGGGAAATACTCTAGGCCGTTCTATGAAGCGGTATGAATTCCTGCATTTTTTCAGAGATGCCACTCTCAATATTTATAAATATAACTATATTCCTTTCATGAGGGGGACCTGAAGACCCGGATCTGGACTTGATGGCTGGATTGGGACTGGAGGAGGGGTGGAATTCGAGAGTTTTTCTAGATTCGAAGACCCGATGGTAACTTTGCCATCTGTATCTTCCGACCACTGTCAACCACCACTCGTCAGTCGTTGCCGACAGCCGTCGGCCGCCCTCAACTGTCGCTGTTGGTGAACCTTGCAGTGTATCGAAATACCCCACATACAATGTAATAACATGTTTTGAATATGGTGACGCACCTTGGTGTTACGATGCACCACGAATGCAGTGTAACAATGCATCAACAAATATGATGTAATGACCCACCCAGATACGGTGTAACAACACACCTCGAATATGGTGAAACAACATACGCCAATATGAGATAACGAGTAACATCATATCGAAAATCCGATAATAAATATCTGCAACAATTGCTTATAATCATCGTATTTAGAATTTGACGACTTTCTCTGGACTTGAAGTTCCCTTCTTAGGCCTTATATTGACAAATGATGTTTTTACTGCAACCACCTACCATTGTAGCACCAGTTATGACCTCCGCGACCAAGTGATGCTACTGTAGCTCCCCATTATGACTTACATGACTAACTATGGTCATTTAGAATCATTCCAAAATTGAGGAACCTTCACTTTAAATTTCCAATGTCTGGATTCTTGCTTCACTCTAAGGCTTTCTTTTGATTGAAGTGAAGGAAATGAAATAAAATCCTGATGAAATGGGTTGATTTTGAGTCTAAAACAATTACTAAGAATATTTTCCTCCCCCCTTTTTTAAAAAAAATCTCCTTTCATTCAAATTTCCATCATCCAAAATGTAAATAGTTTTCTTTTTTATGTTTGAGAAGCATTGGATAATGCTCCGCCTTTCTTGTTATTTTATTCTCTTGTAAATTGACTTGTCACTTTAATTGCATATTTTAACATATTACTTCACCTTCACAATTCTTTTAAATATTTATAAGTCCATTATCCACATTCGTTTATAATCAAAGAAAAATTTAGCAACAGGAAACTCTTCAGTCTATTTTGCCAAGTAGTTTATCAAATTTGAAGTGCCCATATTGAACAAGCTCACCTCATTTTGTTAAAGAAATTGATTAGATATATATTCAACTATATATATTATTGAAAAATGAAGGGTTGTGTTAGGTAGTCGACAACCAACATAAAATTTGTCAAAAAATCATGACAAAAGTTCTTTTAATCAATATGTAAACATTAGGACATCCCCTGAAAGCGACAGACTGTATGACCTGAATAAATCAAAAGTGTGCAACGACCGCTTAACTGATGCCTGGGTGTAGTGTCAAATAAGCAAGAGTTCCCACATTACTGGCGGATGCGGGTAAAGAAGTTAGTCCATTAAATTAATATTAAAATAGGATCTTGGAATATAGATACTCTCATAAGTAAATTAATGAAATTAGTTGATATTGTGATGCATAAAGAGATAAATTTCTTATGTATTCATGAAACTAAATGGGTTGGAGAAAAGACTAAGAAAATTGATAACTTAGGTTTTAAACTTTGATATTCGGGTAAAAGTCGCACTAGAAATGATGTAGGTGCTATTATCAATAAGTGTTTGAAAATATAATAAGTGTTTATGCTCCTCAAGTAGATTTTGATATACGTTCCAATGAAAAATTTTGGAATGATCTAGAAGAATTAATACAAATGATACCTCATGAAGAAAAATTTTTTGTTGGAGGAAATTTAAATGGACGTGTTAGTAGAGTGGTAGAAGATTTTAGAAATATTCATGGCGACTACGGTTTTGGAGTGATTAATGAAGAAGGCATAGTCATTTAAAATTTTTTTTTAGAATATGTTTTTGTTATTGCTAATACTTTATTCAAAAAAAGAGATGAACATATTATTGCTTATAAGAATGTATCTAATAAAACACAAATTGATTATTTTCTTATGAGAATAAGAGATCATCTAGAATGTAAAGATTATAAGATCATTCCTAACGAGAATTTAAATACACAACATTGATTATTAGTTTTAGATTTTAAGATAAAGAGTTGTAAAATAAAGAATACTGAGAACCATTGTCATGGAATTAGATGAGTGAATCTAAAAGTCAAAAAAAAAATTAATTTTATGAGTATGCTTTAAGATTTTGAGATTTGAGATATTCATGAAGAAGTAAATTCTATGTGTGATAAAATAACAAACACTATCAAATAAGTGCAAAAGATGTACTTGGAGAATCAAAAGGAAAAATGTTTATAAATAAAAATAGTTGGTGGTAGAATAAAAATATGCAAGAAAAGATAAAATATAAGAATTTATATTATAAAAATTTATTTAAATATAAAAGTTTAGAGAATTTGGAAAAACATAAAATAGCTCATAGGGATTCTAAGAGAACAATCTGTAATGCATATATGAGAGACAAAGAAGTATCATACTTTGTCCCCAATGTATTCAGTTTTCATAGTATCATACTTTAAAATTATAGGAGAGCGTAATTAAACATAGGTTAAGAAATATGGCAAATGTTTCTCATAATCAGTTTGGATTTATGCCAGACAGATCTACTATGGAAGCTATATATTTATTGAGAGGTTTGATGGAGAAATACAAAGAGAATAAGGAGGATCTACATATGAATTTTATTAATTTAGAAAAATCTTATGATAAAGTTTCGGGAGATGTGTTGGTGAAATTACATCTCCTTATCCGTTTGAGATTGAAGTCATTAAAGATATGTATACTAGAGTTGTTGTGTTCAAACAAAAGGATTGACCAATTATTTTCCTATTTCAGTCAGATTACATCAGGGATCGGCTTTAAGCCGATATTTTTTTTTGCTTTATTTATTGATGCTCTCAGTGGACATTTAGAGGAGGATGTACCTTGGTGCATGCTTTTCATTGATTATATGCTTCTTGTGGATAAGACTAGAGAAAGAGCTTTGGAAAAACTTGAATTATGAAGGTCTACATTGGAGTCTAAGGGCCTTCGCTTGAGTAGAACTACAACTGAATACATGGAATGTAATTTTACTAGTAGTAGCTCTAGTGACAAAGTTATAATTATGGGTGTCAAATTATTAAATGTGTGAACGCTTTAGATATCTCAGGTCTATTGTTCAAAGTGATAGTGATATAGATGGAGATGTTATTAGTAGAATTCATGTTTGGTTGGTTGAAGTGGAAGAATGCTTCGGGCTTATTGTGTGATAGAAAAACACAACTTAGACTCAAAGGAAAATTTTATAAGATGTTGGTCAGACCTACAAAGTTCTATGGCGCAGAATGTTGTCCTTCAAAAGAGAAGCATAAATTAAGTTAAATGTTGCCGAGATGAGAATGCTTAGGTGGATGAGTGGCTTTACATTTAAAGACAAAATGCAAAATAAATATATCCGTGTTAGGGTTGGTGTGGCTTATATGACGTACAAAATTAGAAAGAATCGCCTTAGATGGATTGGTTACATTAAAAATCGACCATCTGATGATCCGTTTAGGAAATTAGATGTTTTTTATTTGACTTATGTTAAGAAAGACAGAGGTAGACGTAGAAAGCCTTAGGATTATTGTATAAAAATGATCTTAATTTATTTTACTTAAATGAAAATATTACATTCAAGAGGATGCAATGGAGAAAATGATTGATGTAGCCGACCCCACTTAGTGGGATAAAGGCTTGTTGTTGTTGTTGTTGTTGTTGTTGTTGTTGTTATTGTATATATTATTGAATAAGTAGGAGCTAATAAATAAGCATATATGAGAGACAAAGAAGGAAACATATATATGATTTAATAATGCGACAAAAAATATATCTCCGAATATAATCACCTACCTATTGCGTCAAAAATCTCTATGTTTACTCTTGGCAGCATTTAGAAATTGTGAATAAATAATGAGGATTTATCATTTGGACAAGGCTAANCAAATTTTGTAGATGGGGATGATACCTTATGATAAAATTCAACTCTTTTTGCAAACCAACTACATGTTTAGTCATTCTTCTGGTTTAAGGCCTAGGTTCCATCTTCTTATGAAGGTAGTGCAACTTAATTTATAGAGTTTGAGAGTGACATTCTCTGTTAATAAGGTAGAAATTTGGACACTCTATCGGATGAACTGGAGCAATTCCCTCAACCATATGTCATTTTGTGGATTTTTAAATGCCTTAATGATATCAGAATATGGTGAATTTTAGCTCGTTGAATTCATCTTGTCGAGATGCCCTATTAACTATTAGCTATTAGATTTGGAATTCATTTGATTTTCCAATTAACCACCCGAAGCTTCCAAATGTACCTTAACGACTTAATCTAACTCGCATTAGACCAATTTTGTTGCAATTGTGTCGTCTCGTCAAGTTTGTCAGTTTAACTATAAGTTTGTCAAAATCAGAGTATTGAATGAGTCTTACGAAAAAATGCATCGAGATTCATGTCACACATTGTAATTCATCTCACGCCTTGAGATTTGTGTCATATAATGAAAATCTGTTTGTGACTCTTCACATCTATTAAATGAATAAATAAAATAAACATATAAATGCTTAAAAAAAACTAAACAACTAAACACAAAAGTCTTTATCTTATTTTATTTATTATGAACTAATAAAATAATTTAATTTAACACAAATAAATTTTTAGTTGAGCTTTAATTGAGTTTATTCATAAGCTTTAAATTAAGCTTTAACTGATCTATTCATAAACATTAAATTGAACTTATTCACGAGCTTATTCATCGACAAGCATTACTTTATGGTTCGTTTAATAATTCAAATTTATAAAAGTGCCCAAATTTGTTTAAGTAATTAATCAAATGAACATGAATAAACTCTTTAATGAGGTATGAAAAGTATATGAAATGTTTGATTTATTTACAACCCTAAGGATACACACATCTTTATACTTAAATCAAAAAGTTATGACATTCAAAGAATATAATAAATTATAAAATAACTTTAATAAAATAATCATAAATATTGGATATTTTTTATGATTTCGCCCGGAACCTTGAGAGGGCAGCCCCTTGCTGATTTTATCACCAAGATCCAGGGAAATATTTGCGTACTTATTACACATGCAGAATTACGTGCGTAATAACCTAGCAATAACTCCCGCTTTGCGGTTATTAGAGGGTTATTGAGAAGTTATTGATGTATTAATTCTAATAACCTATAACAATAATAACCTTCTAATAACCTTGACTGGTTCAATTTAGATGTTATTCATAGGTTATTATGGGGGTATTGTGAGGGTTAATGAAAAACACACACAGAATTGCGTACATATTACACACACAAATATTTCCCCAAGATCCAACCCTTAACCATATTTGTATTGTGTATTTTCTTCATATGACAAAAATTAGCTTCAGGACATAACATTCTTTAAAATTTGTTAAAAATATTTTATCAAAATTAAATTTGAAAATCTAAGAAATTATTAGGGTTGTTGAGGATCATTTTTATTTTTTTACTTTTTGGTTTTTTTTTTGTTTTAATTTTTTTAAAAATATTTATTTAACACAATTTCTGTGCGCTTTTATTTTTTCATCAAAAAAATAAATTTATTTATCTTAAAAAATATTTAATATTTATCCTGAATATTTTTAAAAAATAATTAAACATGTATAACATGTCAAATATATTTTACAAATAAAAATATATAAAATTTTAAAAAATAAAAATGATCCCAAAAGAGTCTTTTGTCTAATTTTAAAGACCTCATGCGTGCTAGAAAATTCATGGGAGTAATATAATATCAGCTTAGCATGGTATGAAGATTTAACGCACTCAACAGAAAAAAAAACAACTATTAATGACACCATAAGATTTTTATGTGAAAACTTGTAAAGAGAAAAACCAGGTGTTCCGACCAAGCTAAAGAGGTTCACTATAAACATTTGTAACCACTTGTCCCATAGCACAGGAAAGGATTACTAAGTCTCACAAGCTACAATGTCGACGCGTGGATAAACTTGTTGCAATGAACGGGGAAAGATGATAACGATCGGTTATTGGCCGGTAGGTGGTGGTCGATGGAGTTCTGGATGGTCGACGGCACTCAGCGGTGGTCAACAACGATAAGGTGATATTGGATTTCAGCTCCTTCTTCAAGCTTCAAACTCTCTCTTTAGACTTCAAATTCTTTTTTCTCATGAGAGTCTCAATTACAATAAGTGAAGGAATTTGAACCATTCTAATCGGATGACCTTGAGAAATTCACTTGATCAAACAACATTTGATGGACATTTGAGTTTCTTAATAATCTTGGAATTGAGCGATCTTGGACTCATTGGATTCATCTTGTCGAGACGCTTGATTCAACAATGAGCTCACTAGATTTGACATCTTTTTAATCTTTCAAATATGTCTGAAAAGCTTTTAAAAGTGGTTTAATAACTTGATTTGAGTTTGGTTTGACTGGAATTGAACCAAATTTAGTACTATTGAGTCTGCCTCGCGGTGTCGGTCAGTTTAACTGTAAGTTTGTTGAAATCAAACTTCTGGCTGACTCTCTATCTGAGTTTGAATATTTCTTACACAACAGATTATCTCGAGATTTACGTCATACTTTGAGATTCATGTCGGATGATGGGAATTTATTGATGGTGTATCAGTTGCCCCTATTTTCACTCAAGACCATTTTCGACGGCTAAAAATATTCCCGAGACCATCTTTGACGGCTGAAAATATTTCCTATTTTCACTCGAGACCATCTTCCAAGGCCGAAAATATTAAAGTCTGGTGCCTTTATACTTTCATTCTTATACACATATATGTGAAATATATATATATATATAAATCATATTGTATAACTTTATGCATGAGTTGCTTTTTGCCATTGTATTAAAGTATAATATATATACAATACAAAAGTAAGCTTGCAGTCTTGATTTTGCGCCTTAAAAGAAGGCGTCGATTTGAATGCTGACTTTCTAAAAATATTAACGATTTAATGTAATTGTAATGCAATTATTTTTATCCTTTTGTGCTTAAAGGAATTTACATGTATTAGAATTCAGAAAGCCAGCTGACCAGAATTCACAAAACGAAACAGTGGAATTCATGGAGATTTTTTTTTATTAATTTAAAATGTGGAAGGTGGAAGAACAAGAGAATTAATTCAAACTTCAATTTTTTTTTTATTTTTTTTAATTACTTTTAATGATTTGTTTGCTCTTAAGCCTATAAATAGAGATCAAGACGATATCTTATTTCGTGTTGTTGCGAAAAAGAAAGTCGTCTCTATGCTGCGTAGCATATGATCAACGAGATCCTCTTTTGTGTTGCACCGTAGAAGAAAGTCGTCTCCCTCCTACGTAGCAAATGACCAATAAGATCTTCTTTCTTGAAGAAGGTGCAGAGAAAAATTGTCCCCAACCTGTGTAGCAGACAATCAACGATATCATTTTTCTTGAAGAAGGTGCAAAGAAAAGTAGTCCTCGATCTGTGTAACAGACGTTTAATGACTGTAACCTGCGTTGGAGCACAGTTGAAAAAATAATCCATTGAGGATGTAAGACCCGTCACAGGTTATATAGTTGGAGATGCACGACAAAATTAACCCGTAACAGACAAAGTCATATGAAATCCCCTAAGCATAGTTGACCAATTTTAGGTTATTGGTTAAAGCTTTTGCTTGATGGACGTAACCTGATATGGAGAGTTCAAAGGAAATCTACTAAGGATTTTTTACCTATCCAAGGCTGTTATTCGAAGTTTTTGCTTGATGACTGTAGCCTATGATGGAACATGTCAAATCGAGTCATCCAGAGATCAATTATGCATTTCTCAAGACTAGGGCGTTGGTTGCAATAGACCATATATTTTCTTGCAAATATGATTGTAGTCATACTCAAGAATAATATTTGATAACTTGTCAATTACTATTTTTTAATTTGTTGCAGCCCAGCAAGGGCATTTTCAACACGCTTGTAAAACTCATGTATCGAGCCTTGAAGAGATCGATATCTTGATCTAGTTGAAGAGGAATGCTAGTACGCTGAGAGGGCACTGAGGAAGCTTTATATGTGACGAAGATTGCCCCTAGTCTAGAAGTGGTTTTCAAAGATTTATTGTATGAATGAAATGTGGTATGACTACCTTACCACAGTCGTGCCCGAGTAGTTAACGTGAACGGTCTATCGAGACTGTAATGAAGGTTGCCCCCCAGCCTAGAAGAAGTTGTAAAAGACTTTGTGTTTGAATATGATGCGAGAAGACAACCCCACTACAATCGTGTCTAGGACGTTAACGTAAACGAAATTTTGAGACTGTAGTGAAGGTTTCCCTCACATCAAAGAATGCTTCAAAGATGATCTTCAAGATGCAAAGGAGGTTCCTTCGCTGGTTGGATGACACATATCATTGGAAAATGAATTAGGAGCTGGACATCTTAGAGTTGAAAATAGTGCTAAACGATGCTTCGATTCCGCGGCTAGAAAATTTGCAGTAGTTGAGTAATATATTATTGTCTTACTGTGGTATGAAGATTCAACACAAATTCAGATGAGAGAAAATAACTAATAATGACATCATCATTTTTTACGTAGAAAACCTATAAATGAAAAAACCATGGGGCCCAACCCAACTGAATAGTTCGACTATAAAATGATAATTACATATGTAATCACTTGTCCCACAGACGGGAAAATGTTACTTAGTCTCCCAAGTTATTATGTCAACGTGTGGATGAACTTGTTGCAAAAGACGTATGATGACCGATAACAATCGGTTGGTAGGTTGTGATCTATTGTGGTTGGAGGCGGTCAGCGGTGGTCGACGACAATAGGAGTGGTGCTGACTTCAGTTCATTCTCCAATCTTCAAACTCTCTCTTCAGACATCAAGTTCCCCTCTCATGAGAGGGGTGATACTCTATTTATAGAGTCTCAGTTGTTATAAATGAAGGAATATGAACCACTATGAACGGATGACCCTGAGAGGTTCCCTTGATCAAATGACGTTTGAAGTAAATTTGAGTGTCTTAATAATATCAGAATTGAGTCATCTTGGGCTTGTTGGATTTAAGCTAACCAGATTCAACATCTGTTTGATTTTCCAAATAAGTCTAGAAAGCTTCTAAAAGTGATTTAATGACTTCATCTAAGCTTGATTTGACTCGAATTGGATCAAATTTAGTATCATTGGGTTCATTTCGTTGTGTCGGTCAATTTGACTATAAATTTACTGAAATCGGTCTTCTAGACGACTCTTAATCAGAGTTTAAATATTTTTTACTCAAAAATTGCCTCAAGAACTGTGTCATGCTTTGAGATTCATGTCGGATGATGAGACTCTGTTGACAACATTTTAATAATGATTATTTCGTTAATTAAAATATTATTTCTACCAACAATTAGGAAGATTTATATACATACCACTCAATCCTTATTTATTTACATATCTAACAACTAAATTTTAAGTTTGACATGCATGCCACCTTACCTTAAAATGATGCTATTTTTGATGTAGTGTGAAAAATTTGGGTGGTATAGATTTAAAAAACAAAGTTTTGGTGTTAGATATATAAATACGTAGGAATTGTATATTGTGTATGAATATGCCCCTACTTAGTATTATATTATAATGAGGGCTATCAAAAAAGCATGTCGTTTACAAATAACTCGTATTTGGCTTGTTAAACAGCTCGTGTTCGATTCGTTCGTTAATCAAACGAGTCGAACACAAACAACTTTTTTTAGCTCGATTATACACGAGGAAAACATGAATAAAAGTTTGTTCATGTATGTTTGACACGTTTTGACTTAAAATAATTAAATAATTATATTTATTTATAATATTTTATATTTATTAGAAATGCTAAACTTTATTATTTGTAAAAATTATTTGGTTGATATAATTATAAAATTGGATAAGTTGCACTTGCTCCAAATAGACCCTTCAATAACGCCTCCGTCTCTCAGACTAGATTGAAAGTATTATAAATTAAACATGAAAAAAAAAGACTCTTCTCTGGCATTCCTCCTCATCTAAATTAGGAAAGTGATGGTTGCCGACGAAACTGGGATATGGCGAGACAAAATTCAGGGAGTGCGGTGTAGGGAGCAATTGTGAATTTTAGCAGTTTGGGACGGCGTTCGGAGAGCTGCGTCCCACTATTTTGGTTAAATGTCAATCGTGGATTGATCCCCACGACCCGCGTTCGAGCGTTTGCATTTCACAAATTTTACCCCTCTGCTGTTCGACCCTTCTGTTCGACATCGCTCCTTTGATATTCGCTCGTACGCATCAGTAGAGGCTTTCGGTGCCCAGCTTCTTCAACAAAGAGGAGAAGAGGTGCTGCAATTTTCCCCTCATGAAGCCTGTAGGACGAGTCGAGAGCTTGGGGAAGAAGAAAAGTTTGTGAGTGCCTTGTTGTGCTGGTCATAGAGGAAGAAGGCGAGAGCCTGTTGTGCGACTTGCTGAGGAGGTGGGCTCTCCTTGTCGTGCGGCTCGCTAAGGAAGAAGTATGCCTGATCCGTATATTTGAGTACAATGTAGAGTCTTTTTATAAGGTAAGATCAGCTATTAACTTTAGTCGATTTAAAATTTACAATTTGAAATTTCAACTATTTATTAATTATTAGGATAAGGAATGTAAATATTAATGAATTTAATTAATATTTAGAAAATCCTAATACTAATTCTTTCGAATTTTAGGGTTTTTGTTTAATGAAGAAGCAAAGATAAAGGAAGCAGAAGGGAAATTTCAGATACAAATACTTATTTCAACTATTACACTTATTGTCTTATTTAATTAAAATTAAATCATGTTTATGAAAATTTTAAGAATGTTAACTAATTAAGTATTTACATAGGTAATTTAATTTGATTATGACATATAATTGAAATTAGTAAAATAAATTAATAGAATAATTAATATTTAAAAATATATGTTAATTAAGTACTCTAATAGAATGTTAGTTAACAATTCGATCAGATAAATTATATGTGAGATTGTTTAAGTATCAAATATATGACTATGATAGTTCTGTTAAAAACAACATTACTTCGCTGGGACATGACATTCATTTTTCCAGGAACAACAGTCACACAACTGTTTTTAAACTATAAATAACAAACATGCAACAAACTTTCCCACAACAGCTTCCCCACGACCCTCCAGTAATGCCTCCTCTCAGACTAGATTGAAAGTATTATAAATTAGGCGTGGAAAAAAAAAAGACTCTTCTCTGGCATTCCTCCTCATCTAAATCAGGAAAGTGATGGTTGCCGGCGAAACTGGGATAGGGCGAGACAAAATTCGGGCAGAGAGGAATGTGAGAGAGAGTTTTTTTTTTTGCTGCGCTTATTTTCTAAGCTTTCAATCGAGTTAAATTAAGAGACATATGCCTTACAGAGCCTCTGTCTGTAAATAAAATGTTTTGAGATCTCTATACGTAAGAAACAATGTTGGGTATCCTCTCTATATGTAAAAAACCCAATTATAAAAATATATTTAGGTGTTCGACATGCAAATAAATAGGATTTAAGTGATATATATGTAAATATTTTTAAAATGGAGCATGATTTATTATTCTAACCACTGGTTTCTCTCATTAGGATTTATACATGTAAATAAAAAGAGTTGGGTCATGGGTGATGAGATTTACCATAAAAATACCTCTTCCTAATGTGATGTATGTGTAAATACATATGCATTAGATGTCATGCACATAAATGCCCCCATAACTCTCAGCCTCCTTTCAATTCCCTCCCCTCTATTTTTTTTAGTCCCACATCGCCTTTATGTAAAGTAATTCCAATTAGCAAATATATATAAATGTAAATACAATACTAATCTTCTAATTCTCTTTAGTTTAGAACTATGTGTATTTTGCATATTATTAGGAAATAAGAGTTCTGGGCTAGGTAGCTTGCTTGTTATTTGATTAGATAATTAGAAATTAAGATGTGGGACTAAAAAAAGGTTCCAGTAAATGGGTAGCATGCAGAATTGCTGTCAGCTCAAAATAGATCGAATCTTCCGAAAACAGCAAGAATTGGAGATAAACTGGCTTGAAATCTACTGAAACAGATCAAACTCTTGCTTCAAAACCATTCTGAGAGCAGCAATTGCCATAGTGTTCCTCTTGAATCTGTAAGATGAACAGATCTTGACGAAAACAATGAAGAACCAGCTGAGAAATTCTCGAAGTCTTCTTAGAATCTGAAAGGGGATTGAAGAGCTCTAATGAAAATTTCTTATTTTTCTCAGTGTTAAATACGACGATCATAAGTAATTATTACTTGATATTCAATACGATAATACTTTTTACACCATATATGAGATACTTAGTTACATTGACTTTGAGATGCTCTGTTCAAATATAGAGTTTGTCAACGGCAGTAAGCAGGAGGAAACTGACAATTGTGAGTCATCGTCGGCCAACAACGATCGACAATAGCCGACAACTAGAGAGGCCGGATCAGCAGATTTAAATGTTCTTGGACATATAAGCAATAATTCAAAATTTATCTTCGAATTTCAAAACTCCTATTAACAGAAAAAGAAAAAAAAAATGCGTTTTTTATTTTTTATTTTTGCATCCACCTGGGGTTGGTTGAACCAGCAACTCAGTCAGGTGCAGATCGAGTCAAATAAAGCGAAGCTAAAATGATTGTCTGAGAGCGAGGGTGAGTTGGGAAATAGAGGAAAGACGGCATCTTCGGTTAGCTGCCTTCCTCAATCCCCTGTCGGATTCCAGGAAGACTTTGAGAATTTCTCATCTGGTTCTTTCTTGTTTTCATCAAGATCTGTTCATCTTACAGATTCAAGAGGAACACTATGGCGATTGCTGCTCGCAGAATGGTTTTCAAGCAAGGGTTTGATCTGTTTCAGTAGATTTCAAGCCAGTTTATCTCCGATTCTTGCTGTTTTCCGGAGATTCGATCTGTTTTGAGCTGACAGCAGTTCTGCAGGGAAGCTTCCATGTGTTTTCCGAATTGGAATCTAGTTCCTCGGCGATTGCTCTGGGGTCAGTGTCCTTTATGATATTATAAGGGAGGGATTTTGTTCTTTTTAGGGTTTGTTCAGGTATGGCTGATGATGATTTGATTGAGCTGAAGTTTAGGTTGTTTGATGGTACCGATATTGGACCCAATAAGTACGATCCTTCTACTGCGGTTGGATCTCTCAAGGAGAGCATATTGGCTCGATGGCCCGCCGGTGAGTCCATGGATTTGATTTCTAATCTTGTTTTTGCAGAATTTGAACTGTGAATTTGGCTCATTTTTAGCTTGCGATGAACTTGTAATTTGGATCAAATTTTGATTCTTTCTGAGAAATCGATTTTCGTGAATTTCTGAGGGATGTTTTCATAGAAGTAGGGTTTGGTAAATCATGTGAATCCAGATTTAGAAGAAGTTGAAAGGATTGAAGCCTGAAAACTTTTTAAGTCTTGCTAAATCTCTAGAAGCTTTTTGAATATTTGTTTCAGGATTTAGTGTTTGTGAGATCAGGNTAAGTCTTGCTAAATCTCTAGAAGCTTTTTGAATATTTGTTTCAGGATTTAGTGTTTGTGAGATCAGGNTTTGAAGAATTTGAACTGTGAATTCGGCTCATTTTTAGCTTGTGTTGAACTTGTAATTTGGACCAAACTTTGATTCTTTCCGGGAATCGATTTTCATGAATTTCTGAGGGATGTTTTCATAGAAGTAGGGTTTGGTAAATCATGTGAATCCAGATTTAGAAGATGTCGAAAGGATTGAAGCCTGAAAACTTTCTAAGTCTTGCTAAATCTCTAGAAGCTTTTTGAATATTTGTTTCAGGATTTAGTGTTTGTGAGATCAGGAATCATTAAATCCAATAAATCTTGTTAAAGGTGGGATTTAATGAATCCAGGATTTAATCATTATTGGAGCAAAATATTAGGATTTAAAGTCTCCAAAATTATTTTTTTATCGGATTTAAGCTTAATATTTCTAAAGAATAGTAAACATTTTTCTTGGAAGGAAATGGACTGCTTTTAAAATAGAAGGAGATTTTCAGGACTTCACTCTTAATTTGCTTGCATCCTTTATCTAATTATTTTTGGGAAGATTTACATATAAACCACTCAATTTTTATGTATTTACATGTCTAACACTTAATTTCAACTTTTGTTTACACACATACTACCTTATATATATGCATGAAAAGGTGTATTTTGAAATTTAAAAGTTGAATGATGGTATTTTAGATGTGATGTGAAAGATTTGGGTGGTATTAATGCACAAAAGCAAAGTTTAGGTGTTGGATATGTAACTAAATTGGAATTGGGTGGTATGGTATGTATGTAAATGTCCCAAAGTTATATAATCTGTGGTTTTGTTGTCAAGACTATTTGTATTGTAGCTATAAACTTGCTCGCATGTCCATCTTTTATTTCAGCTGTTTTTAATTTATGAATTTGCGGAAATTTCTTCTCTAAGTTGCATGCTATTCATCCTTTATGTAATCGGGATGAACTATTTTGATTTTGTTGTTTCTTTGACCCATCAAAATTCCTGCAAGAATAGCTGTTTGTCTCAATAGAAAAATAAAAGAGCTACTAGGGGCTTGAGGTTGTGGTGTGTAATTCGTATCTTTTAATTTCATTCTCATTCCAATTGTCAGCATTTTCCCTTTTTATTCTTCCTGATCCACATATAATTGTACTATTTTTTTTCTATTTTAACTAGTTTAACTCTTATCAATGCCATCAACAAATTTTACCATTTGGCACGAACTTTGAGGCATTTTTGGGCAATAAAACTTCAAGCTTGAATAAAAAATCATCCAGTACTCCAATTTCTACAAACCCACAATCAATCAAAATGACCAGCTCGACGAGACGAACCAAATGACGCTGAAATTGATCCAATCCGAGTCAAATCAAAGTTTCAAGTTGTTAAACCACTTTTGGGAACTTCGAATAGTTAATTAGATGGTCCAATAGCTTCTAAATCTGACAAAATTATCATCAAATTAAGTGTCTCGATGAGATGAATCCAACGGGCCCAATGTCACTTAATTTTGACATCATTAAGACGCTTTAATACCCATAGAACGTCATCCAATTAAGGGAATTACTCTAGGCCGTTCGATGAAGTGGTATGAATCCCTGCATTTTTTTAGAGATGCCACTCTTAATATTTATAAATATAACCATATTCCCTTCATGAGGGGGACCTGAAGACCCGGACCTGGACTTGGTGGCTGGATTGGGACTGGAGGAGGAGTGGAATTCGAGAGTTGTTCTAGATTCGAAGACCCGACGGTAACTTTGCATCTGTATCCTCCGATCACTGTCAACCACCACTCGTCGGTCGTTGTCGACAGCCGTCGGCCGCCTCAACTGCCGTTGTCGGTGAACCTTGCAGTGTATCGAAATACCCCGAATACTATGTAATAGCATATCCTGAATATGGTGATGCACCTTGGTGTTACGATGCACTACGAAGGCAGTGTAACAATGCACCAACAAATACAATGTAATGACCCACCCAGATACGGTGTAACAACGCACATCGAATACGGTGAAACAACATACACCAATATGAGATAACGAGTAACATCATATCAAAGATCCGATAATAAATATCTGCAATAACTGCTTATAATCGTTGTATTTAGAATTTGAGGACTTTCTCTGGACTTGAAGTTCCCTCTTAGGCCTTATATTGACAAATGATGTTTTTACTGCAACCACCTACCATTGCAGCACCAATTATGACCTCCGCGACCAAGTGATGCTACTACAGCCCCCCATTATGACTTACATGACTAACTATGGTCATTTAGAATCATTCCAAAATTGAGGAACCTTCACTTTAAATTTCCAATGTCTGGATTCTTGCTTCACTCTAAGGCTTTCTTTGATTGAAGTGAAGAAAATGAAATAAAATTATGATGAAATGGGTTGATTTTGAGTCTAAAACTATTACTAGGAATATTTTCCTCCCCCCTTTTTTTTAAAAAATCTCCTTTCATTCAAATTTTCATCATCCAAAATGTAAATAGTTTTCTTTTTTATGTTTGAGAAGCATTGGATAATGCTCGGCCTTTCTTGTTATTTTATTCTCTTGTAAATTTGCTTGTCACTTTAATTGCATATTTTAACATATTACTTCACCTTCACGATTCTTTTAAATATTTATAAGTCCATTATCCACATTTGTTTATAATCAAAGAAAAATTTATCAACAAGAAACTCTTCAGTCTATTTTGCCAAGTAGTTTATCAATTTTGAAGTGCCCATATTGAACAAGCTCACCTCATTTTGTTAAAGAAATTGATTAGATATATATTCAACTATATATATTATTGAAAAATGAAGGGTTGTGTTAGGTAGTCGACAACCAACATAAAATTTGTCAAAAAGTCATGACAAAAGTCCTTTTAATCAATATGTAAACATTAGGGCATCCCGTGGAAGTGGCAGACTGTATGACCTGAATACAACAAAAAGTGTGCAACAACCGCTTAACCGATGCCTGGGTGTAGTGTCAAATGAGCAAGGGTTCCCACATTACGGACGGATGTGGGTAAAGAAGTCAGTCCATTAAACTAATATTAAAATAAGTTCTTGGAATATAGATATTCTCACAGGTGAATTAATGAAATTAGTTGATATTGTGATGCATAAAGAGATAAATTTCTTATGTATTCATGAAACTAAATAGGTTGGAGAAAAGGCTAAGGAGATTGATAACTTAGGTTTTAAACTTTGATATTCGGGTAAAAGTCGCACTAGAAATGATGTAGGTGCTATTATCAATAAGTGTTTGAAATATAATATTATAAAAATTATTAAAGTTAGATATAGAATTATAATCCTTAAGATTATTGTCAATATTAATATTTTTAATATTATAAGTGTTTATGCTCCTCAAGTAGATTTCGATATAGATTCGAAAGAAAAATTTTGGAATGATCTAGAAGAATTAATACAAATGATACCTCATGAAGAAAAAATTTTTGTTGGAGGAGATTCAAATGGACATGTTAGTAGAGTGGAAGAAGATTTTAAAGGGGATGCATAAGAGTGTGTAGACTACGGTTTTGGAGTGATTAATGAAAAAGACATAGTCATTTTAAATTTTTCTTTAGCATATGATTTTGTTATTGCTAATATTTTATTCAAGAAAAGAGATGAACATATTATTGCTTATAAGAATAGATCTAATAACACACAAATTAATTATTTTTTTATGAGAAGAAAAAATCATCGAGAATGTAAAGATTATAAGGTCATTCCTAGCGAGAATTTAAATACACAATATCGATTATTACTTTTACATTTTAAGATAAAGAGTTGTAAAATGAAGAATACTGAGAACCATTGTCATTGAATTAGATGAGTGAACCTAAAAGACAAAAAAAAAATTAATTTTATGAGCATGCTTCAAGATTTTTGAGATTTGAGATATTTATGAAGAAGTAAATTCTGCGTGTGATAAAATAACAAACACTATCAAGTAAGTGCAAAAGATGTACTTGGAAAATCAAAAGGAAAAATGTTTATAAATAAAAATAGTTGGTGGTAGAATAAAAATGTGCAAGAAAAGATAAAACATAAGAATTTATGTTATAAAAATTCGTTTAAATATAAAAGTTTAGATAATTGGGAAAAATATAAAATAGCTCATAGTGAATCTAAGAGAACAATCTGTAATGCTACAAATTCTAGTTTTAGTGATTTTTATAATAAATTAGATACTAAAGAGAGTGAAAAATATATGTATAAATTAGTTAAATAAAGAGAAAAAAAATAAAGATTTAACTTAGATATATTAAAGATGAAATTCAAAAGGTCTATCTTAGAAAAAAATATTCAAAATAGGTGGATGAGTTATTTTAATAAACTTTTCATTAAAGCTTTTGAAATTACGATCGACTTTATTGATCTTAATATCGTTAATAACTATAAAATATTTCATTTTTACTGTCTTATTAGTAAAAAAAATAGTTGAGGCTTTAAAGAAAATTAAGGGTGGAAAGTATGTAAGACTTGATGATATCCCAATTGAAGCGTGGAAATATTTAGGAGATTTGAGATTTTCTTGACTCACTAAACTCTTTAATATTATTTTGAAAGCTAAAAGGATGCATGAGGAGTGGAGGAAGAGCATTTTGATCCCCATTTTAAAGAATAAAGGGGATGCATAAGAGTGTGCAAATTATAGAGGAATTAAGTTGATAGTGTCATACTTTAAAATTATAGGAGAGCGTAATTGAACATAGGTTAAGAAATATGACAAAAGTTTCTCATAATCAGTTTGGATTTATGCCAGGCAGGTCTACTATGGAAGCTATATATTTATTGAGAGGTTTGATTGAGAAGTACAAAGAGAATAAGAAGGATCTACATATGAATTTTATTGATTTAGAAAAATCTTACGATAAAATTTCAAGAGATATCCTTTGTGGAGTTCTAGAGAAGAAATGTGTTGGTATGACTTGTATTGAAGTCATTAAAGATATGTATACTAGAGTTGTTGTGTTCAAACAGAAGGATTGACCAATTATTTTCCTATTTCAGTCGGATTACATCAGGGATTGGCTTTAAGCCCATAACTTTTTGCTTTATTTATTAATGCTCTCACTAGACATTTAGAGTAAGATGTACCTTGGTGCATGCTTTTCATTGATTATATGCTTCTTGTGGATAAGACTAGAGAAAGAGCTTCGAAAAACTTGAATTATGAAGGTTTACATTGGAGTCTAATGGCCTCGCTTGAGTAGAACTACAATTGAATACATGGAATGTAATTTTACTAGCAGTAGCTCTAGTGACATAGTTATAATTATGGGTGATCAAATTATTAAAAGGTGTGAACGCTTTAGATATCTCGGGTCTATTGTTCAAAATGGTGATATTGATGGGGAAGATGTTATTAGTAAAATTCATGTTTGGTTGGTTGAAGTGGAAGAATGATTCGGGCTTATTGTGTGATAGAAAAGCACCACTTAGACTTAAAGGAAAATTTTATAAGATGTTGGTCAGACCTACAAATTTATATGGCGCAGAATGTTGTCCTTCAAAAGAGAAGCATAAAATTAAGTTAAATGTTGTTGAGATGAGAATGCTTAGGTGGATGAGTGGCTTTACATTTAAAGACAAAATGCAAAATAAATATATCCGTGTTAGGGTTGGTGTGGCTCATATGGCGTACAAAATTAGAGAGAATTGCCTTGGATGGTTTGGTTACATTAAAAGTCGACCATCTGATGATCCGGTTAGGAAATTAGATGTTTTTGATTCGACTTATGTTAAGAAAGACAGAGATAGACGTAGAGAGACTTAGGATTATTGTATAAAAATGATCTTAATTTATTATAGTTAAATGAAAATATTACATTCAATAGGACGCTATGGAGAAAATGATTGATGTAGCTGACCCCACTTAGTGGGATAAAGGCTTGTTGTTGTTGTTGTTGTTATTGTATATATTATTGAATAAGTAGGAGCTAATAAATAAGAATATATGAGAGACAAAAAAGGAAACATATATATGATTTAATAATGCGACAAAAAATATATCTCCGAATATAATCACTTACCTATTGCGTCGAAAATTTCTATGTTTACTCTTGGCAGCATTTAGAAATTGTGAATAAATAATGAGGATTTATCATTTGGACAAGGCTAATGATGATGATGACGAGGCATACGACTGGGCTTATTTCTGAGAAAGAAGCTGCATTTCATCATGGAATTGTTTGATTTAGTGTTAGTTTTACTTATAATGGAGTGTCTTTTAAAGATTTTTATTTGATCCAATACTTCTCTATCTTTGCATAAAGAATGATAATTTTTGCTTTGGTGCTATTTGTGTTATAATTGTATTATTTTTTTGTAATTTCTTTTGATTTAATAATTTTATTATTGATAGGCAAACAAATTGTTCCAAAGACAATAAATGATTTGAAGCTTATAAATGCTGGGAGAATTTTAGAGAATAATAGAACCCTTGCAGAGTCCAGGGTACCTGTTGGCGAGCTTCCTGGTGGTGTAATTACAATGCATGTTGTTGTGCGGCCTCCCGCAATCGACAAAAGCAGTGGTATTCTATCTATTCTAAATCACTGTCTTTAAATTATCTGAAATTCAATTTTTTTCATTCTTTAGGTTTCATTACAGCATTTTTTTCATGGGGCATTTACATACATACCGCCCAATTTCTATGTATCTAACACCTAAAGTTTGTTTTTTATATTTCTACCACCCAATTTTTTCATATCACATAAAAAATATCACTATTTTAACTTTTAAAAAGTGCAAGGCACCTTTTCATGCACGGGTAAAGTTATATGCTAAAATATTCATTTTTAAAGGACTATCAATAAGCATGGATATTCCCAAGGAATATGTTGTTTTTGTGGAGCCAAAAGCACCCAGATTTTCTTTTTCTAGACCGAGAAACCCGAGCCTAAGCGCCCATTGTTAGTTGCGGCTTTTGAAGGGCTTTTGAAGGGCACGCTTTTGCTCCCACTATGGACGCTCTGTGCCCATGTTTGGGCGCAAAAAGAGAAGCCTTTGTGCCCCCTTGGGCACCCAAGAGCTCGTTTTGCTGGGTGCGATGCTTTCTTGCTCAAGAGCTAGGCGCTTTTGCGCCAAGTCCAGCTGCTTTTGTGCCTGGTGCAGTTATCACGATTTTTTGGTTATTAAACCAGAATTCTAGCGACGCAAAGGCTTGGGGATGTAGTATTTTCTTCTGAAATTCATGGGCAAGCATCTCGATGAAGGTGTCAAAGAGGTGGATTTGTAGGCTTGGGATGCCGTGTCCTGTAACTTTCCTTGTGTGTAGAGAGGAAACTGGTATATATTCTCTATAAAGACTTTGATTTTCACGGTGAATTTTTGGTGGTGTGACTATGATTTTTTCCGGTTCTCGGGTTTTTTCACGTAAAATTCTCGTGTACTTTTCTAGTTGCTTTGATTGTTCTTTCATATAAATTTTTTTGTTTTGATTTTTTCTCGAATCCTGTGTGATCCTATTATTCCGTATTGTGATTTATTTTCTAATCGATCCTATGCCTTGGTAAAGTTGAGAATTGTTCTCATTATACTCCTATCAGAATATTGAGTAGAATGGGTATAAACAGATTTGACCCAAAATCACTTCAAAGGATGGTCAGTACCCACCATTCGACATATAAGGGAGTACATGGCTTAGGGAGGGTGGCTAGATTTAACTTCCATATCATGTTGAGGAAATATTTTTTTATTATTTATTATGTGAGGCCTACAAATAGGCATACAAAATCATATATAAACAAACAATTAAGAGAGAATAACACTCTTTATTGTGATCATATTAAATTCCATACATTCCACATTCAATATCAGAAATCCTACTTATTTTGCCTTTACCATCTAGTCAAATTTACATACACAGCACACAATTCTTTTGTATTTTCATATCCCGCACCAAAACTTTTATATTTACATACTCTGGTGTTTTAAACCTCGGCATGAAAAGTTGTATTTCACTTTTAAAAATTGATAACAATGCTATTGTTGATGCGTTATCAGAGATTTTAGTGCTATGTATGTAAATGCCCATACTATCTAATACATCAACAATCTTCAAAAATCTCATCTCATTTTTCAATTCCAAGTTCTTTTTTTATGTATAAATTTTATTTTCGCAGCATTATCTCGTCATCTACACCACCATTTTTCTCTTTGCAGAAAAGCAGCTAGCCAATGCATCAAAGATAAACAGATGTTCATGCTCAATCCTTTGACTAAACTGGATTCCTCCTCTCATTTCAAGCCCTCTGAAACTCTTCCCTCTGAAATGAACCAGAAATAACTGCAATGGTTCTAAATTATGATTTGCAGTGAGGAAGAAAGAAGAAGAAAGCCTTATTGGTATTGTTTGTGTTAAGAACTTGGAATGGTTTGATCATTTTTATACTTTGTTAAGGTGTGAAATGTAAAATGGAGAAATTGTTGAGATATAGTGATTTAAGCAGAGCCTTATATCTCTCAGCTTGCTTCATAAACATAGTGTGCTGCTTTTTTTTATTTTTATTTTTAATTTTTTGTCAAAATAAACTGTTATTTATGCAAACAATGCATTAGTATAATGTCTCGTATATTTTGATGGAGTGATTTGATTTGCAAATGTAACATGTGGGTTCATTTATTGAAGTTATTGTTGGTTTTATTGAGTCATAGTTGTGCTTAGATTTGAACCATTAGTATGCTATATCACAGGCTAGAATATGTGATGGTAAATTTTGTTTTATTGATAGAAGTGTCAAAGTGGGCTCATGATTATTTAAAAGAGCCATTTTAGTGTTAGAGTTCATAAAAGTGGGAAATTAATGCTCATACTTTTTCAATAAGGTTTGAAATAATGCTCCCTTCAAGTTTTCAAAACCAATAGTTTTATTGATTATAGGATTCAATTTTTCTTGCTATTCTACTTTTTCTTATTTTAAAGCATGTTTTCGTTCGATTTTCAAGCTTCGTGAAATGAACCTTCAAAATTTTAGATCATAGTCATTAAGATTGTAGAGCTCTTTGATATGGTTTTTAAATTGTTCGATTTCGTTAAGTATCGAAGGAGATCCATGCGTTTTTTTTGTTGGTGTGTAGGTGTTCGAAACTCCACAACGGATCTAACAATGAATCAATGGAGACCAACCAGGAGGCGACGGTTAGAAGGTGGCGGCCAATGGGATGCTCACACGTGATAGCTATTCGAGTAAGAAATTAGAGAATTTTTAGATTTACTAAAATGTTGGAAAATAAAGAGAACTTTGACAAACCATAATTAAATAAATAAATAAAAGTTAAAAATGAAAAAAAAAAATAAAATTTGTTGAATTAAGAAAAACTAGAAGAACTTAATAAAAATAAAATCAAAATATAATACCATCATACATATTTTAATTGATTTTTAAACCATTAAATGATAAAAAAAAATTATAAAATTCAAAATATAAATAAAAATAAAATGAAATTGCACTTGATTGAATCTATTGACTATATTAAGTTCATATAAGTTTATTCAATTTCTTTTGAGAAGGGTAAGTTTGTAAATGAAATATTTCTATTTTAAACATTACTTGTTTAAAATTAAATCAAATCAGATGATGAATGAATAAGAATTCTAAGATAATGTGAGTCAATTAATTAAGATATTGTAGTTTAATCAAAACTTTGGTTGTGTTGATTAAATGTGTAAAAGGTTATAAGTGTAATTATCAAATTATTGAAAGATTGAAGTTTACAAATTTTTGGATGACTGGTTGATGAATTTTATCCTTAGGAATCATATAACTGATTGGGGCAACTGCAACTTATTGAATAATCTACTGATAAGCTGATTAAAAATAATCTGCTAATAAACTATGTGCAGTGGCTATTACAAATTTTTATTTTTGTGGAAAAGTCATACTGCTATCAGAAAGCTGTCACCGCACCTAGATAGCTACGGTGTGAAAACACTGTTTTCAGCGTTTTGAAAACGCATAAGCTGCCAAAAAACAGTTTACCCAAACAGGTCAGGTGCATTTTCAAAAAGTCACCCCACCAAAAAAGCTGCCCCAAACGGGCTATCAAAATTTGGATGAATTTACGTGAATGTTCATATGGAACTCATTGTAAATTAACAAAAATGGATAAAATTGCAAGAATACCCTTAAGGGTCAAAATGAACAACCAAGAGGCATAAAAATTGAAGGATTCAATTGAAATCATCTTAAAGTTTATTAATAAATAAGCTACAATAAAATCAGCCTAATCTCAAGTTAGAATTGGTAAATTTGTGTTTTAAGAATAAGAAGTTTAGTAAAAACTTTAATCATAAATATAAAGAGGTGAAAATGTAATTTCTCAAAATTGCATAATTACCTTTTTTATATTTAATTCATAAAATGGGACCAATAAATGTTAAAAATAAATAATCAGAGCTTAAAAAATGCTTAAAACATTAATAAACATAAATATGAAATACTTTGGTAGTTTCAAAATAATTTGGGATAGTTTGGTTATTTTCTTAGAAATTACAAAATTACCTTTATAGTTTTAAACAGGCCAAAGTTAACCATATACAATTCAAAATCACTAGAATTCAAAATGAAACTCTCAAATGAAACCATGAATAACAAAATGCTGCAAAAATTTATAAATTGAAATATGGTTTTGAGGTAGATTTGTAAGTTTCTTTGAATTTATAAAAATACCCCAATGACCTTTTCGCTCACTAAATGAAAGAAATAGAAGTAATGAGAGCCAAATGATTGAATCAAATTGTTATGAAAATAAAATTAAACCTTTAAAAAATATTTCCGACTCTTTGGGGCAGCTATAGCTAATCCAACTTATCCAGATCAACAACTTATCTAGACTTTGTTTTTAAAGTGGCTAATGTTTCAATTTTTTTTTTTTAAAGTAGCTCTCTTCATCATTAATAATTATTCTCGGCATTCCATATCTATTAAAAATATTTTTCTTTAAGAATTTTGCAATACTTTGAACATCACTTTTGGGTAGAGCTACAACTTCAATCCATTTAGAGACATATCAAAATATATATGTTCTCTTTCGAAGGTATAAATGATCTCATGAAATCTAAACCCCAAACATCAAAATTTTCAATTTCCAAAGTAAAATTTAGAGACATTTCGTTGCTTTTAGAAATATTTTCTAGTGTTTGACATTGATCACAAGACTTAATATATTCATTTATTTTCTTAAATACCAATAAAATTCAGATTACAAAATCTTAAATGCAATACGATTTACTCCAAAATGTCCCCAAAATTCTAAATCATGAAATTTTCTAATAATTTTCTGAGTTTCTTACATAGGTACACATCTCCTGATTACTTGATCTTTACATTCTTGATATAGATAATGGTCTTCTCAATAGTAAAACTTGGCATCATTAATAAACTTTTTCCACAGATGATATGTCAGACTATAAGACATAATATCACTTACAATATAATTAACTATGTTTACATACCAACAATCATGTCATTTAGAGAATTTAAAAAATTTCTCATTAGGGAAATTTCATTCATATCATCATCAAATTCATAATAAATTCTATGATCCAATCTTGATAAATGATCGTCTACTTGATTTTTCAGTTCCATTCCTATCAACTATTTCGACATCAAATTCCTGCATAAGCAAAACCCATATGATCAGTCTCGGCTTTGCATCCTTATCAGACATCAGATATCGAATAACAACATGATCAGTATATGCAACACATTTAGTTCCCATCAAGTAAGACTTGAATTTATTCGCAGCATATACTATTACTAATAACTATTTTTCAATAGTAGTGTTATTAATTTGAGCCGTATATTATGCGAGTAAAACTCTTAACGAGGCTTTGTTTTTTATTACATTTATACCACACAAATATTTAATATGACATTAAAAAAAAACTATTTTAACTTATAAAAAGTGAAACACATTTACATGCATGGATAAGATGACATATATGCTAAAATTATAGTTTAGGTGTTAGATCATATGTAAATACTGAAGAATTGAGTGGTATGTATGTAAATCTTGCTAAGATAAATTCAATAATTTAAGACACATCCCCACATAATGTTTCTTTCAAATTATATTCCGAACATGATCCCTAAATTTCTCCATATTAATCAGCGCTGGATACATAATGGAGGGTATATTCGCGTTATATCGGCATTATTTTCGTGTTATAACCCCTGTAACCTCCATGTAACTTCCATGTAACCTACTTGTAACATACATATATGTGAAAACAAAAGCGCGGAACTTATTTATAAGTTCAGATAGGTTACATGTATGTTATATGGATGTTACATCGATGTTACAGACGATAAAACACGGATATAACGTGACTATAACATCCATTATGTACGCAGCGCTGCGTACGTCTTACGTACACAAATTTTTCTCTTTGTTAAGAGGCTTTAGCATCGAATTCAATAAAGCGAGTTATAAGACATTAATCCTAGTTTGAGAACCGATTTTATCTTCGGCTTATGTAAGGCTAAATTGAAGATTTAAAGTCCACACAAACTATGAATGAATAACCATTGAGAAATTAAAGGAAAGAAATGCACGAATCAAGAACCAAACAATCAAGAACACAAGGATTTAATGAGGTTCGATAATATGCCTACGTCCTCAGAAGCAATGAGCGGCGGCGGTTTTTTGATTTCTTGAAAACAGTACACCCCCTTAGGGTTACAAATACAACATATATATAACTCGAATGTACAATTGGGCTATCAAAACGGTTCGTTGTTCACAAACTCGTTCGGCTCGTTAAGAAGCTCGTGTTCGGCTCGTTCGCTAAGTTAACGAGCCGAACACAAACTACACGAACAAATATTTATTCATTCGTGTTCGGCTCGTTTTGACTTGAAATACTACTAATCAATTGTATGTATATCTTTGATAAGTAGTATTTTAAAAAAAAATTAATTGATTATAAGACTACAAAGATTTATAATCAATTAAAACTATTAATGAAAAAAATAGAATAAAAATTATTAAATTAGATTCAAATGATATTTTAAATCTTGCCCCAATCCTTAACATGTTATGACTAGGGCTTCGTGAACAGCTCGTGTTCGGCTCGTTAAGCAGCTCGTGTTCGGCTCGTTGTTCGTGAACAACTCATGTTCGGCTCGTTAAGCAGCTCGTGTTCGGCTCGTTCGTTAAGCCTAACGAGCNTTTTTTAAATTTTTT
This sequence comes from Phalaenopsis hybrid cultivar, assembly GCA_002079205.1. Taxonomy (NCBI): domain Eukaryota; kingdom Viridiplantae; phylum Streptophyta; class Magnoliopsida; order Asparagales; family Orchidaceae; genus Phalaenopsis; species Phalaenopsis hybrid cultivar. Next base: position 151,288 of record JXCR01149101.1, read on the forward strand.
GTCAAAATAAACTGTTATTTATGCAAACAATGCATTAGTATAATGTCTCTGTATATTTTGATGGAGTGATTTAATTTGCAAATGCAACATGTGGGTTCATTTATTGAACTTATTGTTGGTTTTATTGTTATATAGTTGTGCTTAGGTTTGAACCATTAGTATGCTATATCACAGGCTAGAATATGTGATGGTAAATTTTGTANGTTGTGCTTAGGTTTGAACCATTAGTATGCTATATCACAGGCTAGAATATGTGATGGTAAATTTTGTATTATTGATAGAAGTGTCAAAGTGGGCTCATGATTATTTAAAGGATGCCATTTTTGTTTCATAAAAGTGGGAAATTAGTGCTCATGCTTTTTCAATAAGGTTTGAAATAATGCTCCCTTTAAGTTGTCAAAACCAATAGTTTTATTGATTATAGGATTCAATTTTTCTTGCTATTTTACTTTTTTTTTTTTTTTTTTNTAAAATCCTTCTATTTAGAATATAATATTTTAGGGGCAAATCAAACAACCCGTTGTGCCACTTTTTCAACACATCTATCGACACAACACCTGTTGTTGGTTCTGAAAAAATATTACCTCAGGACTACTGATGCATTAGTACTCCAATGAGGGGGTGCCACGTAGGCACCACGTTGGGACCATTGTCTACGTGGCACCTCCTCATTGGAGTACTGATGCTTTCTATTGGTTCTCCTTCCCAGGAAATAGTGGCCAATATACCTCTGTCTCAAGAACGAGCGTTTTTCCTTGTCCTGTCATCGAATGTGCGGATAATAGTCACCACTGTTTCTCGTCCGTTGTCCGCACATCCGATGACCGGACAGTAAAATTTGGCCTCAAGAACGTCTTATGTGATAAACAAACTCACTATAGATTTAAAAAATGTGCAAGTTTATCAAATTTCCTAAGAAATGGGATGGTGCGATTCTGGCGGCCATCCTGCCCCTGGAACAAGTTCTAATGGGCATAGCGAACCCAGGAATGGCCGCATTCGAAAGGGCGCAAGATTCTGAGTAATCTTCAAAGCTCCTGAATGTGGGGATCTTCTGAATCGCAGCGGTTCTCCAATGAGGAAAAAATAATTTTTTTTTTGGCTCATCATGACCTTCTCTGCACCTAGGCATAGAAAACAGCTTGTTCCGCTTGTTTCCAATTGCAAAAACTCCTCGAAATAGGAGGAGAAGACAGTTTCAAAGAGCAGATATATTTGCCTGATATTAAGGCATATTTTGTGCGCTTCTTCCCCCATATTTACTAGAAAATATTAGATCAGTACTACGCACTTAGAAATATCGTGCATAGCCAATAAAATCACGCCACGCACGATAGGAGAAAAAAACGGCGCAGTAACACGAGGAATATTTCTCCCTGTGTTATTCATCTGTTATTGCGTGTTATTCATGTGTTATTGATGTGTTATTGTGTTATTATAACACTAAGAATATTCTCATGATACAATAACGCATGAATAACACACAATAACACTTGAATAACACGGGGAATATTCCCGACAGAGAAAAAAACGGCGCAATAACACGGGAAATATTCTTACCCGTGTTATTCATGTGTTATTGTGTGTTATTCATGTATTATTGATGTGTTATTGTGTTATTATAACACCAAGAATATTCCTAGAACACAATAACACATGAATAACATGAAAGAAAATATTCCCCGTGTTACTGTTTTTTCTCTGTCGCGCAGGGTGTCATGACGTTATTTTATTGACTACGCATGTTACTTTAGGTGCGTAGTACTGGTGTAATATTTACTCCATATTTACAAGACCAGATCGACTAGCTATAGTGGCCCAGTTCTTATATTCCAAACCCACTGTAGTCATGAGTAATCATCCAAATGTTCGTTGCACGCATTCATGGCACCACGGGCCCGAGAGAAAGCATCCGAAAGGATATCGGAGAAGGGAAATCTCGCCCGTGGAGATGAACATGATGACAAGGAGGAGGCCGCCGACGATCCTCAGCCCTCGAATCTCAAATCGAGAAAGAAGAGGCTGCGATCCATTCTCTCCCCTTACGAAAAAGACGAGCTTGTCGATCTCCTCGTCGAGATAGGCACCAAAATTCCGGCTGCCGCTGATGAAATCCGAGACGCAGCTAATGAAGATCCTCAAAATCGCAGACTTTATGTTCGTTTCTTAAATCCGACGACCACCACAGAAACTCTTTGCGCAGCCTTCTCCTCATTTGGTGTAATCGAGGACGGACTTGTTATCCTTAACTGGAGAACAGGGGTATCTCGCTGTAATGGTTTTATCACATTCAAAAACTTAGAATCTGCTGAAGAAGCTCTGGAGAACCCACCCAAAAAGATTGACGGCTATGCCATTGAGTGCAATCATGCTTTTGATCGATGGGTCAGATCATCGACATCAATACGCGTTTCAGGCTTGCCCCTAGATGCATCTGCTGAAACTTTGCGCCGTTATTTATTCTCAAAGTATGGGGAATTAGAAGAATGTGAGGTTAAGTATGACAGCAATACTTTGATGTCGAAGGGATATGGAATTGTGACGTTCAAGACGATTGAGGGAGCGAAGCAGGCCAACCGCGAGCCTAAAAAATTCATGGGAAAAAAAATAGATTATATGTGTGGTACGTAGGACTGCAAGTCCAAGGAACCAAAAATACCGCTCATCATGCAATCTGAGAGCACGGCGTCCCCGGCGTCCCCGGCGTCCCCGGCGTCCCTGGTGTCCCCGGCAACCCCGCCGCCCAGGTCTGAGGCTTACCCATACTACGGGCCATACGTCATTGCCGGACCTCCTCATTTTGGTGCATACTATGGGCCTTACGCCAATGCCGGCCATCATTATGTTGGTGGAAATGAGGCTTACCCATACTACGGGCCTTACGCCAATGCCGGACCTCATCATTTTGGTGGAAATGAGGCTTATGGAATGGCTCCATGGGGAAGATCAGGTTATCCATACCACTAATTTACTTTACCTATTCATTTTGTCTTTAGAGTTCGACGTTGTAGAATAAAGTGTGTGCGCGTGTTTGTGGGTTGGCTGCGCGCCACTCCTAGAGATTATTTATCTCCGCTCTGAGTTTTGGTTGGTTGGATTAATTTCACACCTTGTTTTGCCACTGATTGCGTGCTAATAAAATGGCAATGCTTTAAAACTGCATTATTTTTGCATAAAGTAATAAAATTGCTAAGAGATGTGTACTGATATAATTATTAGTGTTGTTGTGTTACTATAATGTCTCCTTGTACGTAGAGAACGGTCCAGAAGCATTCAGGAAAATGTGCATTGAAACTTTTTTTTTTTTGGTAGTAATGCACGTAATATTTTAGTGCTATTAGATAAATTTATTAATTTAATGAAATTGTTTAATAAATTTTAATTAAATATTGAATTTAGTATTCATTCATCAGAGTCGTGAATTGTCAAAATAAATATATAATTTAACTGTATCGAGACATTTTAAGTAATTAATGCACCGATTTTTTTCCTTTATTTTTTAATTATGTTTTAAGGTTCACATTCACAATCTCATTCAAACACATTTTGTGCATTCATGCTTTCAGAGGAGTGAATAGTAAAATATCGTGTCAATTATGTCTTGTGCATAAAACCATTTTCTTATCAATAAGGGAGATGATATAATGAGATGGTGTTATGTTTTTGCCTATGCTTAAAATCGGATTTTATAGCATATTTTTATTATTTTATATGTATGAACTCATTGCTAGGCTGCTTTGGGGTTAGTAAGCTAAGCTCAATTGTTTTCGGGTTGGCAGGATCAACTCGGTCGGTTAAGATTCCCTTGGTTGGTTAAATGAATCTGATCTGAATGAGTCAGCTGGTTGATATTGCTCGACTGTTGATCCCTAACCCTTGATAAAGTGCCTCTGAATATCTCTATGGTTAGGGTTGTCAAAACAGTTCGTTGTTCGCGAACAGCTTGTGTTTGCCTCATTAAGAAGCTCGTGTTTGGCTCGTTCGCTAAGTTAACGAGTTGAACACGAATAATACAAACAAATATTTGTTTGTTCGTGTTCGGCTCGTTTTGGCTCGAAATACTACTAATCAATTATATGTATATCTTNGAATGTTTCTTTCAAATTATACTCCGAACATGATCCCTAAATTTCTCCATACTAATTAATAAAACAAACCTCAACCCTTTTGTTAAGGGAAAAAATTTGTGTACATAAAGACATACGCAACACTGAATACATAATGTGGAGGGTATATTCGCGTTATATCGGCATTATTTTGGCATTATAACACATGTAGCCTCCATGTAACTTCCATGTAACATACTTGCAACCTACAGATCTGTGAAAACAAAAGCGTGGAACTTATTTGTAAGTTTAGGTAGGTTACATGTAGGTTATATGGAGGTTACATCGAGGTTACAGACGATAAAACGCGGATATAATGTGAATATAACCTTCATTATGTGCGCAGCGTTGCGTACATCTTACGTACGCAAATTTTTCTCTTTGTTAAGAAGCTCTAGCATCGAATTAAATAAATCCAATCTTAAGACATTAATCCTAGTTTGAGAACCGATTTTATCTTCGGCTTATGTATGGCTAAATTGAAGATTTAAACTTAATAATGCAGTCCAAAGTGATTGTATCTTTGTAATTGAATGTATTTTTTAAAAAATATATTTGTAATTCATTTTGCTGAAATTATTCATAAATAATGCAATTTTATCTTGTAACTATATATATAGCCTCCAAGCCATTAGAATTTAACCCAAAGCATTGCTATTTACAAATCTAACTGTCACTTTCATCCATTTTTCAAATTCTCACTCAAATGTCAAAATTCATGATAAAACCCTTACCCTTACCCTTACCCTTCATTTTTTATCAAATTTTCAATAAGATGATCCTAACATGCATAAATACGTCGGTTCGAAAGTTCCAAAATAGCCCATTGAGTGTTAGACTTTGCAAATAATAATGTTTGGGTTGTTATGTATGTAATTATCTGTAAAATTATCTGTGAATGAATAACCATAGAGAAATTAGAGCAGAGAAACGCACGAATCAAGAACCAGACAATCAAGAACACAAGGATTTAATGAGGTTCGACAATATGCCTACGTCATCAGAAGCAACGAGCGGCGGCGGTTTTTTTGATTTCTTGAAAACAGTACACCCCCTTAGGGTGACAAATACAACATATATATATAACTCGAATGTACAATAGGGCTGTCAAAACGGTTCGTTGTTCACAAACAACTCGTTCGGCTCGTTAAGAAGCTCGTGTTCGGCTCGTTCGCTAAGTTAACGAGCCGAACACAAACTACACAAACAAATATTTGTTCGTCCGTGTTCGGCTCGTTTTGGCTCGAAATACTACTAATCAATTATATGTATATCTTTGATGAGTAATATTTAAAAAAAAATTAATTGACTATAAGGCTACAAAGATTTATAATCAATAGTCTTATAGTCAATTAAAAGTATTAATGAAAAAAATAGAATAAAAATTATTAAATTAGATTCAAATGATGTTTTAAATCTTGCCCCAATTCTTAACATGTTATGACTACGTGATTAGGGTTGTCAAAACGACTCTTTATTCATGAATGGCTCGTGTTCGGCTNAAAGAATAAAAATTATTAAATTAGATTCAAATGATGTTTTAAATCTTGCCCCAATCCTTAACATGTTATGACTACGTGATTAGGGTTGTCAAAACGACTCTTTATTCATGAATGGCTCGTGTTCGGCTTGCTAAGCAAACGATTCGAACACGAACACACTTTTTGAGCTTGAAATATGAACGAGCTGAACACAAGCGTTTACACCTCTAGTGTATAATATGTAATTACAAAATTGCTTTGTACCGTACCGCGAGAGCGTTGTCTGCGCACCCCTAACCCGCTTAACAAAACTCCCTCAATTGAACAAATGCTTCTGCTCAATCTAGCATCTGTCTCTTATCTGATATATGAGCCATACCTAACAATAACAAAGTTCGTCAAAACCAATTTCATAAAATAAATGGTTGACAATTGAAAAATAACAAAGCAGCCACTAATGATGAAGCAGCCTCAAATCCAAATCACTCCGCGTCAAAACAGACCAACGCCGACAAACCAACCTCCATTCTTCCTACTTTCTTCTTCCGCCACGCAAAACAAATGCGTCACAGATGACCTCCAAAAATCCAAACTTTGACGAAACAACACATTCTCTTGCAGAACAAGTCTAAAGTCTTATATTCTGAATTAAATTATACTGAAAAATATTTTGAACATGCCAACCAACTTGGATTCGTCTTCTTGATTTAGTTTTCTCCTCAAGTTTCCACCTTTACTTAGCTGTATAAATAGCCCATGGATCTCCATTACCGCAAACCAGAGAGCAGATACAGAAACATTTACAGTAAAGTTTAGCGGGCGTTTTTCTTCCAAATCAAAGAAAATGGCCACCTTAGGTCCTGAGTTCATTATTAGCTCTGTTATGAAGAAGCAGTATAAGGAGAAGATGAAGGCCATGGAAGAGGAGATGGGAGCAGAGAAAAGAGAGTTTGGAGAACAGATGCGCCCTAAAAAGAAGGAATATAAGTTTGGGTGGATGAAGAAGAAGGTTCATCCCACTAAGGGTTCTCCTCAGCACTGAAACTCATATTATAATTAGAATTTTGCTCCCTTGTTTTACATTTATTTTGTATTTTATTTAGCATAGAATTAAGGGGAATTAATACTCTTGTATAGAAATGTGATGGATTACAGGAATTCATTTGTATTTATTTATTTTTTTCTTTTGTTTTGGAGTGTATAAAGCATGCAATTTGTTTGTGGCCTTATTCATTTTATACTTTGTAAAGCATGCAATTTACGCAGATTATGGAAGTAAAACAGAACTGAAATCAGCACAAAAAACTTCTAGTTATAAGCTGCCAAGTGTAATTCAGAAGAAATTAATAATTTCTACAACAAGATTAGTTTGGATACGCAATGCCCTGCAAAGCAGGGGCCAAGCTAAAAATTGTTCTAGTGGGATAAGGTGTTCGTGTGAGTAATAAGTTGGTTGTGTTGACAAGAAGAATAATGCTCAATAGATGGTGTGATGAAAAAGACATTATCAATGTGTGCAACAAGATGACATTAGGGAGGAAGTCATTCACAGTACATGATAGCATATAAATAACAAAGGTGAAGATAATAAGAGAAAGATTGCACCATGCCTCTATAACATTTTTTTTTTTTGAATTGACCTATCCGTAGAGCTCATAATTTTAACAATCATTTAAGAGGTAGTCATGTTCTTTGTGAATGAAACTTGCATCGAATGGATGAGAAAGGGTAGCATCATCATGAGTCCATCATCCTGAAGTTTATAAATGACTTCATAAAAAGCATTATAAGAAGTGATTAATTTACTATACTATACACCTTAAACATGAAACTACATCGACATGACAAATACAACACAGAGTTGAAATGTACTGTGTAGCTTGTTGGTCAAAAGAAAAGATTTACTCTTAACAAGAATAGACAACCAACAAGTTCCCATTAGGAGAAGTAGAATCTAAAAGTGAACTCATTTGAACATAAAAACTTTGTTCTTGCCCTGCATATTTAAGAGAGCATATTTGATTCCTAGCTTAAAGAAAGTGGCAAGGAGCATATTACATTTAAGGGGGTTTTCCAAAGCTTAGCCTTCTTATGAAAGGGGGAAAATTGCAGTTTCGATATAGAAAGGTTTTTCAAGCATTTAGTGTATATAACATCTTTAAAGTTTATCTAGAAATCATTGATTAGAAAAATTTAGATATATACCACTATTCTTACCTTATTACATATCTAAGACCTAAAATGTTATAGATAGAGGGTGTAAACGAGCCGAGCTTGAGCGAGCCCGAGCTCGACTTCTATTTGGCTCCTTAAAGAAATATCACTGTTTGTGTTCGGCTCATTTGCTTAGAGAGTCGAACATGAGCTGTTCACGAACAAGCCTTTTTGACAATCTTAGTCAAGCAGCCTTAAAATATTACGAGTAGAGACAAAACTTAAATCTTATTTAAATAAAATTTAATAGAGAGAGAGAGAGAGAGAGAGAGAGAGAGAGAGAGAGAGAGAGAGGGAATCGCACATCAAAATTCTTATTTTTAATATCCCAGCCGGTAAGTCACAATTTTCAACAGTGCAGAATAGGAGTAAAATTGACATTTTTCTGAAATTTACCTTTTTTAAGATACTTCATTTGTAAAAATTAAAAATTTGACGTTAGAAACATAAATTGATAAAAATTGTGTGCTACTAATGTAATAAATCAGCGGTTTATTTCTTACGGACGGCGGATCGAACATCACTCCGGGTGTGATCAGCGGGCCTACCCGAACTGCCCAGCCTGCCCGATTGCCCGCCCTTTCGGCCCTCTTCCTCCCTCTCCACCAGGTAAAAAAAAAAAATTTTCTCTGAAGCATCTGTTCTTCTCGAATCCGAGGGCGAGGCATGAGATGTGCAGATCTCGGGGGTTTCATCTTCTCCCAACTCTGAAGAACCTCTAGATCTGTTCCCTTGCAGCTCCGATCCGCGGTCCAGGTACTACTTTGCCCTCCGATCTTCAGCTTTTTACCGATAACTCTCGATTTTCTCAAATCCATCTCAATTTCTTCTGTAAGTTTAGGGTTTTCTTCACCTGATTCAGTACATTTTTATTGATTTTTAGGTTTTCTCTTTTTCTTTTCCAACTTAATTTTTTGGGGCAATTACATACACACCACCTGAAACTTCTTATTTGCAAATCAACCGCTCTCTTCATCCATTTTTTAAATTCTCGCTTAAATAGCAAAATTCATGGTTTAATCGCGTAAATACATTGTTTTGGTTGTTCAAAGAAATCACCTGGATATTTGTTGTAAATATCAATGTTTCGAGGCGCCTGCATGTAATTAGCCCTANGAGATGTGCAGATCTCGAGGGTTTCATCTTCTCCCAACTCTGAAGAACCTCTAGATCTGCTCCCTTGCAGCTCCGATCCGCGGTCCAGGTACCACTTTGCCCTCCGATCTTCAGATTTTTACCGATAACTCTCGATTTTCTCAATTTCTTCTGTAAGTTTAGGGTTTTTTTCACTCGATTCAGTACATTTTTATTGATTTTTAGGTTTTCTCTTTTTCATTTCCAACTTAATTTTTTGGGGCAATTACATACACACCACCCGAAACTTCCTATTTGCAAATCAACCGCTCTCTTTCATCCATTTTTTAAATTCTCGCTGAAAAAGCAAAATTCATGGTAAAATCCCAACTCATTTTTTTAAAACTGTATCAAATTTTCAATAGTTTAATCCCGTAAATACATTGTTTTAGAAGTTCAAAGAAATCACCTGGATATTTGTTGTAAATATCAATGTTTCGAGGCGCCTGCATGTAATTAGCCCTAATTTTTATTTTCGTGCTATATTTATGGAAATCCGACGGCGTTCGTTTTATCTTTTAGGCTGCTTCAGGCATCAGGATTAAATCCTGGCCGTCGAGATGGAGACGGTATCGCTACCCATCGCCGCCGCCCTGGGTTGCCTAACTAGCGCCGCCGCGACGGTTGCCGCGAGGATGCTCATGGCTAATTTTCTACTAACTGCGGTAAGCTCACCGATCACCTAGCGTTTGTGTAACTCGTCTTGTAGTTTGTTCACGGCGGAACCCAAAAGGAGAAATCTATTTCGATTTTGGCGCAGATTAGAGGTCCGGACGTGGGTCCCACGTTTATTAAAGAGTTCGGGATTTTGGAATCTATATAGAATATCCGGTTTTTTTATTTACATATTGCCGGCCGCTCCTTCGACCGGGTTCTTTTTTTTTTTGCCCCCCAAATTATGGTTATTTGCAAATCAAGCACCCTCTTTCATCTATTTTCCAAATTCGCACCCAAATGTAAAAAATTGATGATAAAATCCCAACTCATATTTTTCGTTTTTTATCAAATACTNGCTAACTGCGGTAAGCTCACCGATCACCTAGCGTTTGTGTAACTCGTCCTGTAGTTTGTTCACGGCGGAACTCAAAAGGAGAAATCTATTTCGATTTTGGGGCAGATTAGAGGTCCGGACGTGGGTCCCTCGTTTATTAAAGAGTTCGGGATTTTGGAATCTATATAGAATATCCGGTTTTTTTTTATTTACATATTGCCGGCCGCTCCTTCGACCGGGTTCTTTTTTTTTTGCCCCCCAAATTATGGTTATTTGCAATTCAAGCACCCTCTTTCATTTATTTTTCAAATTCGCACCCAAATGTAAAAAATTGATGATAAAATCCCAACTCATATTTTTCGTTTTTTATCAAATTCTCAATAGTTTGATCGTGAGACAAGTAAATGTGAGTTTAGAAATTTCAATAGATGCTTGATTTGTAAATATCATTTTTTTTTTGTTAAGTATAATATAAAAAGAAAGGGGGCTCAAAATCAACTTGAAAAAAATTCAATCCAAAATNGTTAAGTATAATATAAAAAGAAAGGGGGCTCAAAATCAACTTGAAAAAAATTCAATCCAAAATTTTGGCTCATAGATCAGATTGTAGCTCAGCTCGTTTATTTCGATTCGAGCTAAAATTCAAATTAATTTGTTAGCGATTAACGACCTTCGAATTGAATGTACTAAATTCACAGCTCTAGTATCGCTAGTGAGTTACTGATCCGATTTTGAGCCAAGCTGGGTCGGCTTGATATTAGCTTGAAAAAAATTTGATCCAAAATTTTGACTCATAGCTCGGCTGGTTTTTTTAGATTTGATCCCGGTTCGAACCTAATTTCTTATCAATTTTGAGCAATTAACAATCTTTGAGCTAAATTCATAGCCCTACACCTGAACTTTCANATGATCCGATTTTGAGCCAAGTTGGGTCGGCTTGATATTAGCTTGGAAAAAAATTTGATCCAAAATTTTGACTCATGGCTCGGCTGGTTTTTTTAGATTTGATCCCGGTTCGAGCCTAATTTCTTATCAATTTTGAGCAATTAACAATCTTTGAGCTAAATTCATAGCCCTACACCTGAACTTTCATATTTAGACACATAACACTCAATTTTTTTAATATCACATAAAAATAATAATTTTTACCACTTTTTATGTAAAATAATTTTTTCAAGCATAAGTGCTTTTTATCTAAATATGAAAGTTAGGTGTGGAATTGTGTGCTTGGTATTTAAATTCCTAAAAATAAAAATTATAAAGGCAATTTCATGGGTAACACTAAAATATAAATATTTATANGCTTTGGGTCAGTTGAGATCCGCTCGGTCGGCTGAGCTTGATCGATTTGATTGGCCGGGTGATATGGCTCAACTGTCGATCCTTTGCCCATAATGAAAATTCTCAGGCCTAGTAAATGAGTCGAGTCGAGCTCGAGCCAACCTCAGTTTGAGCTTGAGCTTCACCATGGTTAGTTTTATTGAGTTTGAGCTCGAGCTTGAGCNGGCCCATAATGAAAATTCTCAGGCCTAGTAAATGAGTCGAGTCGAACTCGAGCCAACCTCAGTTTGAGCTTGAGCTTCACCATGGTTAGTTTTATTGAGTTTGAGCTCGAGCTTGAGCTCAAGTCTACGAGTTGGAGTCAGCTCATGAGCTAATTTGTTTAATATAAAAGAGAAAAAATAATATTAACTTAAGGTAATATTATAATAAAATGTCAGATAGAACGATCAATTATGTAAGAAAAAAAAAATCACTTAGTAAAAAATATAAAAAAAAAATTTAAAACAATTTTAATTCCTTTAAAGATAAAATCTTCAAACATAATATTTTTTAAAACGAGCCTACTCATGAGCTAACGAGTCGTCGGGGTTAGCCTGAGGTTGGCTTGTTAGCTCATCGTGCTCAATGTAAGAGCTGCTTATCGAGCCTAAACTCNGCAATTATGTAAGAAAAAAAAAATCACTTAGTAAAAAATATAAAAAAAAAAAAATTTAAAACACTTTTAATTCCTTTAAAGATAAAATCTTCAAACATAATATTTTTTAAAACGAGACTACTCATGAGCTAACGAGTCGTCGGGATTAGCCTGAGGTTGGCTTGTTAGCTCATCGTGCTCAATGTAAGAGCTGCTTATCGAGCCTAAACTCGAGTAGGCTCACGATTCAGGGCATCCCTGGGATGGTTGGAGCTAGGGAACGGATCTTTCCTTGGATCGGTTCTCTTATTGTGATTGGCTAGGATACCCTTTTATCTCGTTTTTGGCTCGGTGGGTCTTTCTTGTATCCTCCAATCATTTTTGGTCTGGCTCGTGGTTCAATCGGTTCTGGCATTGCTGGCCTGACTCGTATAGCTTCATTTGGTCGAATAAAAAGGCCTCATGATCTTCTTTTAATTGACCCACCTTCACCATACTCTTCCTTTCTGAACCGTTTGATCTCTTGAGGACCAGCACTGACACTTTTTTTATATACACATAGATGCCTCAAAATTTTTATGTTCTGAAATATCTAACACTGAAAATTTGATATTTANATTTTTGAACCGTTTGATCTCTTGAGGACCAGCACTGACACGTTTTTTATATACACATAGATGCCTCAAAATTTTTATGTTCTGAAATATCTAACACTGAAAATTTGATATTTAAATTTACAATGCTTTCATATCATAAAATTATGGGTGAAAAGATATATTTCACTTTTCAAACCTAGAAAAATGTGTGTCATGCATGGAAATATGAATTTTTTGTTTTTGTTAGATATGTATGTATAAAATAATTTTGTGGTATTTATATATATAAATGGCTGTATTGCTTTTCATGTTAATTACATTCTCAAAACTCGCCTTTTATAATTCCTACTGTTTTGAAATAATTTATGTGCTCAGGACGCATTTAAGCGTACCAAAAGGCAAACTTTACAGAACAATAAGAAAGAAACCGAACCAGCTGATACTGACCCGGATGATGAAGATGATGATGGTGAGGGGGACGACAGGGAGGGTGAAGATGATTTCTCAGAGGAAGCTGAGGAGGGGAATGAATATCCTAAGGATAACAGCAATTTCAAGGAAGGCCCTGGTGATGAAGCAGCAGCAGGTGGTGATGAAAATGGGGAGGAGGAGGAGGACGGGGAGGAGGAGGGTGATGAGGATGATGACGAAGAAGAAGAAGATGATGATGACGATGATGGGGGGGATGACGAGCAAGAGGGCTTAGAGGAGGAGGAGGAGGAGGAGGAGGAGGAAGAAGAAGAAGATGAGGAAGAGAAGGAGCTTCATCCCACAAAGAAGAGGAAGCGGTTCTGAACAATTGGGNCGAGGAGGACGAGGGTGATGAGGATGATGACGAAGAAGAAGAAGATGATGAAGACGATGATGGGGGGGATGACGAGCAAGAGGGCTTAGAGGAGGAGGAGGAGGAGGAGGAAGAAGAAGAAGAAGATGAGGAAGAGAAGGAGCTTCATCCCACAAAGAAGAGGAAGCGGTTCTGAACAATTGGGCTGCTTTCATTCTGTAAGTTTGTATCAGATCTCAAACCTTCCTTAACATGGAGTTGTTATGCTTCTGGAGCTTTAGAATGGAGGTTTTACGTAGAACTTGTATTGGAAAGGTATTTAATTCTCTGTTGGGTGTAACCTGATAACATGATTCCCTAAGATTGAAATATAAGGCCTTTTCTGAAACCATTTGTTTTTCTTTAAATTCTGCNGTGGAGGTTTTACGTAGAACTTGTATTGGAAAGGTATTTAATTCTCTGTTGGGTGTAATCTGATAACATGATTCCCTAAGATTGAAATATAAGGCCTTTTCTGAAACCATTTGTTTTTCTTTAAATTCTGCATTTAAAGATGATTTTTGGGCTTAAAAATCTGTGAAATTTTTTAATTGAACTGAGCAATTCATAGCAACTTAATATTCTTCTCATGTCATAGAATTATATTACTTTTTTTTTTATGTTATTGATAATTTATAGGGACATTTATAAACATACCATCCAATTCTTATGTATTTATATATCTAACACCAACATTTTTCTTTTTACATTTATATCACCGAAGTCCCATATAATTTCAAAAGTACCAACATTTTAACTTGAAAAAAAGAAATGAAAATACACATTTTCATCGATAGGTAAGGTGACTTGTGCATAAAAGTTAAAAAGTTTAGGTGTTACATATGTAATACAAAGCAATTGTGTGGTATGTATGTAAAGTATGGTTGTCAACAGCTTATGTTCGGCTCGTTAAGAAACTCGTGTTTGGTTTGTTTGCTAAGTTAATGAGCCGAACACGAACAACACGAACCAATATTTATTCGTTCGTGTTCGGCTCATTTTGACTTGAAATACTACTAATCAATTATATATATATCTTTGATGAGTAATATTTTTAAGAAAATTAATTGACTACAAGGCTAAAAAGATATATAATCAATTAAAAGTATTAATGAAGAAAATAGAATAAAAAATATTAATTTAGATTCAAATGATTTTTAAATCTTGTCCTAATTCTTAACATCTTATGGCTACGTAATTAGTATTGTCAAAAAAAAATTTTGTTCGTGAACGGCTCGTGTTCGGCTCACTAAACAAACGAGTCAAACACGAACACACTTTTTGTGCTCGAAATATAAACGAGCCGAACACGAGCTGAACCTGGGCTCGCTCGTGTTCGGCTCAGTTACACCCCTAGTGTAAAGCTTCCTAATCTATACACAGGTTGTTAATATTTTATTGTAATAAATTTTGCTTGGTGTTATTTAATAGTATGTTACATTTTTTTTAAACATATATATTATCCAATATGCATTAGTTAAATCATCATACCCATTGTCTATATTAATGCTAGTGTTTTTTTGGCAACAATGAGGAGAAATTAATTAGGACTTTGTTATTTTTCTTCATTCTATTTTACTTGTCAGTTATTTCCATAAAAAATAAAATTGATTCTATGGACATATTTGTAATTAAAATTTTCTTCTCAAACCTCTTGACATACACCTATGGCTGTCAAAATGGCTCGTTCTTCGTGAGCGGCTCGTTAAGCTTAACGAACGAACAGAACACGAACAAATTTTTAAGCTTAAATATAAACAAGCTGAACATGAACAAATTTTTAAGCTCGAAATATAAACGAGCTGAACATGAACAAATATTTGTTCGTTCGTGTTCTAATTGAATTGACTTGAAAAGAAATAAATTAATTAATAAGTAAATATGAATATAAATATACTCAATATTTTGTAGTGTTATTGGTATTATTCCACAAAATAATACTACGGTGTTATTCGAGCGTTATTCGCGGTGTTATTGGTGTTATCGGTGTTATTCTGCAGTGTTACACCACTAATAACACCAAGTAACACCGCAGAATTACACCGTGGTGTTATTCAGATGTTATTCACAGTGTTATTGGTGTTATTTTGCGGTGTAGTACCGCGGAATAACACTGATAACATCATTAACACCGCAAAATAACACCCGAATAACACCGCAGTGTTATTCAGCAATATTACCACGAATAACATCTGAATAACTCCGCGGTGTTATTCTGCAGTGCTACTCGGTGTTATTCCGAGGAGCTACTCGGTGTTATTCCGCGGAATAAGTTCTATCAAACCTATTTCGAGCCAAACACGAGTCAAACACGAACAAAATATGTTAACACAAACATAATGCTCACGAGCCATTTCCAACACAAGCTATTTTGAACACGAGCCAAATTGGAACGAGCCGAGGCTTAGCTTGCTCAAGCTCGGATCGTTTACAGGCCTACATACCCCCCAAGTCTCTTGACTTTAAATGGTATATCTCAGCTCCTTTACATATATATACCACATAAATTTTATGTGTTTAAATATCTAACACCTTAACATTCATGTTTACAAGCATATCACTGAAATCTTTAACATCATATAAAAAAAACCTTTACCATTATGTTTTTAATATGAAATACATCTTCTCATACAAAAGTTTATGACATCGAAATATTATTCGTACAAATATCAAACTTTGAGTACTAGATATGTAAAAATATAAGAACTGTATGGTATGTATGTAAATTTTCCAATAAAAAGACAGTGCATCGTTCTCTAATTCAAACTACAACCAAAACAATGAAGCTCTTTATACCAACATATACCATCATGCTTTACATCTGAACAAAACCATATCCAACATTTCAAATAAATTTTTTAATTTTCAGGACTGTAAAAATCATTTTTTTTCAAATTTGCAAATAAGTTGAAGAACTCAGTAGCCAGCAGGCAATCCCCCTTTCCTTGGATCACTNAACATGAACAAATTTTTAAGCTCAAAATATAAACGAGCTGAACATGAACAAATATTTGTTCGTTCGTGTTCTAATTGAATTAACTTGAAAAGAAATAAATTAATTAATAAATAAATATAAATATAAATATACTCAATATTTTGTGGTATTATTGGTATTATTCCACAAAATAACACTGCGGTGTTATTCGAGCGTTATTCGCGGTGTTATTGGTGCTATCGGTGTTATTCTGCAGTGTTACACCACTAATAACACCAAGTAACACCGCAGAATAACACCGTGGTGTTATTCATATGTTATTCACAGTGCTATTGGTGTTATTTTGCGGTGTAATACCGCGGAATAACACTGGTAACATCATTAACACCACGAAATAACACCAGAATAACATCGCAGTGTTATTCAGCGATATTACCACGAATAACATCTGAATAACTCTGCGGTGTTACTCTATAACACCAATAACACTGTGAATAACACAACAGTGTTATTCTGCAGTGTTACTCGGTGTCATTCTGCGGAATAAGTTCTACCAAGCCTATTTCGAGCCAAACACGAGCCAAACACGAACAAGAATATGTTAACACAAACATAATGCTCACGAGCCATTTCCAACACGAGCCATTTTGAACACAAGCCAAATTGGAACGAGCCGAGGCTTAGCTTGCTCAAGCTCGGATCGTTTACAGGCCTACATACCCCCCAAGTCTCTTGACTTTAAATGGTATATCTCAGCTCCTTTACATATATACCACATAAATTTTATGTGTTTAAATATCTAACACCTGAACATTCATATTTACAAACATATCACTGAAATCTTTAACATCATATAAAAAAAAAAACCTTTACCATTGTGTTTTTAATATGAAATACATCTTCTCATACATAAGTTTATGACATCGAAATATTATTCGTACAAATATCAAACTTCGAGTACTAGATATGTAAATATATAAGAACTGTATGGTATGTATGTAAATTTTCCAATAAAAAGACAGTGCATCCTTCTCTAATTCAAACTACAACCAAAACAATGAAGCTCTTTATACCAACATAGACCATCATGCTTTACATCTGAACAAAACCATATCCAACATTTCAAATAAATTTTTTAATTTTCAGGACTGTAAAAATCATTTTTTTTTCAAATTTGCAAATAAGTTGAAGAACTCAGTAGCCAGCAGGCAATCCCCCTTTCCTTGGATCACTAACTGCGGTTAGGCTACCCAACTTGAGTTTTCCATGTGATATTGATTTCTGGAAGTTGTGAACAATGAACTGACAGATAGTCCCACCGGCCAGAGGTTGTAGGACATGGNCGTACCAAAGTCAATGGGTTACTACGGCTTTGAAATCTAGGAATGAAATTTTGAAAATTAATATGAAAAGAAATGAATACAAAAAAAAACAAAGGTTTTTGATGTTTAAGTAGAGATGCGCAAAATAAGCTTTTTATGTAATCCAGATAGAAAAATAATAAGCCAAATAGTTCCTATGAGTATTCAGATAATGTTCATAATCTTGAGGGTATATGTTTGGCCACAAGGTTTTGAAAATAAGACTAAATATTGAACCGGGAGAAGGATATGTTCAAGTTTCAACAATTTAACTGGGTTGAAATGAATAAAGTAATAGATATGAATATTATTTTAATATAAATTAAATAATATAATAATAATGTAATAATAATACTATTTTCATTAATTTAATATACAATTTCCTTATTCAGACACTTCTTGGATATGATTCTAAATCAAAATTTAAAAACCTATTTTAATTATCTTTTCTATCGAAATCTTTTATTATTTCTAGTCATCTAATCAAGACCAAAAGCTAAAATTTGATCAACATTAGAATAGAACTGAACGGTTCATCAAAGTTATGCTGGTCAGAGAGCCGGTTCATTGCGGTTTTTAAACAACATTTGGACATGATAAAACTTGGGAGATATATTGAAGATTCTACTAGCAAAGTCATGAATATGAAATTTATAGATGAATGAATTTGAAAGTTAATATATGACTCAAACGAGCTTTTATTTTAGCAACCACATAAAAACATACTCAGATAAAGTCTGNGGATATATTGAAGATTCTACTAGCAAAGTCATGAATATGAAATTTATAGATGAATGAATGTGAAAGTTAATATATGACTCAAACGAGCTTTTATTTTAGCAACCACATAAAAACATACTCAGATAAAGTCTGCAAACCATAACAGTTAAAAGAAAAACAATGCCAAATGTCAAAAAATAGAAAAATGGGAGAGATATCAAAACAATAAGTAATCAAGTTTTAACTATTTTAATTCAATTAATGAGCAGTTGCATATAATGAAAGAGTAAAAGGGGAAAGGAGGTGAAAAATAAAGCAATTTGATAGCTTACTTTCCACCATAGTGGTCAGGAGTGAATGTCATATTATCTAATATGGTCTTCTTCAGCTCATGCGCAAACTTAGGGGATAACATATCAGAAAGAACTTTTGTAACGTTTACAAAGTCAGGATCCCCTAAATTCATTCTTACAGCAAACATGTGTTTCAGTGATTCTATCAATCGATGAAGCCCAAGAGAGCCAGAAACACCAGAAGGAATTCCATATTGAGAAAGGATGTTTAAAATCTGTTCCAAAAAAGATTTTAAAAAAAATTAAAAAGAAGATAAACAATAAGTGTTAAATGGCAGCTTGAGTTGGATAGCAAATCTTACTCAATGGTTATAAAAGTAAGAGAAAAGTATCAAATCTTTGCGGGGGTCATTTTAATCTCAGAGTCTATAAAGTGTCAATTTAGTCCCCAAATTCTTTTAATATGAGCTGAAATAATATCTACGGAGAACTAAAGAATTTAAGGACTAAAGTGAAACTTCTAAAGACTTTGCGGCAAAATTGGCTCCATGTAAATAATCAGGAGAATATCTTGGCGCTTCACTCAAAACTCAAATTATACAAACAGAAATGCCTAAATTCTTCAGGATTGGTAAGCATTAGTTGTTGAAACTTTTTTCCCTCAAAAGAAACAAATAAAGGTTTTTCAAAGGAAACAGATGGTTTCTTCCATTTGAGCTAGTAAATGTACTTCTGTTCAGCTCATACATTTGCAAAAAAAACCTAACTAACCGTGTTTTAATAGTTTAACGATTAAGAAAATATGTTTTACGTTAAGTATCCTCTACAAATAAAATGATAAGTATTTTAGTTGGTTCGAACATTTTGCTTTCATTCATGATCCATGAGGTGTTAAATGTAGTTTCAAGGTTCCATTATTATTTGTCTTCCAAATGCCGTCAAACTTGTTTTGATTTGTTGTTAGATTCATAATAACATTTAAAATACTAAAATTCAACATGATATGATATGTTCAAAAATTTCTAGTGCCTTTCTTTTTCATTGGGAACTACTTGTGCAGAGCTCTTGACGGATTGCTTTCATCCCACTGGATGCTTATCTTGCATGCCTTCCCTGTCTTTTCATCTAGCAGTGAGACCGCCGGGGCATCAGAGGAATAAAATTAATAAGAAGAATAAATTTTAAAAACACCTAATTAAAAACAAATTTGGTGTCTTACAATTATGCACGAAAAGGTGCATTTCACTTTTAAAAAGTACGTTTAAGTGGTATACATTCAAGATTTGAGTGTTATGCATGTAAGTATTGAAGTTTAGGCATTAGATATGTAAAAATATAAGAATGTGTGCTATATATGTAAATGCCCAATTGGGAAAATGGATATAGTTATACTCCCTAAAAGACACAAGATGAAAAATTGAAAACTTACAAGCGTCATTCCAGCACCACCAGATGAAGGCGGCGGCATTCCAAGAATATTCACCCCCATCACATCAGCCGATATTGGCTCCTTGATGCTTACTCTATACTCTCGCAAGTCTCTCATCGTAATTATTCCTCCCAATTTTCTAATATCTTTCACCAACGCGATTCCAATAGAACCATTATAAAAAACCTGGGGTCCATGCCTTGCAATAGCTTCTAATGTATGTGCAAGTCGAATATTGTGACAAAGATCACCGATTTGTAGAAGGGACCCATTTAATGTGAATATTTGGCGCAAGCCCTCATCCGCCAAAATCTCATTTTCAGTTTTACTCATTTGCATGTGTAAATAAGGAGAAATTGTGAAAGCTCGAGCGAGAATTGCAGCGGGCCGTACGAGCCTTGACCAAGGAAGCTTTCCGTGTTGATTCCATGCTTCATGAAGGCCTGCAAGTTCCCCTGGTACTCCAATGGAAAGAGCACCGCTTGCTTTCAGTGAAGTATTGCCACCATACATATTCTGTAAAATCATTAAAATTTTATTGACATTTTAACAATGAATTTTTTTTCCGATGCAGAGCCAAATAAAACCTATCAGAAGTTTAAAGTATATATGGGCAAACTGTTATTAATGATGATTATTACATGGTTATATCAATAAGGNTCGATGCAGAGCCAAATAAAAGCTATCAGAAGTTTAAAGTATATATGGGCAAACTGTTATTAATGATGATTATTACATGGTTATATCAATAAGGCAGAGGAATTTTTGCAAATTTACATATGATTTAGCTACGAGAAGTTTCAACGTTTCAAACGTGCAATCGACAATCTAATAATTGCAGCATAACCTGACCAATTTCATTGGTTTGCTCGCAATTTAAATCTGCAACGAAAAAGAAGTAAACAGAATAAAGAATATGTAGAATTCATCTCAAAGANATGCAATCGACAATCTAATAATTGCAGCATAACCTGACCAATTTCATTGGCTTGCTCGCAATTTAAATCTGCAACGAAAAAGAAGTAAACAGAATAAAGAATATGTAGAATTCATCTCTAAGACCAATGATCATAAACACTAAATTAGGAGTTACTTTTGGAGCCCAAACACTTATAATCCAATAACCCCTTGTGAAATTCGGTTTTAGTAAAAGTTATAATCAACCAAATGAGTTCTGCCAAACAATGCACACCCCTAACTTTGAACCACAAGAACTCTCAAAGGAAATACCACTTTTTTCAGTGCTCTCTCCACATCAAGATAATATCACCAAAGTTGCCAGGTCAAAAAGAATAGCAAGTTGTTGGTCAAGACAAGGCCACCTCTAAACTGAACCACATGAAAAACATGAACCCAAAACAAAAAAAGAAAACTCTTTAAATGTCAAAGTTAAATCAAGCCTTTACAAGAAACTATGAATCAGTTGAATCAATTAAAGTTTATTTGACAATTCGACAACTTAGCCACAAAGGACTACCTCTAAATTTCAACCAGGATTAAAGAATTAGCAAACATTATGATAAAGCAAAGCTAACACATGAAAAACAAGCATTCAGATAAATTTAAAGAGTTCCATGTATCGTCAAAATGGGAAATTTAAATAGATACCACATAATTTTTATGTATTCACATATCTAACTCCCAAAATTTGATATTACACTTATAACGCTTTGATGCCATAAACTTACGCACGAAAAAGGTGTATTTCACTTTTAAAAAGATAATGATGTTGGCATTTTTTATGTGATGTTAAAGATTCAAGTGATGTACACGGGAATAAGAATGTTTAGGTTTTAGATATGTAAATACATAGAAATTGTGTGGCATTTAGATGAATGTCCCAATCAAAAAGGACAATATACATACTTTTCACAAAATTTTTATGTATTTACATATCTAACACACATGGTTTGATATTTACATTTATAGCGCCCTGGTGTCATAAACTTATGCATTATAACATGTATCTCACTTTTAAAAATATAATAATGGTGGTATTTTTGATATGATGTTAAAGATTCAAGTGCTATACATGTAAATATGAATGCTTAAGCGTCAGATATGTAAATACATAAAATTGTGTTCTATGTATGTAAATGCCCAAATCAAAATTCAAACTAGAAATAAGATGAATTACCTCTGAAGCAAGTAGCGGAGCCGTTTCCCGGCTATTAAAGGCCTGCGCTTTTCCATCTGCCAACCTCAGAATCATGAAAGCACCGCCTCCAATACCACTTGAGGCAGAGCTAACCACGCCCAAGCAAAGGACAGACGCTACGGTTGCATCCACCGCATGACCTCCCTCCTTAAGGACCTCTCGCCCAATCCGAGAGCACCGCCGATCATCGGTGGCAACAGCACCATGACTCGATTTGATCACCACAAGTCGATGTTTGGCAAATTCATTTCCAAAAGCTGGGCTCGGTATTAGTAGAACCACCATAATGATGAGCGAAATCTGAAACATAGCTGCAAAAGGCCATGAAAAATATTTCAGATACCAAATATTGTTTCTTCTATTAAAAACTAAAATTCAAAGTGAACTGCTTTCCATTTATGCATTTTATATTCTGATACCTCCTCCAACTCCCAGTTTTAGACGCAAAAAATATGATAAAAATAGTAAGAATTCACAGTACGAAATAGCACTGTATTACTAATAAAGAGCAAGACAAGGCTTCACCATATTGTTTCTAAGGTGGACAGGTATCGAGGATGGTGGTATGAAAAAAAATATTCTTTCTTAATTTCTGTTTTTTTATAAAAACAGAGCAGATGCGTGTCATTTTTGTTACTTCTAACTACAAACTTTGTTTCCTTTCCAAAGTATCTGAAACAAATCAATACTTCTCTCTCCCTGAGGTTTTCAGTTAACGGAACATATCAAAGTTTGCTTAAACGCACAAAAACACTCCAGAAATTTACATGCAGAGCTAGTTAGATCAAAAGCATAAGTGATCATGAGGCCATAAAAAAACATTGCATTTAGGGGGTTTTAATTCTAGCCATAAATAACAAACTTGAACAATCTGTCAAACATCTATAGTTCACTACATAAATCAGTTGCAGAAAGCTATCTTCTTGGCATTAAATACACCAAATTTAAATTTTGCCAACTTTCAACAACCAAACAAGCAACTTTTACGAAATGACTGCTACAGAGGACCTGAAAGAAAAAAAAAAAAAAAAATATACGAACTGGACACGGCGGGAGCGTTCTGGGTCCCAACCCAAGTGAGCAAAACCTAACTTTTTTACCAAAAATTTAAACTTGAGAAGGAGAGAAGCGAGAAAGATAAGAAGAAGATAGAAAACTACCGCTCATGGCGCTGAAGGCGAGGGGCAACAGGTTTAGGAGAAGAACAAAGTTTCTCACGCCTCACCTCGTGATCCCTTTTTGTACTGCATGCATTGAAGCCGAAGCCATGAACGAGTCGCATAGTTTCATAATATTTAATAGTCGTTGCGAGGAAAAAACATGAAGAAAGCGGCACGTCTTCGGAGAAAGTACAAAAGCTTCTCCGCGTGAAGCTCATTTTTGCTCACCAGCTCTGTTGCTTAGCCTTCCCCTTTACCTCAAACAACAAGCAAACTCTTCTCGCTTTGTCTAACCTCAAACTATTCAAATTATTGTCGTCTTGCCGAACACTTTGTTGTGAGAAATCTTATAATGAGAAGATATATTTTATCTTTTAAAGTTGTTAATATAGATATTTTTATATGATGTCAAATTTTTTAGTGTCATAAAAGTAAAAATGGAAATTTGTGTTAGAAGCATAAAAGCATATGAATTGTGTGGTGTATTTAGAGGCTGTAATATAAAAATTGCTTATTGAATCACAAGATCTCTTGGTAGCAAATATCGGTGATCATGATCAATCCACTTGCTAGTTAATAGGCCATCCAATTTTGGCAATTGATTGCCTTTAAACCTACCATGTAGGATCACTTCTTAATGCCAAACACAACCACTCACAACCCTCATAATACCATTCACCTCATAATCATCTTAAGTCCATAGGCTACTTTTAAAATTACACATCTTTTACCCTCTTTAAAGGATCTTTTTGGACACAAACTATCATATTTTGAAGTCAAATTGTAGCCCGTGATAATCAAAACTTGAAATATTGAGACATTAATATCCTTCTCATCTAAGAACATAAATATATTTCCCCACTTCACCTATAATGGATGTAGACTATAGAGCCCTAATATCCTAAATTATCTAGAATTTCAAGTGCTTGATTGCACAATGACCTTTATTATGTGAATGAAATACCTTGCACATAACACTTGAGCTCTTATCATAGACGGGCATCAAATTCAATACTACATGATGGGAAATATGAGAGTAAAATTTTACTAAGCAACCTAAGTTAACGAATAGTCATGAGCATATCCATAATGAAGGCATTAGGGGTGCATCTCCCATTGGCCCATCCCAAACTACTAAATTATTAATTGACTATCCAAAAGTAGAATTCCTAAGCTATCAAAGAAACTCCAAACAGTAGACGTGCCTTCTGGGCCTAATGAACCGAGCCCAATTGTCCAACACAAAGCCTAGTGACACGCCCAAAAATTACTTGTTTTTATATATACATTTAGGCTTATTTTTAATGATATTGCTCTTTGAAAGAAGGTATATTGCATGTTTTTTGTTTCAGGTACAAGAAATGGAGTTTTGGAGAAAATGAAGCAAATATAGTGTAATTTGAAGCTAAAACGAGCTAGAAGAAAATTCTGACATGGCATATTTCGATATATCATTCTATGTTTAATCTCCTTTACATTTATCACATGTTTTTGAATAAAATTACACATTAAAAAAAAAGTTTTTTTTATGCTTATCTTGTAGGCATAACAGTTAAGAGTGAAACGGAGCTGAAATGGGGCGAAATGAAGCTGAAACAGAGCTGAAATGTTTATATATATGTGTGTGTGTGTCTGTGTGTGTGTGTGAGAGAGAGAGAGAGAAGAAGAAGCTTGAGGAGATGTCTAATCAAAAATTGGCTTCACTTTAATCATCTTAAGAAAAGAAATTTAATTACATTTCTAAACTTAGGCTTAAAGTATTAGCACAATTACTAATAAAGTTCTCATGAAATTATTTTTCCTGTAATTCTTCTAAGCATCCTCAGTATGACAAGTTGTAGTTATTCTTAAAATGAATAGAAAATCGAAACTCTTAGACTTGACTACTAGATATTCTTACATTTTAGTTTTAACCTGAGTTATTAAAATTTTTCTTAAGTTTCTTATTACATTTTTAAGACAAAAATTATAGAAATATTTAAGTAAAACTCACTACCACAAGTTATGAATTTTTACATAGTACAAAGAGTTACTTGAGGACATGTAACGTTTATGTTTAGTGACGGCGACTTTATATATGCAATAAAATATAAGATAAATATGAACGTATTAAATATTCAATAATTGTAAAGTCACACTTATCAATGCAAGTATATGTATCGCTCAAGTAATATAAGACTCTAATGGAGTCCTAGATATCGATCCCACAGGGAGTAGTTTAGAATTACGGACTAAGAACTTAGAAAAGCAATACTTTAATCATAACAATGACGTTCAATTTGTTTATCTGCCACTAATAGGCAATTGAAATAAATAGATAATTTTAATAACTAATAAATAACTAATGATATAAGTAGGGTTTAATTGTGATATTCAATATATAAGAAAGCATCCTTGTCCTTGTCAAGAAATTATAGAGGTTTAATTGTGATATTCAATATATAAGAAAGCATCCTTCTCCTTGTCAATAAATTATAGTGAATGTTAGGATAATTTTAATAACTAATAAATAACTAATGATATAAAGTAGGGTTTACTAACTAATAAATAACTAATGATATAAAGTAGGGTTTAATTGTGATATTCAATATATAAGAAAACATCCTTCTCCTTGTCAAGAAATGAGGGTTTAGGATAATTTTAATAACTAATAAATAACTAATGATATAAAGTAGGGTTTACTAACTAATAAATAACTAATGATATAAAGTAGGGTTTAATTGTGATATTCAATATATAAGAAAACATCTTCTCCTTGTCAAGTATAGTGAAATTGATAAATTGAATCAGTTCTAATATGCCAAATAGGAGCATACATATTCATTACCCTTTGGTCGAGGCATAAAGAACATTGACTAATCATATGCTTGTTTACTGAATCTGCGGCTAGGATGGGAGGATACCGGCTCTCACTTCAGAGCTCCCACGTTCCCCTCACATGAGGGCTAACATCTACACNCAAGTAAATTAAGACCGAAGTGAAAAGATCATCACAATTTCTTAAACATTTTCATGGCTTCGCCAATTCAAATCATCGTTTCATAAATCTCGAGACAAGAAGAAAGACAGAGAAAACTACTCAGAACTCATGGGAAAAACATAACAAAACTTGGAAGTCATAAATAAAATCAAAGTCATACAAACTACAACAAGTAAATAACTTATCTTTAAATTCTCCCCATGAACACTCCTCGAAGTTCCTCTGAATCTCTTTCTTTCCTTACAACACACAGAATTCCTCTTCGAAGTAGCAAGGAGGAAGAAATCTCTCACTTTGTACACAGAATTCCTCTTTGAAGTAGCAAGGAGGAAGAAATCTCTCACTTTCCCTCCACTCTTAGCACATAGAATTCCTCTTTGAAGCGGCAAGGAGGAAGAAATCTCTCACTTTCCCTCCACTCTTACAATGCACGAAATTCCTCTTCGAAGTAGCAAGGAGGAAGAAATCTCTCACTTTCCCTCCACTCTTACAATTAAATTCCTCTTCAAAGCGGCAAGGAGGAAGAAATCTCTCACTTTCCCTCCACTCTTACAAACTTAAAGAGTTCCTCACAATATTGGAACCTTTCTAACCTCTATGAACTCTCTCTAGCACCTCCTATTTCTCTTTGAAGTAGCAAGGAGGAAGAAATCTCTCACTTTCCCTCCACTCTTACAATCTCTCGAAAATTCTTCTTCAAAGCGGCAAGGAGGAAGAAATCTCTCACTTTCCCTCCACTCTTACAATCTCTCGAAGCAATTCCTTTTTGAAGTAGCAAGGAGGAAGAAATCTCTCACTTTCCCTCCACTCTTACAATCTCTCGAAAATTCCTCACTAATATTGGAATTTTTCTAATCTCTAGGAACTCTCCTAGCACTTCCTTTACTCCCTATATTCTTTCCCTCGGAAAGGAGGAAGAAATCTCTCACTTTCCCTCCACTCTTACAATCTCTCAAAGAATTCCTCACAATGTTACACTCTACTGGAAATTCTATACACTAATGGTAACCTCCAAGGCCTCTAGCACTCTTCTATTTTTGGCCAAGACACTCTAATAAATTCTCTATACACTAATGGAACCTCTAAATTCCTCTTCAAAGCGGCAAGGAGGAAGAAATCTCTCACTTTCCCTCCACTCTTACAAACTTAAAGAGTTCCTCACAATATTGGAACCTTTCTAACCTCTATGAACTCTCTCTAGCACCTCCTATTTCTCTTTGAAGTAGCAAGGAGGAAGAAATCTCTCACTTTCCCTCCACTCTTACAATCTCTCGAAAATTCTTCTTCAAAGCGGCAAGGAGGAAGAAATCTCTCACTTTCCCTCCACTCTTACAATCTCTCGAAGCAATTCCTTTTTGAAGTAGCAAGGAGGAAGAAATCTCTCACTTTCCCTCCACTCTTACAATCTCTCGAAAAATCCCCACAATTTTTACATACTAGTGGAACTTCTCTAACCTCTAGGGCCTTTCTAACATCTAGGACCTTCCAGGCTCTCTTGATTTTTGGCCAAAATGTTCTTTTAAAGTTGTGGATGAGCTTTCCCAAGAGTTACATAAGAATCCCTTCAAAATTTGGCCTTATCCAAAGCTTGAGTAGGCATAACCGTCAATCTCGTCGTCGGCGGCCTCGAGGGCACCGTCGGTGGGCTTCTGAAGATTTTTTCCTGTAGTCTCGGGAAAAACTCGCCGTCGGCGGGGTTGAGGACGCCGTTGGCGGCCTAGTTCAAATCTTCACATTTTGGTCATTTTCGCTCCAAATTCGTTCCTTTTTTTTATCTTTTTGCTCCAATGACCCTAATTCATCATTCCTGCAACAAAACATCAAAAATATTTTTCTTTNGTAGTCTAGGGAAAAACTCGCCGTCGACGGGGTCGAGGGCGCAGTCGGCGGCCTAGTTCAAATCTTCACATTTTGATTATTTTCGCTCCAAACTCGCTCCTTTTTGTATCTTTTTGCTCCAATGACCCTAATTCATCATTCCTACAACAAAACATCAAAAATACATTTCCTTAAAGTGCAATATCATCAAAAAAGTATAAAATATGTATGAAAATCTCAATATATTTTCCTTTGACCATTTAGCAGAATTGATCCACCTAAAAATTACATGTTTTTAGTGTACATTTCATGATCATTTTATGTATATTTTTTATGATATTTCACTTTAAAGGAATTTATTTTGCTTGTTTTTTGTTTCAGATACATGAAATGGACATTTAGAGAAAATGAGGGCAAAATTGAGCAAAAATAGAATATTTTGTATAGCGCCACAGTGCCACCCTTGGCACCATAGTGCCACTGCCGAGCGAACTGGGCGCTATAGCGCCAGTAACTACCTTTCTAGAAGATGCATTTAATTTGGCCGAATTTTGAAGGGTTGATTGAAGCAACCCTTAGTTGTTTTCAGAGATCTATTAATTGAGCAAATTTTTGCATGAAAAGGAAAACTTTTAGAGACCTTTTGGGGAATTTTAGAGACTTGAAGAAGATTTAGAATAGGATTTTTGTGTATGTGTATGAGTATTGTGTATTTGTGTTTGTGTCAATAAGAGTTTGGAGATTGCTTGAAGGAGACTCCAGGATTTGTGAGGGGACAAGACTTAAGGTATTTTATATTTGTGTTTAAGTTTTTATTGTTAAGACTTGGCTTTCAATACAAATCATGTGTTTTTGTTTTATATCCATGAATTCTGAGTAGTTCCCTTTTTTTCTTCTTACATATGAGAATTAATCTTGTGAGATGAGAATGATTTAAATATTTATTTTTAGTCTAAAAATTGTGATAGTATTTTTACAGTTGCTTCATTGACTTTGCAAATTGGTCACTTGTGAGGTTAAAATCTGTTGAGAAATATAATGACCCAGGAGGGTTATACGCCTAAAATTGTACTAATTTTCATGCTTTATTTTATAATGATATTGCACTTTAATGATATGTTTTCTTGTGTTTTGGTTGTAGGTACATCAAATTAAAGAATTTGGAGTGATTAGAGCAAATGAATCAAAAATGGTCCAAAACGGAGCAAACCGAAGAAACTCGGGGCACACCGGAGCCATGGGGACCAAAACTAGGCACTTAAGTGCCTGTGCACGATGCTTAGGCGCCCAAATATGGCGCTTAGGCACCACCAGACAGAGAGGGGGGCGCTTAAGCGCCCAAAAATGGTGCTTAGGCGCCAAAGACGGTTTTCAACATAGTTTCTAGAATATACATTAGATTTTGACAATTTTTGAAGTGTTACTTCATGCATATCTTGAGTAATTCATTGGAAATGATAAAATGGACTTTATAAAAGAATTTTGGGTAATTATATGGAGTTTTGAAGAGGCACTTAAGGCACCTTTTGGACAATTTTGAAGAGACACCTAAGAATCTCTTGGGAAATTATAATTAAGGCTTGAAAATATTTTTAAAATAACTCTTAGACTCTTGAATTAATTGGAAGAGGAGAAGAAAACTTGGAGAGAAGAAGAAGGCTTGGGTGTGAGCCCCAATTGAGGCGACAAGGTGAGAGAGAAAGAGAGAGCGTGAGATTTTCTTCTTTTCTTTTCACTTTGTTCTTGGAGAGGATTGTAAGGAGATTGCTTTTGCCATATAAGGAGAGTTTGATTTCTATCAGAGATAAGTATTTTCATTGTATTTTGATTTGAATTTAGTACTTTGTTTGTATGGTTTTC
Organism: Phalaenopsis hybrid cultivar; assembly: GCA_002079205.1. Classification (NCBI taxonomy): domain Eukaryota; kingdom Viridiplantae; phylum Streptophyta; class Magnoliopsida; order Asparagales; family Orchidaceae; genus Phalaenopsis; species Phalaenopsis hybrid cultivar. Next base: position 181,265 of record JXCR01149101.1, read on the forward strand.
AAAGTCTTGTTCAATGAAAGTTCTTGTTGATTTCTCCATGATGTAGTGAGTAGTTTTCTCTTACTCTTCCTTCTTATAATGAATTAGTATGCTTGTGTAGGATATATAATTGAGTAGAGTGATAATATATTGTAATGATTTTACTTTGTTCTTCATTTACATGTAAACTTGATAAATTTGCATGTTAAAATTTGTTGTGAGAACATGTAAGACCTGGGATAGTGTTGTCTCAATCAACTGTTATAAAATCACATGAGATTGTATGGATGAGAACGTAGTCCATATGGTTGAGTGTAAATAAATAGGGAAATAATCTTTAATGAGTGTAGAATTAGAGAACTTTAGAGGTGACAGGCTAAAGCCCCCTAATTTGGTCTATTATTTTAGGTTTTGATGCGAGATGTTAGCCTCCAGGTGGAGGGATAAGAGAGAACTTTAGAGTGAGAGCTAGTATCTTCCTGCCTAGCCCGTCTTCAAAACTATTCAAACTATAGATTAAACAATGTTCTTTATAGCATCTCTAGTAAGGGTAAAGAATATAATTGCTCCTGTTTGTCACAATCTCTCTCTACTTGTTTTACTTTCACACATGTCACTAATTTCATTGCATGCAAAAGAGTATTTTTAATATAATAAACCCCACTTTCTGATTTTCACTAAGTATTTTAGTTTAGGAGTAGAAGTAGTATTATAGTGATAATTGTAGGATATAATCAAAACCAAATCTTTATCGATCTTCCAAGCTAGGGTGTTTTATTTTAGACTAGAACTTCTCTTGAAAGCCGCTGTGATTAACTTCGATCTCCGTGTGATCGATATTTGGGGCTTAATCAGAAAGTCCTATATTACTTGATAACGATATGTATACTTGCGTAGAATCCCTACAAATATAATTGAAATTTTATTTTGTTTGGGATCAAGTTTTTAGTGTCATTGTCGGAGATTAAAATTTTCAAGTAGTGGTATCAAGTTCATAAATCCTTTCATATATAAAACATCGGGATCAAATTTTTGGTGTCGTTGTCAGGAATTGCAACTGTTGATCTTGACTTTTAGGAGAATTTTAGTTGAAATAATTAGGCGTAGACTTCGAAAATTATACTGTCGTAAAAACTATTTTTGTGTGAAAAGTTTTTATATGAAAAAGTGTTGTGAAAAAACTATTTGTGAGAAAAATAAGGTGTTTGTGAAAATATTTTATTGTGTTGAATATATTATTTATTTTATTTATTTATTTGTTAATGTATTGTTTATTGTGTGGTGTATGTGAAATAAAGGATCTGGAAGACTCATGCCTTATGATCCCGAGTTAGAAAAAAGGGAAAAAAATCAAAAAACAGAAAAGACTTGAAAAACAAGAAATAAAAATGGAAAACATTCAAAATAATAACTTAGAAAATCATCATAAATCATTGAGAGATTATGAAAATACTACGACATATGAAATTCACTAAAGTATACAAACCTCTGTCATAGAAGCTGACTCGTTTGAACTAAAACCAGTGATTATCCAACTGCTGCAGAATAACCAGTTTGGGGGAACTCCTTCGAAGGATCTCTATTTACACCTATCAAGTTTTTTAGAACTTTGTACTACATTTTGTTATAACGGCATGTCAGATGATGTTGTTAGATTAAGGCTTTTTCCTTTTTCACTAAGGGATATGGCTAAAATATGGTTTTACTCATTAGCACCTTGCTCTATTAAAAATTGGGATGAATTAACTCAGAAATTCCTAGCTAAGTATTTTCCACCTTCAAGGACTACTAAGCTTAGAAATGATATTATCTCATTTAGTCAATATGAAGGGGAATCAATATACAAAGCCTGAGAAAGATTTAAGGAACTTCTAATTAAGTGTCCACACCATGCTCTGCCTAATTAATTAATCATTCAAACTTATTACAATGGGTTAGTAGGATCCCTTAGGTTTACAATTAACGTTGTCACTGGTGGATCATTAATGTCAAAATCATTTGATGAAGCATATGTGTTAATTGAAGAAATGTCTACAAATGAATTTCAATAGCCCACTGTAAGGGTAAATCCTAAAAAGGTAGCCAGTGTTCATAATACATATGAGATTGCAATTCTTGTATCTCGGGTTGATGCAATATCAAGGAAGTTGGACCAATTTGGAATGAACCAGCCTCAATTTACTCCAGTAAGTGAAAAAAATTCATTAAGGCATATGATTGATTCTAAGTTATCATATGAAAGTTTAAATATCATAAACACTAACATTTTACAACCCAGGTTGAAAGAATCATCCTAATTTTAACTGGTATCATACTATTGAGGGTGGAAACCAACAATGGGAAAAAAATTATGCAAATCCTAATGAAAGTTGGAATAATCAGGGGAACACAAACTATAGACCTTCTTATCCACCGAACTCTAACAAAGATCAACAATCTGAGGATAAGAAATTATCCATATAATAAGTGGTACTACAAATGGGAAACCAGTTGCAAAGTTAAAATGTTGTGATTAGAAACATAGAGAATCAACTTGGACAAATTGCTAATTCACTTTGCAATAGACCCCAAGGAACACTTCCTAGGAACATTGAGATCAACCCAAAAGGGAACACTAATGAACAAGTAGAAGCTGTCCAATTAAAAAGTGGAAGAGAGATAGAGGACTGAGATCAACCCAAAGAGAAAAATGATGAACATAAAATTAAATCTCACCACTAGAAAGATCAGTTTCCACTACCCGTTCTAGATCAAATGCTGGATAGACTAACTGGGCATATATATTTTTATTTCCTGGGTGGATGTACTAGTTATCACCAAATAAAAATAGCTCCTGAGGATCAAGAGAGAACAACTTTTATCAATTTGTATGGTACATTTACTTTTAGAAGAATGTCCTTTGATTTATGTAACGCACCTGCTACATTTCAAAGATGTATGATGATTATTTTTGTGATTTAATTGAAAAAGGGATTGAAGTTTTAATGGATGATTTTTCACTGTTTGGAACTTCATTTGAATCATATTTAGAAAACTTATCAAAAGTTCTTGAGCGCTGTGAAGAAACAAATTTAGTCGTTAATTGGAAAAATGTCAATTTATGGTAGCAGAAGGAATAGTTTTGGGACATCAAATTTTAGAAAATGATATGGAAGTAGACCTTGCAAAAATTCAAGTGATCGCTAATTTACCTTACCCAACAAGTGTGAAGAAAATTAGGAGTTTGTTAGGACATGTTGAATTCTACAGGAGGTATATTAAAGATTTTTCAAAAATTGATAAGTTTATATGCCATTTACTTGAAAAAGATGTAATTTTTAATTTTGATAAAGAGTGCCTGAAAGCTTTTAAATTATTAAAAGAAAAATTATTCACTGCACCAATTACAGTTTCACCAAATTGAGAAAAAACTTTTAAATTAATGTGTGATGCTAGTGATTATGCTATTGGAGCTGTTTTGGGACAGAACCATGATAAGATTTTCAAAGCTATCTACTATGCTAGTAGAACTTTTAATGAAGCTCAAATTAATCATACCATAACTGAGAAAGAGTTATTAGCAGTATTATATACTTTTGATAAATTTAGATCATACTTAATTCGAACTATATTTATTATGCATACAGATCATTCTGTTATTAAGTATTTAATGAAAAAGAAGGATGCAAAACCTAAACTGATAAGATGGATTCTTTTTTTTTTCAAGAATTTGACTTCTAAATAGCTGATAAGAGAGGAGCTGAGAATCAAATTGATGATCATCTGTCCAGGATTGAATTAGAGAAATCACTCTATTTTGAAAAAGAAATTAATGAATGTTTTCCAAATGAAGAATTGTTCAATATTAATGAGTGGTGTGTTCCATGTTATGTCGATATTGTGAATTTCATTGTTAATGACATTATACCCTATGGAATGACATACCAACAAAAAAGAAATTTTTTATCTGAAGCTAAGACTTATTTTGGGATGATCCGTTTTTTTATAAACAAGGAAATGATCTTACCATTCGAAGATTTGTGTCTTTAAAAGAAACTTATGAAATTATCCAAAAATGTCATAATTCTAATTTTGGGGGAAATTTTGGTGTTGATAAAACAACATACAAAATTTTACAATATGTATTTTATTTGCCTACAATTTTTAGAGATCTTAGCGCTTATATCAAAACTTGTGATCGATGTCAACGAGTAGGCAATATTTTTAGGAAGAATGAGATGCCCCTCAATTATGTGTTAGAAGTTAAGATATTTGATGTTTGGGGATTAGATTTCATGGACCATTTATACCATCTTTTGGAAATTTATATATATTGTTATCAGTAGATTATGTATCCAAATGGATATAAGCTATTGTTTTACCTCGATGTGATGCTCAAAGTGTTGCAATGTTTTAAGCATTAACATATTTTGTAGATTTAGGATGCCGAGAGTAATCATAACTGACAGGGGAAGTCATTTCAGAAATCTAATAATGGAAAAATTATCAAAGAAATATCAAATAAACCATCAAATTGATATTGTTTTTCATCCTCAGACAAGTGATTTGACTTAATTATCTAATCATGAAATTAAAAGAATAGTGGAAAATTTTGTAAATCCAACCAAAATGGATTGGTTAGTCAAACTTAATTATACTTTATGGGCTTATAGGATTGTATACAGAACTCCTATAAGAATGTCCCCATACAGATTAATATTTGGGAAAGTGTTTCACGTATCAGTTAAACTTGAGCATAAAGCATATTGGACTATTAAAGAACTTAATTACAATTTAAAGGATGCTGATGAGAAAAGCTTATTTCAATTGAATGAGTTTGAAGAGATAAGGAATGAATCTTATGAAAGTACTAAGATTTACGAAGAAAAGATGAAGATGTGGCATGATCGGAGGATTCTGACTAAAAATTTTCTGCCATGGCAGCAAGTTTTGCTTTATAATGTAAGGTTAAGATCATTTCCAGGCAAACTTATGTCCAGGCGGATGGGCCCATTTGTTCTGATGAAAGTTTATCCCTATGGAGTTCTGGATATCAAAGATCCTAAAACTGACAAAATATTCAAAGTGAATGGTCACAGACTGAAATACTTCTTTTTAGGTGACCAACTTAAATTAAATGATTTTATGATGTTGGATCAACCATAATAAGCATTGGTTACGTCGGGCTGACGACATTAAACTAAGCGTTTTGTAGGAGGCAACACATAATTATCTGTGTGTTTGTTTTCTTGTTATGTTGTTGTGTTTGATTTAGAAAATTTTGATAGTATTTTGACTATATAATAAGTTAGGTATTATTCTAAGACCTTAAAAGATGATATAGACATTCTAGAATGAGTATTTGGACGTCAAGTTGACATGTGCTAAATTGAGCGCTAGCACTTAAGCGCCAATACCTGACGCTTAAGCGCGGCAGTTAAAGAACATGTGCAAATTTTGGTTTCTAGAAGTTTTAACCAAGATTTGGTTGGCTTTAACATGGGAGAGCATTTATAGGATGTGCCTAGAAGTTATATGAGAGTTTATGTAAGGATTTTTACCATAATTCAATTCTATCCCTAAATCCTAAGAGAAAAGTGAGAGTCTTGGGAAGTGCCATCTTGGGAGAGTGATTTAAAGAAAAAGGAAGAGTCAATGAGAAAAAATTTTATTATTCAGAGTGTGCAAGAGTTATATAACGGGCTTCTAGCCGTTATAATCGAAGAGATAGCGGAGAAAATCACTAAAATTGAGGTTGACGTGGCTTCAATTGAAGCAAAAGTGATGGAAGTTAACGCACATATGGATCATATGGGATGGCAACTTAAGATGCAGTTTAGTCATACCGGTTTTATAGAAGAAGTATACAAGGCTATGTATTTGAAGAACAAATGGATTGAAGAAGATTCAACTAGAGTTATTAGCTATCATCCATTCTTTCAGATTTACATTCCAAATGTTGAAGAAGAGATTAATGATAGGCCAGGATTCGTTTCATTGAATGATGAATGTAATTAAGTTTGTGGTTTAGTGTTTGTGTTTAGTGTTTGATTGTTAATGTTAAGTGTTTTTAGTATGTTATCAATGTGATGGTTGTCTAGTGATTTTGTTTGAGAATTTTCTCATCCAAGACCATTTAGATGGAGAATCTATGTATTAAAAATATTTATAATCGTTCGTAAATAAATATACGAATTTGTTTGTGTGAAATTTTGTATTATTTAGTGTTGAATCAAATTAGTTATGATTGGTGAGTCTTGAGTAAGAGTTGAGTTGAAAGGGAAGAAAATAGTTATTAAAGAGTTATGAAATCATGTATGGTTGGTTGACTTAGGCTAAGAGTGTACTTCACTTAAATCAAAATTTGTGCACTAGCGCCTAAGCGCCAAGACCCCGCGCTTAAGCACTGCCTAAACCAAGAGACGGGCGCCTAAGCACTGAACCATTCACGCTTAAGCATTGGTTCACGTAAACCAGTTTGTGAATGACCAAAGGAAAATATGTTGAGATTTTCATATCTATTTTACACTATTTTTTATGATATTGCACTTTAAAGAAGGGTATTTTTGATGTTTTGTTTCAGGTATGATGAATTATGGTCATTGGAGCAATAAAATGCAAAAACAATGCAATTTGGAGCAAAAACGAGCAAGAAATGAAATTTTGTCCTGACACATTTTGATAAGTATTTTGATGTTTAATTTTTCTTACACTTCTTGCATATTTTTGAAAGAAATTATACTTTAAAAGATGGTTGTTTTCATGCTTATTTTGTAGGGTTATCTGTTAGGAACACAACACAATTGAAATGAGGCGAAACGGAGCTAAAACGGAGTCAAACGGAGCGAAACGGTGGAGCTGCGCAGTCTGCTCGCCGACGACGCGGCAAGATTACCCGAGAAGACAGAAAAATGACAGAAAAATCCACCGACGACGCCCTCAAGCCCGCTGACGGCGCCCGGGACGACTATGGACCGACTTTTGGCGGTTATGGGTCGAAATTCAACATATTTGGACGTTTTTTGAAAGGACTCTTGTGGCAACTCTTCAAACTTCATCCCTACACTTTAAAAAAATAAATTTACGTTAGAAAAAGGAGATTTTTGTGAGAGGAATTTTAAAAAAAGTGTGGAGAAAGTTTAGGGTTTTTAGAATAGGAATAGAAATGTAGATTTTTACCCTTTTGGAGAGATTGGAGAGGATATTTTAAGAGAATTTGTAAGGAGATGTTCTAGCATTGCATGGATCGGCGGAAGACTTTATGGGAGAGATATTTGTCTTTCTTTCAAAGGAAAAAAACTAAGTATTGTGTTTTTCATTATCTTTTGATTTTTGTAAACACTTATTTAGTGGATTTGCTTTGGTTAAATGAAGTTTCTGTTGTGTTTTCCTTATGCTTTGTGATGGGCTTCTCTTACTCTCTCTTCTTATTTGGAAATAATGGTATGAGAAGATTTTGTCGTTATTTTCATTTTACTTTTTTTTTGTAATGAGTAGAATTCATGTTTAGGATTGTGTGATGCATGTTAGAAGCGGATTTAATTATAAATGTGATGGTTTTTACTTGCACTTTATTTACAATACAATAAAGGTTTGTTGTAGTGTTAAAATTTATTGTAATAGCATTAAGACCTAAGAGGGCTGTGTAATTCTTAACAAAGTAGAACCACATTCAGATTCCATGGATGGTTAAGTTCATGGGAGTTGAATGCAAATAAATAGGGAAATATATTTTGATGGGTGTAAAATTAGAGATTTTAGGGTGACAGACTAAAATCCTCAATTCGATCATATTGTTTGAGTACTGAAGCAGAGATGTTAGCCCTCAGGCGAAGGGAACGTGGGAGCTTCGAAGTGAGAGCCGGTATCCTCCCAGTCTAGCCACTGATTCAGTAAATAAGCATAAAATTAGTCAATGTTCTTTATGTCTGGACCAAAGGGTAAATAATATGATTGCTCATATTTGGCACATACAATATTTTATGCATCTCATTCATTTACGTTATCTGATTCATTGCATAAGAATACTAGTTTTTATTATCTCAAAATTCTCCAAACTAATTCCTCCATAAAGGTGTCTCTTTAGAATTGATATTTGCATTTGATTATAGTTATTATCTTTACATTTAACACTTGCATTTAAGAGTAGTTGCTAGATAAAACATCATTTTAATTGACATTCCAAACTAAGGACTAGTTGTAGTAGACTAGAAGTGACTAAGGACCTCTTACCTCGCTTCCCTGTGGGGTCGATAAACGGGGCTCCACTAGAGCCCTGTATTACTAGAGTGATACGTATACTTGCATTTGAAATTGTGACTTTACAAAATCATTATAAATATATAAATATGGGTTCATAAATTCTTGCATATTAAGTTTGTATCAATTTTGTGCACCGTTGTCGGGGTTTAAATCTTCCAATAGTGATGTCAAATTCTTATATTTTTAGGTATATAAAAAAGTCGCTGTCAGTAAACAATTTTAAATGACGATTCAGCCTGAAAAACACCATTTTCAAACCTTACCTTCATCTTCTTCCTCGGGTTTTTACGATTTTGAAGTTAGGGCACACCTATTTTGGAGATTTCTTGGTGGTTTGGATTACTAGATTTGATATCCTTAAGGTAAGAGATTCACTTCTATGTAAAAATTTTTTTTATTTTCACCATGTTTTTTTAGCACATTCTTGAGTTACCTGAAAATCACTATTCATGGTGAAATTTGAGAAAAATCTATGGAAAATACATGGATTTGGTAGTTTAAGCTTTTATGAGTTAAGTTTAGTGATTTAGAGTTGAATTTAGAATTTATTGTGAATTTTATATATTTTTTTAGAAATGGCACAAAGAATGAAGAATAACAAGGGAATGCCCCAATTTGATTCAAGCAGGTTTGTTAGTGCTAGAGCTCAGGATCAATACAGTGAAGCACTGCAATCGAGGAAGTTGATTCCTCAGCGTTATTTTAAAAGTCCGGGAGGAGCTGTAGAAGATCTAATTGTTTGCCACCAGTGGAAGCGATTCTGTTGTTTTTCTGTCGTAGCAGTGATTTCTGTGGTGCATAAGTTCTATGAGAATCTTCCCAAAGCTGAAGAAGAAGGATTCATGGTGAGGGGAAAATCAGTACCTTTTTCACCTGAGGTAATAAACTAATTCTATCATTTGCCCCCGAGCACTTTATGTTTTTATTCAAACTATAGTCCTACTGAGGAGGAGCTAGATGAGATCATTTCATCTTTGAAGTTACAAATGAAAGGAGAGTTAACTTTTCCACTTCGAAGTTGGATGCCACTGCAAGGGCATGACATTATTTGATTTATTCTTGTCTGCTGCCTTCCAATCATCTTAGTGATGTGACTCATGATCGAGCAACTTTGAACTATTGTATCCACCAATTCAAGCACATCAACATTTGAGCTTTGATTTGAAATGTTATTACCAGTTCTGTCGTCGTCGCTACTACTGCAGGTTTGGGATTTGCATCTTTAATCTTTTCTTTATGCGAGCAGATTGGAGTTAGATTTGATAGCTAAGAAGAGATCTTGTAACCTCTTAAGCCAATTACCAGTGTAAATATGAATTCTTATTCACATCATTCCATTTTTGGCTGGAAAGGAGGATTTTCTAGTAGTTTTGTTGCTTCGACATCTCGAGCTTCTACTTCACGTGCTTCTACATCACAGGATCAGACTTCTGGATCTGATTCTCAAACACAACTATTGGAGAGGAATTTGAATAATGTCATTTGCACCACTCAAAAAGTATTAAATTTAGAAAATTTTGCAGTGTATATGGATGGATACATGAGGAGACGTAGTGATTATGAGGAAGAATACAACTCAGTTATGGAGAACCTCATAAGAGGTAACCAAGATGTAGTTTTTTCTCAATATCCAAGATATCCACCATATGAGCCTGCAACTACTTGGCATAGCGATGAGAGTGATGCAGAGGATGAGGATGATTATATTGGATCTATAGTTTTTTATTATTATTATTTTTAGTTTATGTATTGTTGTGAACTTTTGATGGTGTAGTTATTCTGTACTTTTTGGTTTTGTTTAGAGTTGTATTTGTTGAGACTGTTAATTCTTGTTGTGTTTTGTTTCGTTAGACTCTATTATGATGTATTCATGTTTTTGTGAGTAGTTATTATATTTTTATGGTAGTAATTGTGTTAACTGAGTTGTTTAGTGTATTTAGTTAGTCTGTGTTGAACTTAATCCCGGAATTTATAAAAGTTTAGAATACGGGTAACTTGTCACTTAAAAGCTGCATGTTTAAAATTTACAATTTACTACACGATATTTTTCTTTATGTTTTAGATGTGTATGTAAATTAATGTGTTTGTTTGCTTTGATGTTATACTCTACTGCTGTTGACCTCACTTTTGGTTGAGGTCTAGAAATTTCTTTAGTAGCCTAGGTCTAGCCATAGGACTTTCCTACTGACTAGTCTTAGAAAACTAGAAAAAGTACCCTCACCATTAGAAACTCAAAAATTCTTCTCTTTACTCAATTTGAAGTTCCACATATTGGTCCTAACCTCTAGCACTTAGTAGGTAAGATCATTATGAGGGAACTCAAGGAGAGTTCCTATAGGGCTACTTGACCTTAGGATTGACCCTGGGTGTTGATTTGGAGCTAAGCTACACCATACCCTCACCATACCCTCACCATACTCTGGCTAAGACCAATACATGGGGACCCAAAATGGAGATTTCATTGATCCATGACTCATTCAAAATGGTTCTCTACCCAATTGCACTTGAAATGCCCAACTTGGCCTTTTGCCCCTAGGCACCTCCAAATTACCTAACAGCCATTGGGACCCAAATTTGGCCAAATTCTCAAAATTTTCCAAATTACCCAAAACTGATCAAAACTCATTCCAAACACTTTGAATATATCCAAATTTGTCAAAACTGACAAAAATTTCCAAAAATGGCCAAATTACCAAAATGC
>JXCR01149102.1:0-36703 GCA_002079205.1 Phalaenopsis hybrid cultivar
TATGTGATGTTTGTGAAGGTGTTGATTCTATTGAGAACCGTCTGATTAACATCAAAATTAATCAACAAATTATGAATAAATAAATAAATACATAGAAGATAATTAGTTTACATTTATACCACTTTATTTATACATGAAAATGTATATTTTGCGTTTTAAAACTTAATAGTCTTGATTCTTATGTGATACGAAAAATTTAGATAGTATAAATCTAAAGAGTAATAATGCCTTGTTGAAATGTAAATACATAAGAATTAGGTGCTATTTATGTAAAATATTTTTAATTCATTATTTGATTAAATGTAATTAGAAGCTAATTATGAAATGAAGCTTCAAACTCTCATTAGTAAGAATCTTAATTTCACACTCAAAAATGTTGCCTTTAAACAATAATAATAATAATAATAATAATAATAATAATAATAATAATTTCGAAGTGTGCAAACAAAAAAGATCGTTTTCTTAAAAATATATTGTTTAAATAAATAAAATTTTATGTTAAATANCTTCGCGTTTTAAAACTTAATAGTCTTGATTCTTATGTGATACCAAAAATTTAGATAGTATAAATCTAAAGAGTAAAAATGCCTTGTTGAAATGTAAATACATAAGAATTAGGTGGTATTTATGTAAAATATTTTTAATTCATTATTTAATTAAATGTAATTAGAAGCTAATTATGAAATGAAGCTTCAAACTCTCATTAGTAAGAATCTTAATTTCACACTCAAAAATGTTGCCTTTAATATTGCTTTTATGCGAAGCAAACAACAACAATAATAATAATAATAATAATAATAATTTTGAAGTGTGCAAACAAAAAAGATCGTTTTCTTAAAAATATATTGTTTAAATAAATAAAATTTTATGTTAAATAAACATATAATGACATGAAATGTAATTAAGAAAGTAAGATTAGTTACTTAATTACCTTGACATGACCTTTATAGTAGCCTTTCAAGGTGGGATTAGTGAAGAAATCATCATCAGAAGTGAGATTTAAACCTGCAGCTTGCCCCCACTTCACATACTGAGCCTTCCCACCAAATGCTTCCATATTATTTGTTAACGACAGTATCAGTCTAATATTATACTTCTTTGCTTCACTCAGCACAAAATCAAGTGCCTAAATAATTTAGAAGGACAAAAAAGAATATTGAGCAAGCAATATTACCATAAGAAATCACTATATACATTGCATAGCACTCAATTCCTTTGTATTTACATATCTAACATTTAGGTGGTATAAATGTAAATAGTAAAATTAAAGTGAANACAAAAAAGAAAAAAAAGAATATAAGAAATCACTATATACATTGCATGGCACTCAATTCCTTTGTATTTACATATCTAACATTTAGGTGGTATAAATGTAAATAGTAAAATTAAAGTGAAAATTAGATTTGAGGCATTTAATCAATCATGTGAAATTGCAAAACAATTTTTTTTAAGAATGAAGATTTAAACAAAAGCATTTTCATAAGTTTTAGTTGTCCTTCTTAATTTATGATTATATATATATTTTTTTTTGAATAATTGTTTAGTAATTATGGATAATTACTATATAATAACGATATTTATTTAATTATGTATCCAATTCTTCATCAAATAGCTATTTTAATTACTTTATATTAAATAATATATTAACACACAATTGATGTGATAATTTTAAATTTTATAATTAATGCAATTNGTTTTTTTTAGAATGAAGATTTAAAACAAAAGCATTTTCATTAAGTTTTAGTTGCCCTTCTTAATCTATGATTAAATTTTTTCTTTTTTTTGAATAATCGTTTAGTAATTATGGATAATTACTATATAATAATGATATTTATTTAATTATGTATCCAATTCTTCATCAAATAGCTATTTTTATTACTTTATATTAAATAATATATTAACACACAATTGATGTGATAATTTTAAATTTTATAATTAATGCAATTTAAAGTTAGCTACCACTACTAATTAGGGAATAATTAATGCATTTACATGTATGTTTTGTATTGCATTTGAGTAGAAGAATTTATACTAGATAAGAATTAATTTATATCATTAAAACTCTTATATTTATTTTAAAATTTTGCATTGAATGAAATGATATATTTTAAAATAAGTCAATGTTTAAGTCAAGGATTTTATATCATGCAAAAATGTAGGAAAAAAGAAAAATATTAGTGCATATTTTTTATTATTAATTAATGACATCTTAGTGGAGTGTATATCATTTCTAGCTATTAAAAAAATTTTAATTTAATGTATCCGTTTCACTTAGGATGCCATATGGCCGTACCCATAATTAATTACATTATTCAATGATNGGTGTATAGCATTTCTAGCTATTAAAAAAAGTTTAATTTAATGTATCCGTTTCACTTAGGATGCCATTGGCCGTACCCATAATTAATTACATTATTCAATGATGCTTTAAATTAAGTCATGACTCAACCTAACAACTTTAACAAATGTTCTAATTATAATGAAAATTATATTATGAAACCTTTATACAAACTAATAATTTTTTTTTTTTTATGATAATAAGGTAATGCAACCTATATCTAACAAAACAATATCTTATTTTTTGCTTAGAAGAAATGCTACAACTCAATTACTAAAAATCTATTGTATTAATAAAAATCATCATTATTATCATAGAGATGAATGGCATGCATGTATGGATGAACAAACATAATATGTGGTAATGTACCTGAAAGACATTTTCATCATACACAAAAGGAGACTTCTGCAGTGCCCTCCACCCGCCATCACTGAAGGCCCAAGTTCGACAGACAGTAAGACCCACTGAAGAAGCTTGTTTAAAAGTCTCAGTGATCTTCACCCTCATCGTAGGATCGACCGCAAGAACCATGAGCCAATAGGTATTAAACCCATTGAAATAAAAGGGCTCCCCTCCCACTACAAACTGACTCCCCTTCCTCTGCACCATCTCTAACCCGTACCTCCTAACAGGCATATGAGCAAAAAATAATGTAAACACACAACCTTTAATGCATAAGGGCGAGTAGAAATATAAAAGCAAACTTCATTAAATGAATACCGGATTTCGGGGGCATGCTTATCATCGATATGTGAGTTTGTTGCAATAAGTAATGAAGCTAAAATGGTTGCAAGTAGGAAGAGATTCGGTAGTGGTGAAGATGAGGAGCAGCACATTTTATTTTTATTTTTTTTTTCAAATTTTGAACTATATATTCTAAAAAAAAAAATTTGATGATATTTGTTTGAGATGTATGTATATATAAGAAGTAAATGAAGTAGCTTCAAAGCAAGAGAATGCTTGAGATTGCAATTGACTTACAACCAAAGCAAAGAGTTTACTAAAAGGAATGAACTGATCAAACCTAATATATGAACATGACAATTAGACCAATGTATTTGACTATCCTACGTGGCTGGTTGCTATTGCTTTATTTGATTAGATGGTGCCAGGTGTCTTTGAAATGGAATCTGTGGAGTGGGGGTCTTCCTCTTGCTTGAGCATTTAATGCATTTCTACCGTTGAAATCCGCTTAAATAAATCCTAAACATAAATTGTTCAACTAATTATTATATTGCTCATCACAAATTTATAATAAAGGATGCAAGTAAAAAAGATTTTTAGCCTTTTTATTTTTAGTTACTTGTAAAGTATAGTATATAGACTAAAGTGCCAAAATAATTTATAATTATTTAATTGCGGTCATTTTAGTGTCGGAGTTTATAGAAATACTAAAATAATTTATTGATTCTTTAAATTGGGGTTGACTTAGTCTCATGAAAGACTTAGAGCTTAATTTATAGATAGTTGAGGACTATTTTGACAATTTTATAAGCTCAAAAGACCCACCACACTTTTATAGATAATTGAGGACTATTATATGAAAGTGTCATACCATATAAATCTTATTTATTTATGCAAGCAATACTGAACAATTACTTCATTAATTTACACGCGTCAGAATCTTCAACAAAAATAAAAATAGAAGATTTACATAAATACCACTTAATTCTTATTTATTTATATATTTAACATGTAAATTTCTTTATTTATATATATGCCTTTTCATCTGTGTATGAAAAAGTACATAGAACTTTTAAAAAAAAGTAAAAATAGTTTTACATTTATATTTGATATGATAGATTTGAGGGATAAAGATATAAAAAATAAAGTTTACGAGGGTAAAATGTAAATACATCAGAATTGAGTGGTATGTATGTAAATGTCTCCAAACAAAATAAAAATATAAATTAGAATTTTATTATATTATTATGCACATATTAATTCCAGTAGTTTCGGATAAGTGTGGGGNGCTTTTCATCTGTGTATGAAAAAGTACATATAACTTTTAAAAAAAAGTAAAAATAGTTTTGCATTTATATTTGATATGATAGATTTGAGTGATAAAGATATAAAAAATAAAGTTTACGAGGGTGACATGTAAATACATCAGAATTGAGTGGTATGTATGTAAATGTCTCCAAACAAAAAATATATATAAATTAGAATTTTATTATATTATTATGCACATATTAATTCCAGTAGTTTCGGATAAGTGTGGGGAGAAAGAGTCCCCAACGCTTGAAAAACTGTTGATACGTGTTGAAGAGGAATAGCTGCTCTGCAACTCTTATCCTCATCTAAAATAAAGTATAGGTAGAAATTAGGTATTAATTTATAATAATTTCTATGAAATTATATATCACTTTTAATATTTATAGCACCCAAATCTTTCGTTTCATATCAAAAAATACCACTATTTTAACTTCTACAAATAATGAAATACAACTTTTCATCCATAAATAAGGTGGCATATATATAAAAATTGAAGTTTAGTTCTTGTATATGTAAATGCATAAGAATTGAGGAGAAAATATTGCTTCAGAACTCCGCACGTAAAGTTATGTGCACAGTCTAATGAAATCACGATACGTGATGGTAACACGAGAATACTCATCCCGTGTTATGCGGGCGTTATTGTGTGTTATTCAGGTGTTAGTGTGTGTTATTCAGGAGTTATTGATGTGTTATTGTGTTATTATAACACCGATGATATTCTCATAACACAATAACACCTGAATAACATATAATAACACCTGAATAACACAGAATAACAAGGGGGGAATATTCCCCTATATTACCGTTGTCATCTCCACGTGGCGTGATTTCATTGGACTCCCCAAGTAACTCTACGTGCGGAGTCCTGATGCAATATTTTTTCAGAATTGAGTGGGGTGTGTGTAAATCTTTCAAAAACAATAAGCAGATTTAGTTAAAAACTGCTCCAAAAAAAGGGATGTTTAAGACACAAGAACAAATATTTAAGAGCGTTCATTTAGCAGCTGGCCTACAACAAAACTGCATGGCACAAATATAAAAAGAATTCAGAAATAAACCAGCTTAAGTTGAGTTCAAAGCATTGCTTCTCTGTTTAGATAGGTAGGAATCATTTGAAGCTAAGTCTGGAATTAAGCCCCGGCCTTGCGACGACCNTTAGCGGCTCTACAACACTTATCCTCATCTAAAATAGAGTAAATGTAGAAATTAGGGATTCATTTTATTATAATTTCTATGAAATTATATGTCCACATCAGCTACATACTAAAATGAGATTAATTTCGAAATTTTTGCGTGCTGAGTAATTAGGGCAAAGAAAAACATGAATTGGACACAAATCTAAAAGAACACAGATTTACCGAGGTTAGACAAAGATGCCTACGTCATCGGGAACAGAGCTGCGACTTTTCACTAATCCAGAAAAAGAGTACAGGATACAGAATAGAATAACCTAGGGTTACAAACATGCCTATTTATAACCCTAGAAAGAGCATAAAATGAAACCTTGAGTACAATATGTAATTACCAAATTACCCATTTACCGCACCCCCAACCCACATAAGGAAACTCTTCTGATTTGGACAGAATCTTCCGCTCCGCTCCAGCATCTGTCTCTTATATGACATATGAGTCAAACCTAACAAATCTCCACCTTGATGAATATCCAGTCTCTTATGAGAAAAAAATCATTAAGTTTCTTACGTACAAGAAGTGGATTGGGCCACCATGCTTCTCTAGCAACTACAAACATTCAAAAAGTCCAAGCAATGTAAGAACTTGTTGATAGTAACTAACTTGGTCAACATATCAACTGTATTTTCATCAATATGAACCTTCTGCAACAGTATCTCACCAGAAGCAATCAATTCTCTGATCCTGTGATATCTGACATCAATATGCTTGGTTCTCGCATGGTACACCTGGTTCTTAGCCAAATAAATAACACTCTGACTGTCACAATGCAACTGAATTTCACCTTGCTCAACACCAGTTCCTTTACTAGCCCAGCAAGTCATAAGGCTTCTTTTGCAACTTCAGCTACTGCAATGTACTTAGCTTCTGTTGTAGATAATGCCACAATAGACTGAATTATTGATGTCCAACATATAGGCCATTTGCCAAGAGTAAAAACATACCCAGTTGTAAACCTTCAGCCATCCAAATAACATGCATAGTTTGAATCAACGTACCCCACAACTGAAGGATCATTCTGCTGACAGCCAAAAATAATTTTATGTCCTACAGTTCCCTTCAGATACCTAAAAATTTACTGGTTGCTTCCCAACGTCGTCTTCCAGGTTTAGACATGTATTTGCAAACTTGACTAACAGCATGAGCCAAATCAAGTCAAATACATATCATTGCATACATCAAGCAGCCAACTTCACTAGCATATGGAACCTTTGTCATGTCTTTGATTTTTGTATTTGTCTTAGGACACTGTTCTGAAGAAAGCTTAAATGATTTGCCAAAAGAGTGCTTACAGGCTTTTTGTTGCTCATCTCAAACCTGTCAAGCACTGTCTCAATATAGTCTCGTTGAGATAAACATAATCGTCTTGAGCCTCTGTCTCGATGAATCTTCATTCCAAGAATCTTCTTCGTAGGACCCAAGTCTTTCATATCAAATTCCTGGCTCAAAAAAGCTTTCAAATCACAAACATCATTCATATTCTTTGCAGCAATCAGTATATCATCAACATACAGTTACAAAAAAATAATAGAACAATCATCAAGGCTCTTCACATGAACACAACAATCATACTCATTTCGCCTGTAGCCAATCTGAATCATGTAGGAGTCGAACCGCTTATATCATTGTCTTGGAGACTGTTTCAACCCACACAACGATTTCTTTAAGCTGCAAATCAGATGCTCATGTTCAGGTTAAGTGAACCATTCTGACAGCTCCATGTAAATCTGCTCCTCCAGATCATCATGCAAGAAAGCAGTTTTAACATTCATCTGCTCCAAATGCAAATCCCAAATGACTACTAATGCAAGCACTGCCCTGATTGAAGTATGTATGACCACAGGAGAAAAGATTTCATCATAATTTATCTTCTTCTGCTGTGAAAATCTCTTTGCTACCAGTTGAGCTTTGAACTTTTTCCATTCTTTTTCTGATACTGTCAGTTTCCTTTTGTACACTCACTTGCACCCAATAACCTTCTTTCCCTCAAGAAGCTCAACTAGCTCTCAAGTGCAATTTTTTTTGCAAAGAATCCATCTCCTCAATCATTGAACCGATCCATTTCTCTTTCTCCTGGCTAGTGATTGCTTATTGAAAAGTAGTTGGATAATCGCTGCTGATGAGAAGTGCACAAGAGACCAAGTCTTCATAACCCAATCTGCTAGGCCTTATATTGGTTCGTCTCTATCTGTCTCTAACTAGATTATAATTCTGCATATCATTTGGAATGAAATGACCATGTGTTAGATTTGAACCTTCAACTCTCTCAGTTATTTCTGGATGTTGTTCTAAATCCATCTACACTGCATCTGAAGTGGGACTGTTGTCTTGCACCTTGTCTTCATTCTGCTGCAACATGGATTGTTCATCAAAAACTGCATCTCTGCTGATCATCATCTCCTTTGCAATCGGATCTCAAAACTTCTATCCTTTCACACCTTTCTTATAGCCCAGAAAGATGCACTTCTTGGATTTTGCATCAAGTTTGAATCTTTTATCTCCAAGTAGGACACCAAAAATCTGCAAATGATCGAAATTAACGGGATTACTTGTCCATACCTCTTCAACGACCTTGCCACCTAACGATGTCTGAGGTAGGGGTGTAAACGAGCTGAACATGAGCGAGCCCAGGCTCAGCTCCTGTTCGGCTCGTTTATATTTCGAGCTTAAAAATTGTGTTCACGAACAAAGAGTCGTTTTGACAACTCTAATCATGTAGTCATAAGATGTTTAAGGATTGGGGCAAAATTTAAAACATCATTTGAATCTAAATTAATAATTTTTATTCTATTTTCTTCATTAATGCTTTTAATTGATTATAAATCTTTGTAGCCTTGTAGTCAATTAAATTTTTAAAAATACTACTCATCAAAGATATATATATATATATACATATAATTGATTAGTAGTATCTCGAGCCAAAATGAGCCGAACACGAGCGAACAAATATTTGTTCTTGTTCGACTCGTTAACTTAGCGAACGAGCCGAACACGAGTTATTCGCGAACAACAAGCCGTTTTGACAGCCTTAGCCTGAGGTGATCTATTAATGAGATAGAATGTCATATTCACAGCCTCTGCCCAGAAACTCTTAAAAAGCTTTGCATTCAGTCTCAAACATATTGCCCTTTCAGTTAAGGACATGTTCACCTTTTCTACCACACCAATCTGTTGTGGTATCATGCGCACTGAAAAATTTCTCTGAATCCCATGCTCCTCACAGAACTTCTGAAATTGTGAATCTTTGTACCATGTGCCATTATCGGACCTCAAATACTTGATCTTTCTTTCAGTTTGGTTCTCCACCTCAGCTTTCCACAGCTTGAATTTAGAGAAGACATCAAGTTTTTGCTTAAAAAAATACACCCAACCTTTCCTGGGGAAATCATCAATAAAGATAACAAAAAACGTAGATCCTCCTAATGACGATTCCCTGGTAGGACCCAATACATCAGAACACACATATAAAAAATCTCTTTAGTTTTATGTTTTCCAATCATAAAATTGACTATAGTATATTTTCCAAGAGCACAGGACTTACAAAAATCGAGCTAGCAGCTTTTAACACCATGCAACATGTTTTTTCTATGCAATTACGTCATCCCACGTTCACTGAGATGACCCAGACACATATGTCATAGCTTTGTATTATCATCATCTGACTCCACAAAATGAACTCCACCTACAACTGTACTCCCCAACAGTTTGTAGATATTACTTGTAGTTAACTTTCCTTTCATCACAGTCAGTGCACCCTTGACAATTCTGATGGTTTCCCTATCCTCATCTGCTTTAGGAATAAAATCATTTCTGCGTAAAGTGTCAATGGAAATCAAATTCTTCTTCAAATCTGGAATATGTCTGACATCACATAAAGTTCTAATTGTGTCGTCATACATCTTAATTCTGACTTCTCCAATACCAGCAATATTGCAACATCCATCATCACTTAGATAAACAGAGCCAAAATAAGTTACTTGTATGAAATAAACATCTCCTTGTTATGTATTATGTGATAAGAGCATCCTGAATCAAGAATCAATGCATTCGTGAACTGAGTTGATGAAACTGAAAGCATATCGTCATCACTGCAATCTGAATTGTCACTATGTACCACATTTACAGACTTCGATGATCCATCACCTTTCACCTCAATCTGCTTCTTGAGCTTTGGACAATCTCTCTTCATATGATATGGCTCCTTACACTTGTAGCAATGAATTATTTCTTGCCTTTGGATTCAGATCAGGAATTTCGCCATCGAGAACCCTCATTTTTTTTCTTCCTTCCACGATCCTGATTACCCTTCACATATAAACTGTCTTCATGAGAGTTTTCCCTTACATTTTGCTTCCGCTGGTTGTGAGCCAACAATGCTGCAGTAATATCATCAACTTTGAAAGTTTCTTTCTCATATATAAGGGTAGTCATCAGGTGTTCATAGAAAGAAGATAGTGAACACAACAGAATCATTGATTGCTTTTCATCCTCAATAGTCACATCAAGCCGTGATAAATCTGTGATTATTTGATTGAAGACATTAACATGTTCTGCCAGATCAAAACCTTCTTGCATCTTCAGCCCATACAGCTTTTGCTTTAGATACAATTTATTCGTCAAAGATTTAGCCATAAACCGAGTTTTCAATTTCTTTCATACCTCTCATGAATATTTCAGATTCATCGCGTGAGACATAACATTATCTGTCAGACATAAACATATGGTTGCTATCACTTGTTGTAATTCCTCCCAATCTTCATCCTCAATGGCATCTGATTTTGCTGTCCACAAAGCTTTCAAGATTCCCTATTGAGCCAACAGATATTTTACTCTTATTTGTCACAATTTGAAGTTACCATTTCCATCGAACTTAATCACCTCGAATTTTGCAATCATTTGAAATTGATTCTGCAACAAATTCTTTTGCAATTGCTTACTCAAAATCATTCTAAAAAAAGATCGAAAGAATTCTCTTAATTAAGTTTCATTAATTAAGCTTTTTTTCCAGAAAATCAACAAATTTCTTTTTGAAAATAAAAGATTAAAATATTTCTTTAATTAAGCTTCCTTAATTAAGTCTCTTAATTAAAATATTTCCTTAATTAACTGAATTTCAAAAACTTTCCTTTCTTCAGCCTCCGCGCCTTCAAGATTTCTCCGGCAAATAGCCTGCAGCGAGCCGCCTTCGGCTTCGCCTTCACAATCTCCTGCTTTGGTGGCAGCCTCCCGCGAACAATCCCTCGTGCCTCCGTCTGCCAACTTCTGCAAAATTACCGCAAACCGCTTCGCTGACCTTCGCGAATTTCCTTCGTTAAATCTTGCGTCGTCGATCTTCCGCGAATATCGCTCTGCGACAGCCCTATAGACGCGATTCGCGAAGTCTCGTCTGCCGCTATTCGCAAATTGTTCCGCGAACTCTTCCTCCCACAAGATTCACGAACAGTTCCTCCTGTCTGTCGCGATCGCAAGCTCATTGAAGCCATCGCGCCGAAACTTTCTAAAATTTGGCTTCCTGCAATGAAACGTAAAAGCCCTAGTTGTCAAACTCCTCTTCTTCCCACGCCGCCGAAATTTTTCTTCACTGCCCTCAAACTTGGCTCTGATTCCACTTGTTGAGTAATTAGGGAAAAAAAAACAGGAATTGAACACAAAGATTTAACGAGATTCGACAGAGATGCCTACGTCATCGGGACCAGACCGGCGGCTTTTCACTAATCCAGAATAAGAGTACATGATACATAATAGAATAATCTAGGATTACAAACAGACCTATTTATAACACTAAAAATAGCAGAAAAGAAAGTCTTGAGTACAATATATAATTATCAAATTACTCCTATACCACACACTAACCCACATAAGAAAACTCATCCAATTTGGACAGAATCTTTCGCTCTGCTTCGCTCCAGGATTTAGTATATGAGTCATACCTAACAGATAGGCATGAAAATCCACCCAATTATTAATTTCTAATTCTGATTGAGCCAACCGACAATTTCTAATTTGATATATACACAACACATAACCTAGCTCCAAAATATTTCAATTACATTTACTCTATTTATACAACATTTTTTTTTTCTGAAACAAACTTGAAAATTTCAGATTTATTGCAAAATAAATAGCCAGATTGGCTCCACCGCTCGGAATAAAAGGAACAAGAGGCATTTACATTCATACCACACAATCCCTATGTATTTAAAATTTTAACACAAACTTTACTTTTTCATATTTATAGCACCCAAATCTTTCGTATCATATAAAAAATACCACTATTTTAACTTCTACAAAAAGTGAAAAACAACTCTTCATCCATAAATAAGGTAACATATATATAAATTGAAGTTTAGTTCTTGGATATTTAAATGCACAAGAATTGAGAAGAAATATTGCTTCAAGACTCCGCACGTAGAGTTACGTGTGGAATTCAATGAAATCACGACACGTAGCGGTAACACAATGGAATATTCCTCCCGTGTTATGCGGGCGTTATTGTGTGTTATTCAGGTGTTATTGTGAGTTATTCAAGTGTTATTGATGTATTATTGTGTTATTATAACATCGAAAATATTCTCATAACACAATAACACTTGAATAACATATAATAACACCTGAATAACATATAATAACACCTGAATAATACAGAATAACACGGGACGAATATTCCCCTATATTACCTCTGTCAACTCCTCGTGATGTGATTTTATTGAACTCCGCAAATAACTCTACATGCGGAGTCCTGATGCAATATTTTTTCAGAATTGAGTGGGGTGTGTGTAAATCTTTCAAAAACAATAAGCAGATTTAGTTAAAAACAAAGGAATGTTTGAGAAACGAGAACAAATATTTAAGAGCGTTCATTTAGCAGCTGGCCTACAAAAAAACTGCATGGCACAAATATAAAAAGAATTCAGTAAACCAGCTAAGTTGAGTTCAAAGCACTGCTTCTCTGTTTAGATAGGTAGGAATCATTTGAAACCAAGTCTGGAATTAAGCCCCGGCCTTGCGACGACCAACACGAGCAACAAAGCCGGCCTTGATCGGCGCCACGGATCGCGACGAACCACACTGCAACCAAAAGAATTTGATGAAGTGAGTAGGGTTATTTACATGTATACCACCCCATTCCTATGTATTTATTTAACACCTAAGCTTCTCTTTTTTACATATATACCACCGAAATCTTACACATCACATCAAAATTACGACTATTTTTAACTTTTAAAAACATCAAATAAACCTTTTCATGTATGGTTAAGGTGGCAGAGATGTAAAAATTGTGTTAATATAGAAATTAGACGGTATGTATGTAAATCTTCCAAATTAATATAATTAAAAAAAAATTCTGAATAGCATACAATGAGCTTATTTTCTAATGTTTTTCCCCAAAAAATATTGGGGCAATTACATGAACAACTCCCAAATTTTCTTGACTGATAGAGCATTAGATTAATTTTATTTATAATGATATCATCCAAATTTTTAGCGTAACCACAAAATTGCAATTTTGCTTTCATTAAATTCTTGTTGGTTCCCAAGTCTCGGCCGTAAAAAGTGGAGGAATGTGTTAGGTAGTCAAAAGCTAGAATAAAATTTGTCAAACAATCATGACATGAATCATTTAAATCCTTGCGTAAATGCAAGGGAGTCTCCTAAAAACGACGCGTTGCATGAACTGAATATAGTGAAAAATGTGCAAAATCTGCTACACCTGCATCCGGGTGTAGTGTCAAGCAAGGGTTCCCACATTACAAACAAATACTGGTAAATAAGTTAGTCTATAATATTAATATTTGGATATAATCTTGAAATATAGGTACTCACAAGTAAATTAATGAAATTAGTTGATATTACAGTTCATAGAAAAATAAATATCTTATGTATTCAATAAACTAAATAGGTTGGAAAAAAGCTAAGGGAATTGATAGCTTAGGTTTTAAATTTTAATATTCATGTAGGAGTCGCACTAGAAAGAGTATAACTGCAATTATAGAAAAGAGTTTGAAACATAATGTTACAAAAACTAATATAATTGAAGATTGAATTATAATCCTTAAGATTATTATTGATACTAAGATTATTAATATTATAATTGCTTATGTTTCTCAAGTAGGTTTAGACATAGGCTGCAGCTTTGAAGAGATTGATGAAGAATACAGAGTTATATTAGTTTTTACTTTAACATATGATTTTGTTATTGCNCTGCTTATGTTTCTCAAGCAGGTTTAGACATAGGTTATAAAGAAAAATTCTGGAATGAACTAAAAGAATTAATACAAATGATACCTCTTGAAGAAAAAAATTTTATTTAAGAAGATTTATATGAATATGTTGGTAGATTGGTTGAAAATTTTAAAAATATTCATTGTGGCTACAGCTTTGAAGAGATTGATGAAGAATACAGAGTTATATTAGTTTTTACTTTAACATATGATTTTGTTATTGCTAATATTTTATTTAAAAAAAATATGAGCATATTATTACTTATAAGAATGGAACTAATAAAACACAAATTGAATATTTTCTTATGAGAAGAAGAGATCATCAAGAATGTTAAGATTGTAAGGTCATTCAAAATGAAAATTAAGTACTTAACATCAATTATTAGTTTTGGAATTTAATATGAAGAATTATAAGAGAAAGAATACTAGAAATCATTATCATATATGAGGCACCTAAAAGATAAATAAATTTTTTTTATAGTAAACTTTCATATTTCAAGATTTAGGATGTTCATGAAGAAACAAATTCTATGTAGGATAAAGTAACAAACACTATTAAATAAGTGGAAAAGATTTATTCAGAGAATCAAAATGAAAAATTTCTATAAAAAAACAAATAGTGGTCAAATAATAATATGCAAGTAAAGATAAAATATAAATTGCGTTATAAAAATGAAATTAAATATTAAAGCTTAGACAATTAGAAAAATATAAGATGATTTGTAGGGTGTCTAAGAGAACAATTTGTGACGTTAAAAANCTGAAGAATTATATGAGAAAGAATACTAGAAACATTATCATAGAATTAGATTGAGGCACCTAAAAGATAAATAAAATTTTTTTATAGTAAACTTTCATATTTCAAGATTTAGGATGTTCATGAAGAACAAATTCTATGTAGGATAAAGTAACAAACACTATTAAATAAGTGGAAAAGATTTATTCGGAGAATCAAAATGAAAAATTTCTATAAAAAAAAATAGTGGTGAAATAATAATGTGCAAGTAAAGATAAAATATAAGTTGCGTTATAAAAATGAAATTAAATATTAAAGCTTAGACAATTAGAAAAATATAAGATGATCTGTAGGGTGTCTAAGAGAACAATTTGTGACGTTAAAAATTCTATTTTTAGTAATCTTTATAATAGATTATATACAAAAGAAGGTGAAAAATATATGTATAAACTAGTTAAATAAAGAGAAAAAAATAAAAATTTAACTCAAGTAAAATGTATTAAAGATAAAATTCAAAAAATGTTTTTCCTACAAAAATATACTCAACATAGGTGAGCGGGCTATTTTGATAAACTTTCCAATTAACTTTATGAAAAATATGATCGATCTTGGTGATCCTAATATCATTAATATTAATAAAATATTTTATATTTACAGTTGCATTAGTAAAAAATAATTGGTGAGGCTTTAAAAGAAACCAAGAGTAGAAATCAGTAGGAAATGACGATCTCCCAATTGAAGTGTGAAAATATTTAAAAGATTTCATAGTTTTTTGGCTTGTTAAACTCTTTAATATTATTTTAAAAACTAAAAGACGTTTGACGAGCAAAGGAAGAGTATTTTGGCCCCCATTTGAAGAATAAATAGAATGCTTCGAAGTGCAAATTACAGAGAAATTAAGTTGACGTGTCATATTTTAAAATTATGGGAGAGGATAACTGAACATATGTTAACACGTGTTACAAAGATTTCTCATAATCAGTTTGGATATAAGTCGAATAGGTTTACTATGGAAGCTATATATTTATTGAGAGGTTTGATGGAGAAGTTCAGAGAAAATAAGGAGGATNTAAAAGATTTCATAGTTTTTTGGCTTGTTAAGCTCTTTAATATTATTTTAAAAACTAAAAGACGTTTGACGAGCAAAGGAAGAGTATTTTGGCCCCCATTTGAAGAATAAATAGAATGCTTCGAAGTGCAAATTACAGAGGAATTAAGTTGACGTATCATATTTTAAAATTATGGGAGAGGATAACTGAACATATGTTAACACGTGTTGCAAAGATTTCTCATAATCAGTTTGGATATAGGTCAAATAGGTTTACTATGGAAGCTATATATTTATTGAGAGGTTTGATGGAGAAGTTCAGAGAAAATAAGGAGGATCTACATATGATTTTTATTAATTTAGAGAAAAACTTTCAATAAAGCCCCAAGAGAAATCATTTGGAGAGTTTTAAAGAAGAAAGGTGTTGATATGACTTATATTCAAACAATTAAAGATATGTATACTAGAAATGTTACTTTTATTCAAACAGATGACAAAAAATTTCCCTATTTCAGTTAGACTACATCAAGGCGGCTTTAAGCCCATATCTTTTTCCTTCAGTTATGAATGCTTTTACTGGACATTTACAAGAGGATGTACCTTGGGGTATGTTTTTCGTCGATGATATCCTTCTTGTGATAAAACTAGAGAAAGAGTTCAAGAAAAACATGAATTATGGAGTGTGCATTCGAGTCTGGAGGCCTTCATTTGAGCATATCTACAACTGAATATATGGAATATAGTTTTAGTTGTAGTAACTCTAGCGACAGAGTTGTAACTATGAGTGATCAAATCATTAAAGGGTGTGAATGTTTAGATATCTCAGGTCTATAGTTCAAAGTGATCATAATATAGATAGAGATTTTATTAGTAGAATTCAAGTTAGTTGGTTGAAGTGGAGGAATGCTTCGAGCCAATCGTGTAATAGAAAAATATCGCTTGAACTAAACCTGCAATGCTCTATGTCGCAGAATGTTGGGCTTTAAAATTTAAGCATAAAACAAAGTTGAGTGTTGTTGAGATGAGAATGCTTATGTGGATGAGTGGCTTAGCACTTAGACACAATGCAAAATGAACATCCGTAATAGGGATGGTGTAACTCCAATGGAAGACAAAATTAGAGAGCTATCTTAGATGGTTTGGTCACATTAAACGTCGACCATCTGATGATCTAGTTAGGAGAGTAAATGTTTTAGATTCAATTTATGTTAAGAAAGGCAGAGGTAAGCCTAGAAAGAGTTTGGAATATTGTATAAAAAATGATCTTAATTATTATAATTAAATAAAATATGACACTCAATAGAACACATTGGAGAAAAAAGATTCATGGAGCTAACCCCACTTAGTGGGATGAAGGCTTGTTGTTTTTGTTGTTATCATCATTAAATTCTCGATGTCTGAGGAGTGAAGGAAAAGTAATTTGGTCCTCATTTTAAGAATTAATGGGATGCACAAAAGCGTGTAAATTATTAAGAAATTAAGTAGGCAGGTCTACTGTGGAAGCTATACATTTATTGAAAGGTTTAATGGGCAAGTATAGAAAGAGCAAGGAGAATCAAGATATGATTTTTAATGATTCAAAAAAATCTCACGATAAGTTTCCACGAGAAGTCCTTTGGAGAGTTCTAGAGAAGAAAGATGTTAATATGACTTATATTCAAGCCATTAAAGATATGTCTACTAGAGTCGTTACTTGTGTTCGAACAAAAGGAGAATTGACCAAGTATTTTCTTATTTCAGTTGGATTGAATCAGGGATCCGCTTTAAGCCCATATCTTTTTGATTTAGTTATGGATGCTCTTACCGGACATTTACAGAAAAATATACCATGGTGTATACTTTTTGCTGATGACATCCTTCTTGTGGATAAGAGTAGAGAAAGATTTCGGAAGAAAACTTAGAATTATGGAGAACTACATGGAGTCTAAAGGCTTTTGTTTAATGGATCTAAAATTGAATAAATGGAAAGTATTTTAGTGGTAGTAGCACTAGTAGCAGAGTAATTTCTATGGGTGATCAAATCATTAAAAGATGTAAACGTTTTAGATATCCCGGGTCTATTGTTCAAAGTGATGGTGAAATAGATGGGGATGTTATTGGTAGAATTCAAGTTGGTTGGTTGAAGGGGAAGAATGCATCAGGCCTATTGTGTGATATAAAAGTACAGCTTGGACTTACAAAGAAAATTTTATAAGATGGTGGTGAGACCAGCAATGCTCTATGGTCAGAATATTGGCCTTTAAAAGAGAAGCATAAAACAAAATTAAGTGTTGCTTAGATCAGAATCTCTAGTTGGATGAGTGACTTGACACTTAGAGAAAAAATGCGAAATGAATATATCTGTGATAGGGTTGGTATAACTTCAGTGGCAGACAAAATTAGATAGAGTCGTCTTAGATGATTTGGTCACATTAAACATCGATTATCTGATAATTCGATTAGGAGAGCAGGTGTTTTAGATTCAACTTGTTTCTATTATAATTAAATGAAAATATGACACTCAATAAGAGGCAATGGAGGAACCGGATTCAAGTGGCACTTTGTGAGATAAAGGCTTGTTGTTGTTGTTGTACTAAATTCTCGAAGACTTGGTTGGTTTTAGCACGTGCGAACTCATGGGTTCAATAGTTCATTTTATGAACCATGAATAACTCAAAAATTTAATTGATTTATAAAACATTCAACAAAATTTATTTAAAAAAATAACATCCAAATTGAAAGATTGACATTAAACTGCAATTAATATTTTTCAATTTCATTAAATTATCAATAATGTGGCTATAGCATGCACAAACATAGAGATCCATAGTTCATTTTGTGAACCCAAGTGTATGTAAATCTCAAAAAGAATATTTAACAAATAAAAAGGACTGCAAATTAAAGTAATCAACCCTCTTGAACAACTATAGAAATTACTAAATGGAAATATGTTCACAAACAAAGAATCAATTGACAAACAACCCAATACAAAATCAACACTATAATAAGAACACCCATTTAAATCTAAAAAAAAGGAAAAAAACTCAAACCGATTTTTATGTATTTTCTTGAAATTATCAATAATTTAATCATATCACACATTGATGTAAGGGTTTGATAGTTCAGTATTTTAAGAACATAGTTGCATAGATGCTAGTTTTGTCAATAAAGATAAATTCAGTGGAATGTGCATAAATCTCAAAAAACTAAAAAATAATAATAATAGATAAACACTGTCATTAAGAATGAATTAAATAGAATAAAAGTTACCTGCTCACAACGGAGGAAGAAAAGTCTATTCTCCTTCGAGAGAATGGTATCTGCACTCTTGCAGCCATTGCAAATAACATACTCATCTAAAATCAAAGAAAAACTATATGAGACCATAAAGTAATTAAAGGTAAGAAAAATAACACATTTTTCTTGTAAGCTAACTAATTAGCTAAAAACATAACCGATATTAATGGTAAGAAGAAAATGGGAAACGAACAGTAGACTGGTAAACAACATATAAAATTTTAATCTTAGGAAAATTTACAAGCATACCACATAATTCTTACGCATTTACATAATCTGATGCCTAAAGTCTGATATTTACATTTATAACAACTTAGTATTAAAAATCTATGCATGAAAAAATGTGTTTCACTCTTAAAAATTAGTGATAGTGACATTTTTTTGTGATGTGTGCCGCATGTATGGGCATGCCCCTTAATCTTATTATGTGACACCTTATTTTAGATGTTGCCCCGAAAATGCCGTTTCACCATGAACAACAAACCAAATAACTTATCAGGAGGTTCAGCTTAGTAGTGTTCAAAACAAAAACTATCAATCCAACCAAGTTTAAAGTATAAAAAATATACATTTCTCCAATGCAAAAGAATAGTTTGACAACGATGTTAAAGCTATTTCATTATTTTATGGATAAATGTGTTGGCCATTTTTTATTCCAAAGCAGCATTTACAAAAGGAAGCAAGAAAAAAACAAAATTTCCCAAATGCAATTTATGAATTTGTGGGAACTTACTGATATATCTCTTAAGAATACCCTCAAAGTTCTTAGGAGCAAATCGCCCCTTCACAACCAATCTCTGCTGCCCATCAAGAGATCCGGTGGTTCCCATTTCAGCAAGTAAGAAAGTCATAACATGCTCCGGCTGCCTGTGCATGCTGAAAATAGCAAAATATCAAGATCAAATCTCATGTGCGATAAAAAGATACATTTAGTAAACAGCGTTATTATTTTGTTACATATGTTTTTCTTACAAAAAGATTGGAAAAAAAATTATGAGTCCTATAAATGATTCCATTCAATTAACACAGTTTGGTTTGGAAGGTTAACAAACATATCACTCAATTCTTATATGATTACATATCTAACACCTAAACTTCAATTGTTACGTGAATGCCACCATACCTTTGCATGACAAGGTGTATTTCACTTTTAATAAGTTGAAATGGTGGTATTTTTTATGTGATGTGAAAGTTTTGGGTGGTATTAATGTAAAAAAGTAAAGTTTAGATCTTAGATATGTAGATACATAAGAATTGGGTGGTATGTGCGCAAATGCCCCTTTTTTCACTGAAAAGGTGGGGAAACTCTTCTTCATTAAAAGGAAGAAACCAAAGTTTACAGAGCAACATGAATAAGTTGAAAAGAATGACAAAAACATCTAGAAAAAGTACCAAAAAGATTAAACTATAAGATGGTTTGGACTGTGGAGAGAGCCTTTTTCTACGAATGCTATCCATCCAAAACTATTCTTGGGATATAAAATTGAACTGTTTAATTTTATTTCCTTTTAATTTTTATCTGGAGAAACAGCTACTATTTTATTCCTTCAAAATGATAATTACTGTGGCATTAGTAAAACAGTCATGATTCAAACAATCATGGTCATACGTCTTGCAGGAATCCATAAAATTTGCAAAAACCGTCTTCTTAGTTCCTTCTCGAAGAACTTGTGGAGGTCTCATCACAGTTCTGCGCCGGTCTCCAGCAAGTAACGGATTATTCTCACGTAAAGTATTGAAGACCCTGTCCAGAAGCTACAACATTGAACTAAAACATCTGAGCACCAATAAAAGCTTAAATTCCAAACTCAACCAAAAGACCTGTTGTAGAACAGCAAATAAACAAAATAAAAAGTTGATCATGCTCTTACAACCATTCAAAAGTACCGAAGCCGTAAAAAAATGTAGGAACAGAACAACATCAGATATAAAGATTGGCTTAGAATTACAAGTTTAATTTTGAATTATAGAAATCTATATTTGAACATAAATCCATTTAAATTAATCTAAAAGGGTTACGCCCTATAAACAAGGTTATCTACAATTATAAAAGAAATTTCAATTGTAGGAAAGGTTTGTTGTGGTATTTAGATCCTTTCCAACAAAATAATTTCAAGAAATCTTCATTCAATAAAATATAAAGTAAAATCACTAACATGAAAAGTGCTCCTACCGTACAAAAAAAAGTGAAGAAAGTTTTTTCACAACCTAAGGGGCAACACATGAAACAAACTTAAAATCCCAAGCGCCAAAACATCAGACAAGTAAACACAATAACAGTTCAAAGTGAGTAAATCATAAATGAAACAACCAATCAAAAGAATACCACTGCGAGTGATGTTGAACATATCCCTCTATTGAAACCCGATAAAATTCTAGTACATTTGTTGTTTCCCTGGGCTCTTAAAATGAAGAAAGTGTCAAAAATGAAGTTGAGATCCTCAAAAGATCTTAGAAAAGAAAAATTTTAACTCACATCTATAGTATTACACCTAATTGATCTGTCTACACAGAGAACAAGAAGGATGGCAGAGTATATTACTCCAAATTGATAAATTCTATACTGATNCCCGAATTCCGCAAACACGACCGGCATTCCGAGCACCTTCTCGGCGTCATCGATGTGGCTTTCCATCCAAGATTTGGTGAATTCGAGTTGAGCTTCGGGGATCGAAGTTGATAGCCTGCATGATTGGAAGTGTTAGGGCTATCAGAATCATTCATTGTCATATTGATATTATCACAAGTATCTAATATTTAATAGCAACCTTATATGTTTACAGAGAAAGTTTGATATTTACATAAATTTATGCCCGAAGGTTTATTTCACTTTCAAAAAGGCAGAGTGTGATGGTGTTACTTTTGATGTGATGCTAAGAATTTGAGTGATTTGCAAGTAACTATGAATGTTTAATTACTGTTAGATATGCAAATACATAAAAGCTGTGTGATAATTATGTAAATGGACCTTTTTAATTAGTGTATATGTAATGTCTAAATTATAGTATTTAGAAGCATAACACTCAATTTTTTGTAATTACAATGAAATTGGGTGGAATTTATGTAAATGCATGCCCTTTCAATTTAATGATAATAATTACAATGACTTTAGCTTTCTAACAAAGAAGAAAAGATTAAGTTTTGCCAAAGCATAATTACCAAGCATCTGGATATAAATGAGTTGTAGCAAAGTCAATTCCTAGGGTTTGATGGTTTCTGAT
This sequence comes from Phalaenopsis hybrid cultivar, assembly GCA_002079205.1. Classification (NCBI taxonomy): domain Eukaryota; kingdom Viridiplantae; phylum Streptophyta; class Magnoliopsida; order Asparagales; family Orchidaceae; genus Phalaenopsis; species Phalaenopsis hybrid cultivar. The sequence goes on from JXCR01149102.1 coordinate 22,031, forward strand.
GAAGTCGGTCCCGACTTGACCCGAATAGCTATCTGGGTTGAAACGTAGTCGATCAGGCGTCGAGTTTCCGTAGAATCCTTCGAGCCCAATCTCGAGTAGGTGATTCGGGTCGATTGATTTTACATGAAATGCCATTTCTTCTATCCATGACTGAAAATGGTTAATGTTCATCAACACTTAGTTAAGCAGGTTTAATGGAAGCTTAAGGTTGATTTATATATATATATCTATATATCTCAGTGGGTAGAAATAGTAATTACCTGGAGCATGTTGCCTGAAGGATCAGTAGGGCTGCGTGGTTCATTGATTAATTCCCATGCAAAGATTGTGGGGTCGTCTTTGTATGTGATGTTTGTGAAGGTGTTGATTCTATTGAGAACCGTCTGATTAACATCAAAATTACTCAACAAATTATGAATAAATAAATAAATATATAGAAGATAATTAGTTTACATTTATACCACTTTATTTATACATGAAAATGTATATTTCGAGTTTTAAAACTTGAAAGTCTTGATTCTTATGTGATACCAAAAATTTAGATATTATAAATCTAAAGAGTAAAAATGCCGTGTTGAAATGTAAATACATAAGAATTAGGTGGTATTTATGTAAAATAATTTTAATTCATTATTTGATTAAATGTAATTAGAAGCTAATTATGAAATGAAGCTGCAAACTCTCATTAGTAAGAATCTTAATTTCACACTAAAAAATGTTGCCTTTAATATTGCTTTTATGCGAAGCAAACAAAAAAGATCGTTTTCTTAAAAATATATTGTTTAAATAAATAAAATTTTAAGTTAAATGAACATATAATGACATGAAATGTAATTAAGAAAGTAAGATTAGTTACTTAATTACCTTGACATGACCTTTATAGTAGCCTTTCAAGGTGGGATTAGTGAAGAAATCATCATCAGAAGTGAGATTTAAACCTGCAGCTTTCCCCCACTTCACATACTGAGCCTTTCCACCGAATGCTTCCATATTATTTGTTAACGACAGTATGAGTCTAATATTACACTTCTTTGCTTCACTCAGCACAAAATCAAGTGCCTAAATAATTTAGAAGGACACAAAATATAAAAAAAGGAATAATGAGCAAGCAATATTACCATAAGAAATCATTATATAGATTGCATAGCACTCAATTCCTATGTATTTACATATCTAACATTTAGTTGATATAAATGTAAATAGTAAAATTAAAGTGAAAATTAGATTTGAGGCATTTAATCAATCATGTGAAATTGCAAAACATTTTTTGTTAGAATGAAGATTTAAAACAAAAGCATTTTCATAAGTTTTAGTTGCCCTTCTTAATTTATGATTAAATTTATTTATTTTTTTTGAATAATTGTTTAGTAATTATGGATAATTACAATATAATAATGATATTTATTTAATTATGTATTCACTTATATTAATGTCATATTTAACAATTCTTCATCAAATAGCTATTTTATTATTATTTTATATTAAATAATATATTAACACAGCATCTTGCTTCTGGCATGGCAATTGATGTGATAATTTTAAAGGAAATTTGTATTTGACAGAGACCCAAATTCCTCATTAGATAATATTATTATTCTTTTGCTATATATATATATATATATATATATANTACCAAGATTATGACAAGTGTCGAGGAAAGGAGAACCCAACGCATGTATATGCAAAATTGCTGATACGTGCTGGAGATAACTTTCTGTGCTTTTCCTTATCCTCACCTCTAACATATACCGACATGAAGGGGAAAAATTTGCGTACGTCAGACGTACGCAGAGTACATAATAGGATACACGGGGGTTACAGCGGGGTTACACCGGAGTTACAATGGGAGGTACAATGGGGTTATAACCCCCTTGTAACCCCGCTGTAACCCCCGTGTACCCTATTATGTACCCAGCTCTGCGTACGTCTGACGTACACAAATTTTTCCCGACAGGAAGACAGATTTAAAAGCAGAAATCAAAGATTCATTTTTATTATAATTCATAACAAAAAACAATTTATGTAAAACCTTATCTTCTTCAGCTATATACATACAAAACAAGCACTGTATATCTCACTTTTAAAATGTAAATATTCAAAGTTCGATTTTTTTTCTTCTAATAGATTCACTTATGACTGTTTTCGATTATTGATTGCTGCAATGTATAAATCTGTCTTTTGTACTTTGAAGTCTAATCATGAACTTATGTGTGCATATATTGCTTAGCCCTCCATTCTTTATAAGCTATTGCCTTGTAATAATATGATTCTAATGTTGATTTTTATAATAATGTGCATGGTGTTATGGCTTCTCTTTTGTGCATTGCTCTCTTCTTGTAATTTTAGAAATTATACTTAGCCCCTCAAATTTAGGATAAGGATTAATTGTTTTGCTTCCCACTCTGTGAACTTTTTTCAATTTATATTTTATTAAAACTAAACCAATAAAATTACAACAAATAAATCATGAATGAATGTTAATCCATACAATACAACATTCACATAGCATATTTATTCCTAAGTTTAAAATTTTCAAGCAATATTTAAATACAAATCATTCAAGAATTTATGAATTGTAATGAATGGTATATATATGAATCCAAATATTTCATCATGGTTGATTATGCTTTGAAACCCTCTTCTTCCTTCCACAAGTCCAATGGCACCTCCAAGAACACATAGAATTGAACATCTTCATTCTCTTTGACTGCAGAGACAGAATTTTTCCTGTAGATTTGGATTTGTGAAGCACCACTGCATAACCATCATCCATAAAATCTGTTCCTTCAGGGAAAATCTGCCATATAAGACAACCTCCTCCACCCCCTCCTCTCTTTGTGGAGTTCAAAATGTTGTCATAAACCATATCAATGAACTGATTCCTTAAACTGACACTGAAGTTCTTGTCCTTCGCCGACATTCCGAATTCCGCAAACACGACCGGCATTCCGAGCACCTTCTCGGCGTCATCGATGTGGCTTTGCATCCAAGATTTGGTGAATTCGAGTTGAGCTTCGGGGATCGAAGTTGATAGCCTGCATGATTGGAAGTGTTAGGGCTATCAGAATTATTCATTGTCATATTGATATTATCACGAGTATCTAAAATTTAATAGCAACCTTATACGTACATGCCGCATTATTTTACTTACGTAGTTACATATTTAACAACCAAAAGTTTGATATTTACATAATCTTATGCCCGAAGGTTTATTTCACTTTCAAAAAGGCAGAGTGATGGTGTTACTTTTGATGTGATGCTAAGAATTTGAGTGATTTGCAAGTAACTATGAATGTTTAATTACTNAAGATCTAATATTTAATAGCAACCTTATATGTTTTTAGGGAAATATACATACATGCCTCATTATTTTACTTGCGTAGTTACATACTTAACAACCAAAGTTTGATATTTACATAAACTTATGCCTGAAGGTTTATTTCACTTTCAAAAAGGCAGTGTGATGGTGTTACTTTTGATGTGATGCTAAGAATTTGAGTGATTTGCAAGTAACTATGAATGTTTAATTACTGTTAGATATGCAAATACATAAAAGCTGTGTGATAATTATGTAAATGGACCTTTTTAATTAGTGTATATGTAATGTCTAAATTATAGTATTTAAAAGCATAACACTCATTTTTTTGTAATTACAACGAAATTGGGTGGAATTTATGTAAATGCATGCCCTCTCAATTTAATAATAATAATTACAATGACTTTAGCTTTCTAACAAAGATGAAAAGATTAAGTTTTGCCAAAACATAATTACCAAGCATCTGGATATAAATGAGTTGTGGCAAAGTCAATTCCTAGGGTTTGATGGTTTCTGATGAAGTCGGTCCCGACTTGACCCGAATAGCTATCTGGGNGACACTCATTTTTTTGTAATTACAATGAAATTGGGTGGAATTTATGTAAATGCATGCCCTTTCAATTTAATAATAATAATTACAATGACTTTAGCTTTCCAACAAAGATGAAAAGATTAAGTTTTGCCAAAACATAATTACCAAGCATCTGGATACAAATGAGTTGTAGCAAAGTCAATTCCTAGGGTTTGATGGTTTCTGATGAAGTCGGTCCCGACTTGACCCGAATAGCTATCTGGGTTGAAACGTAGTCGATCAGGCGTCGAGTTTCCGTAGAATCCTTCGAGCCCAATCTCGAGTAGGTGGTTCGGGTCGATTGATTTTACATGAAATGCCATTTCTTCTATCCATGACTGAAAATGGTTAATGTTCATCAACACTTAGTTAAGCAGGTTTAATGGAAGCTTAAGGTTGATTTATATATATCTATATATCTCAGTGGGTAGAAATAGTAATTACCTGGAGCATGTTGCCTGAAGGATCAGTAGGGCTGCGTGGTTCATTGATTAATTCCCATGCAAAGATTGTGGGGTCGTCTTTGTATGTGATGTTTGTGAAGGTGTTGATTCTATTGAGAACCGTCTGATTAACATCAAAATTAATCAACAAATTATGAATAAATAAATAAATATATAGAAGATAATTAGTTTACATTTATACCACTTTATTTATACATGAAAATGTATATTTCGCGTTTTAAAACTTAATAGTCTTGATTCTTATGTGATACGAAAAATTTAGATAGTATAAATCTAAAGAGTAATAATGCCTTGTTGAAATGTAAATACATAAGAATTAGGTGCTATTTATGTAAAATATTTTTAATTCATTATTTGATTAAATGTAATTAGAAGCTAATTATGAAATGAAGCTTCAAACTCTCATTAGTAAGAATCTTAATTTCACACTCAAAAATGTTGCCTTTAAACAATAATAATAATAATAATAATAATAATAATAATAATAATAATTTCGAAGTGTGCAAACAAAAAAGATCGTTTTCTTAAAAATATATTGTTTAAATAAATAAAATTTTATGTTAAATAAACATATAATGACATGAAATGTAATTAAGAAAGTAAGATTAGTTACTTAATTACCTTGACATGACCTTTATAGTAGCCTTTCAAGGTGGGATTAGTGAAGAAATCATCATCAGAAGTGAGATTTAAACCTGCAGCTTGCCCCCACTTCACATACTGAGCCTTCCCACCAAATGCTTCCATATTATTTGTTAACGACAGTATCAGTCTAATATTATACTTCTTTGCTTCACTCAGCACAAAATCAAGTGCCTAAATAATTTAGAAGGACAAAAAAGAATATTGAGCAAGCAATATTACCATAAGAAATCACTATATACATTGCATAGCACTCAATTCCTTTGTATTTACATATCTAACATTTAGGTGGTATAAATGTAAATAGTAAAATTAAAGTGAAAATTAGATTTGAGGCATTTAATCAATCATGTGAAATTGCAAAACAGTTTTTTTTAGAATGAAGATTTAAAACAAAAGCATTTTCATTAAGTTTTAGTTGCCCTTCTTAATCTATGATTAAATTTTTTCTTTTTTTTGAATAATCGTTTAGTAATTATGGATAATTACTATATAATAATGATATTTATTTAATTATGTATCCAATTCTTCATCAAATAGCTATTTTTATTACTTTATATTAAATAATATATTAACACACAATTGATGTGATAATTTTAAATTTTATAATTAATGCAATTTAAAGTTAGCTACCACTACTAATTAGGGAATAATTAATGCATTTACATGTATGTTTTGTATTGCAATTGAGTAGAAGAATTTATGCTAGATAAGAATTAATTTATATCATTAAAACTCTTATATTTATTTTAAAATTTTGCATTGAATGAAATGATTTATTTTAAAATAAGTCAATGTTTAAGTCAAGGATTTTATATCATGCAAAAATGTAGAGAAAAGAAAAATATTAGTGCATATTTTTTATTATTAATTAATGACATCTAAGTGGAGTGTATAGCATTTCTAGCTATTAAAAAAAATTAATTTAATGTATCCGTTTCACTTAGGATGCCATATGGCCGTACCCATAATTAATTACATTATTCAATGATGTCTTAAATTAAGTCATGACTCAACCTAACAACTTTAACAAATGTTCTAATTATAATGAAAATTATATTATGAAACTTTTATACCAACTAATAATTTTTTTTATGATAATAAGGTAATGCAACCTATATCTAATAAAACAATATCTTATTTTTTGCTTAGAAGAAATGCTACAACTCCATTACTAAAAATCTATTGTATTAATAAAAATCATCATTATTATCATAGAGATGAATGTCATGCATGTATGGATGAACAAACATAGAATGTGATAATGTACCTGAAAGACATTTTCATCATACACAAAAGGAGACTTCTGCAGTGCCCTCCACCCGCCATCACTGAAGGCCCAAGTTCGACAGACAGTAAGACCCACTGAAGAAGCTTGTTTAAAAGTCTCAGTGATCTTCACCCTCATCGTAGGATCGACCGCAAGAACCATGAGCCAATAGGTATTAAACCCATTGAAATAAAAGGGCTCCCCTCCCACTACAAACTGACTCCCCTTCCTCTGCACCATCTCTAACCCGTACCTCCTAACAGGCATATGAGCAAAAAATAATGTAAACACACAACCTTTAATGCATAAGGGCGAGTAGAAATATAAAAGCAAACTTCATTAAATGAATACCGGATTTCGGGGGCATGCTTATCATCGATATGTGAGTTTGTTGCAATAAGTAATGAAGCTAAAATGGTTGCAAGTAGGAAGAGATTCGGTAGTGGTGAAGATGAGGAGCAGCACATTTTATTTTTATTTTTTTTTTCAAATTTTGAACTATATATTCTAAAAAAAAAAATTTGATGATATTTGTTTGAGATGTATGTATATATAAGAAGTAAATGAAGTAGCTTCAAAGCAAGAGAATGCTTGAGATTGCAATTGACTTACAACCAAAGCAAAGAGTTTACTAAAAGGAATGAACTGATCAAACCTAATATATGAACATGACAATTAGACCAATGTATTTGACTATCCTACGTGGCTGGTTGCTATTGCTTTATTTGATTAGATGGTGCCAGGTGTCTTTGAAATGGAATCTGTGGAGTGGGGGTCTTCCTCTTGCTTGAGCATTTAATGCATTTCTACCGTTGAAATCCGCTTAAATAAATCCTAAACATAAATTGTTCAACTAATTATTATATTGCTCATCACAAATTTATAATAAAGGATGCAAGTAAAAAAGATTTTTAGCCTTTTTATTTTTAGTTACTTGTAAAGTATAGTATATAGACTAAAGTGCCAAAATAATTTATAATTATTTAATTGCGGTCATTTTAGTGTCGGAGTTTATAGAAATACTAAAATAATTTATTGATTCTTTAAATTGGGGTTGACTTAGTCTCATGAAAGACTTAGAGCTTAATTTATAGATAGTTGAGGACTATTTTGACAATTTTATAAGCTCAAAAGACCCACCACACTTTTATAGATAATTGAGGACTATTATATGAAAGTGTCATACCATATAAATCTTATTTATTTATGCAAGCAATACTGAACAATTACTTCATTAATTTACACGTCGTCAGAATCTTCAACAAAAATAAAAATAGAAGATTTACATAAATACCACTCAATTCTTATTTATTTATATATTTAACATGTAAATTTCTTTATTTATATATATGGCTTTTCATCTGTGTATGAAAAAGTACATATAACTTTTAAAAAAAAGTAAAAATAGTTTTGCATTTATATTTGATATGATAGATTTGAGTGATAAAGATATAAAAAATAAAGTTTACGAGGGTGACATGTAAATACATCAGAATTGAGTGGTATGTATGTAAATGTCTCCAAACAAAAAATATATATAAATTAGAATTTTATTATATTATTATGCACATATTAATTCCAGTAGTTTCGGATAAGTGTGGGGAGAAAGAGTCCCCAACGCTTGAAAAACTGTTGATACGTGTTGAAGAGGAATAGCTGCTCTGCAACTCTTATCCTCATCTAAAATAAAGTATAGGTAGAAATTAGGTATTAATTTATAATAATTTCTATGAAATTATATATCACTTTTAATATTTATAGCACCCAAATCTTTCGTTTCATATCAAAAAATACCACTATTTTAACTTCTACAAATAATGAAATACAACTTTTCATCCATAAATAAGGTGGCATATATATAAAAATTGAAGTTTAGTTCTTGTATATGTAAATGCATAAGAATTGAGGAGAAAATATTGCTTCAGAACTCCGCACGTAAAGTTATGTGCACAGTCTAATGAAATCACGATACGTGATGGTAACACGAGAATACTCATCCCGTGTTATGCGGGCGTTATTGTGTGTTATTCAGGTGTTAGTGTGTGTTATTCAGGAGTTATTGATGTGTTATTGTGTTATTATAACACCGATGATATTCTCATAACACAATAACACCTGAATAACATATAATAACACCTGAATAACACAGAATAACAAGGGGGGAATATTCCCCTATATTACCGTTGTCATCTCCACGTGGCGTGATTTCATTGGACTCCCCAAGTAACTCTACGTGCGGAGTCCTGATGCAATATTTTTTCAGAATTGAGTGGGGTGTGTGTAAATCTTTCAAAAACAATAAGCAGATTTAGTTAAAAACTGCTCCAAAAAAAGGGATGTTTAAGACACAAGAACAAATATTTAAGAGCGTTCATTTAGCAGCTGGCCTACAACAAAACTGCATGGCACAAATATAAAAAGAATTCAGAAATAAACCAGCTTAAGTTGAGTTCAAAGCATTGCTTCTCTGTTTAGATAGGTAGGAATCATTTGAAGCTAAGTCTGGAATTAAGCCCCGGCCTTGCGACGACCAACACGAGCAACAAAGCCGGCCTTGATCGGCGCCACGGATCGCGACGAACCACACTGCAACCAAAAGAATTCGATGACATAGGGTTATTTACATATATACCACCGCATTCTCATGTATTTATTTAACACCTAAGCTTTTTTTTTTTTTTTGTACATTTATGCCACCCAAATCTTACATATCACATCAAAATTACGACTAGTTTTAACTTTTAAAAACATCAAATAAACCTTTTCATGTATGGTTAAGGTGGCAGAGATGTAAAAACTGTGTTAGATATGTAAACATATAGAAATTAGGTGGTATGTATGTAAATCTTCCAAATTAATATAATTAAAAAAAAATTCTGAATAGCATATAACGAGCTTATTTTCTAATGTTTTTCCCCAAAAAATATTGGGACAATTACATGAACAACTCCCAAATTTTCTTGACTGATAGAGCATTAGATTAATTTTATTTATAATGATATCATCCAAATCTTTAGCGTAACCACAAAATTGCAATTTTGCTTTCATTAAATTCTTGTTGGTTCCCAAGTCCCGGCCGTAAAAAGTGGAGGAATGTGTTAGGTAGTCAAAAGCTAAAATAAAATTTGTCAAACAATTATGACATGAATCATTCAAATCCTTGCGTAAATGCAAGGGAGTCTCCTAAAAACGACGCGTTGTATGAACTGAATACAGTGAAAAATGTGCAAAATCTGCTACACCTGCATCCGGGTGTAGTGTCAAACAAGGGTTCCCACATTACAAACGAATACTGGTAAAGAAGTTAGTCTATAATATTAATATTTTGATAGAATCTTGAAATATAGGTACTCACAAGTAAACTAATGAAATTAGTTGATATTACAGTTCATAGAAAAATAAATATCTTATGTATTCAATAAACTAAATAGGTTGNTCCCTTCCTTTGCACCATCCCTAACCCGTACCTTCTAGCAGGCATATGAGCAAACAATAATGTAAACACACAACACTTAATACATAAGGGTGAGTAGAAATATAAAAGCAAACTTCATAGAATGAATACCGAATATCGGGGGCATGCTTATCATCGATATGTGAGGTTGTTGCAATAAGTAATGAAGCTAAAATGGTTGCAAGTAGGAAGAGATTGGGTAGTGGTGAAGATAAGGAGCAACACATTTTATTTTTATTTTTTTTCACTTTTGAGCTATATTTTTCTAAAAAAAATTGATGATATTTGTTTGAGATGTATGCATATATAAGGAGTAAATGGAGTGGCTTCAAAGCAACAGAATGCTTGAGATTACAATTCACTTACACCTAAAGCAAAGAGTTTACTAAAAGGAATGAATAGAGAGGGGGGATGTTAGACTGATCAAATCTAATACATGAACATGACAATTTGACCAATGTATTTGACCATCCTACGTGGCTGGTAGCTATTGCTTGATTTGATCAGAGGGTGCCAGGTGTCTTTGAAATGGAATCTGTGGAGTGGGGGTCTTCCTCTTGCTTGAGCATTTAATGCATTTCTAGCGTTGAAATCCGCTTAAATATATCTTAAACAAAAATTGTTCAACTAATTATTATATTGCTCATCACAAATTTATAATAAAAGATGCAAGTAAAAGAGATTCTTAGCCTTTTTATTTTTAGTTACTTGTAGAGTTTATTATATAGAGTAAAGTGCCAACATAATTTATAATTATTTATTTACGATCATTTTAGTGTCAGAGTATATAGAAATATCAAAATAGTTTAATGATTCTTTAAATTGGGGTTGAATTAGCCTCATAGAAGACTTATAGCTTAATTTATAGATAGTTGAGGACTATTTTGACAATTTTATAAACTCTAAAGACATAATTGAGGACTATTATATGAAAGTGTCATATCATATAAATCTTGTTTATTTATGCAAGCAATACTGAACAATTACTTCATTAATTTACACGCGTCAGAATCTTCAACAAAAATAAAAATAGAAGATTTACATAAATACCACTTAATTCTTATTTATTTATATATTTAACATGTAAATTTCTTTATTTATATATATGCCTTTTCATCGATGTAGGAAAAAGTACATAACACTTTTTTAAGAAGTTAAAACAGTTTTACTTTTTTATTTGATATGATAGAATCGAGTGTTAAAGATATAAAAAATAAAGTTTCCGAGGGTAATATGTAAATATATCAGAATTGAGTGGTATGTATGTAAATGCCCCCAAACAATAAAAAAATATAAATTAGAATTTTATTATATTATTATGCACATATTAATTCCAGTAGTTTCGGATAAGTGGGGAAAAAGAGTCCCCAACGCTTGAAAAACTGTTGATACGTGTTGAAGAGGATTAGCGGCTCTGCAACTCTTATCCTCATCTAAAATAGAGTAAATGTAGAAATGAGGAATTCATTTATTATAATTTCATAGAAATTATATATCACTTTTCATATTTATAGCACCCAAATCTTTTGTATCATATAAAAAATACCACTATTTTAACTTCTAAGAAAGTGAAATACAACTTTTCATCCATAAATAAGGTGACATATATATAAAAATTGAAGTTTAGCTCTTGGATATGTAAATGCATAAGAATTGAGGAGAAAATATTGCTTTAGGACTCCGCACGTAGAGTTACGTGCACTGCCCAATGAAATCACGCCACGTTGCGGTAACACAGGGGAATACTCATCCCGTGTTATGCGGGTGTTATTGTGTGTTTTTAAGGTGTTATTGATGTGTTATTGTGTTATTATAACACCGAGAATATTCTAATAACATAATAACACCTGAACAACATACCATAACACCTAAATAACACTGAATAACATGAGAGGAATATTCTCCTGTATCACTGCACGTGATGTGATTTCATTGGACTCCGCAAGTAACTCTGTGTCAAGTCCAGATAGCAATATTTTTTTCAGAATTGAATGGGGTGTGTGTAAATCTTTCAAAAACAATAAGCAGATTTAGTTAAAAACTGCTCCAAAAAAAAGGAATGTATGAGACACAAGAACAAATATTTTAAGAGCGTTCATTTAGCAGCTGGCCTACAACAAAACTGCATGGCACAAATATAAAAAGAATTCAGAAGTAAACCAGCTTAAGTAGTTCAAAGCACTGCTTCTCTGTTTAGATAGGTAGGAATCATTTGAAGCTAAGTCTGGAATTAAGCCCCGGCCTTGCGACGACCAACACGAGCAACAAAGCCGGCCTTGATCGGCGCCACCGATCGCGACGAACCACACTGCAACCAAAAGAATTCGATGAAGTGAATAGGGTTATTTACATATATACCACCCCATTCTCATGTATTTATTCAACACCTAAGCTTTTTTTTTGTACATTTATGCCACCCAAATCTTACATATCACATCAAAATTACGACTATTTTTAACTTTTAAAAACATCAAATAAACCTTTTTCATGTATGGTTAAGGTGGCAGAGATGTAAAAATTGTATTAGATATGTAAACATATAGAAATTAGGCGGTAAATATGTAAATCTTCCAAATTAATATATTTAAAAAAAAGGAATTCTGAATAGCATATAATGAGCTTATTTTCTAATGTTTTTCCCCAAACAAATATTGGGGCAATTACATGTACAACTCCCAAATTTTCTTGATTGATAGAGCATTAGATAAATTTTATTTATAATGATATCATCCGAATCTTTAGCATAACCACAAAATTCCAATTTTGCTTTCATTAAATTCTTGTTGGTTCCCAAGTTCCGGCCGTAAAAAGTAGAGGAATGTGTTAGGTAGTCAATAGCTAGAATAAAATTTGGCAAACAATCATGACATGAATCATTCAAATCCTTGCATAAATGCAAGAGAGTCTCCTAAAAACGACGCATTGTATGATCTGAATATGGTGAAAATTAGTACAAAATCTGCTACATCTGCATCCGAGTGCAGTGTCAAGCAAGGGTTCCCACATTACGGACGAATACCGGTAAAGAAGTTAGTCTTTAATATTAATATTTGGATAGAATCTTGAAATATAAGTACTCTCACAAGTAAATTAATGAAATTAGTTGATATTATAGTTCAAAGAAAAATAAATATCTTATGTATTCAATAAACTAAATGGGTTGAAAAAAAGCTAAGGGAATTGATAGCTTAGGTATTAAATTTTAGTATTCATGTAGGAGTCGCACTAGAAAGAGTGTAAATGCAATTATAGAAAAAAGTTTGAAAAATAATGTTATAAAAACTAATAAAATTGAAGATTGAATTACAATCCTTAAGATTATTATTGATACTAAAATTATTAATATTATAAGTGCTTATGCTCTCAAGTAGGTTTATACATAGGTTATAAAAAAAATTTCTGGAATGAACTAAAAGAATTAATACAAATGATACCTCTTGAAGAAAGAATTTTTATTGAAAAGTATTTAAATGGATATGTTGGTAGATTGGTTGAAAATTTTAAAAATATTCATTGTGACTACGGCTTTGAAGAGATTGAGATGTATATTAGATTTTGCTTTAACATATGATTTTGTTATTGCTAATATTTATTTAAGAAAAAAGATAAGCATATTATTACTTATAAGAATGGAACTAATAAAACACAAATTGAATATTTTCTTATGAGAAAAAGAGATCATCAAGAATGTTAAAATTGTAAGGTCATTCAAAATGAAAATTAAGTACTCAACATCAATTATTAGTTTTGGAATTTAATATGAAGAGTTGTATGAGAAAGAATACTAGAAATCATTATCATAGAATTAGATTGAGACACCTAAAAGATAAATAAAACTTTCTTTATAGTAAACTTCTATATTTCAAGATTTAGGATGTTCATGAAGAAACAAATTTTATGTAGAATAAAGTAACAAACACTATTAGATAAGTGGAGAAGATTTATTCAGAGAATCAAAATGAAAAATTTCTATAAAAAAAATAGTTAGTGGTGGAATAATAATGTGCAAGTAAAGATAAAATATAAGTTGTGTTATAAAAATGAATTTAAATATAAAAGCTTAGACAATTAGAAAAATATAAGATGATTTGTAGGGTGTCTAAGAGAACAATTTGTGACGTTAAAAATTCTATTTTTAGTGATCTATATAATATATTAGATACTAAAGATGGTAAAAAATATGTGTATAAACTAGTCAAACAAAGAGAAAAAAATAAAAATTTAACTCAAGTAAAGTGTATTAAAGATAAAATTCAAAAAATATTTTTCCTACAAAAATATACTCAACATAGATGAGCAGACTATTTTGATAAAGTTTCCAATGAAATTTATGAAAAATATGATCGATCTTAGAGATCTTAATATCATTAATATTAACAAAATATTTTATTTTTACAATTGCATTAGTAAAAAAATAATTGGTGAGGCTTTAAAAGAAACCAAGAGTAGAAATCAGTAGGAAATGATGATCTCCCAATTGAAGTGTGAAAATATTAAAAAGATTTGATAGTTTATTGGCTTGCTAAACTCTTTAATATTATTTTAAAAACTAAAATAAGTTTAACGAGCGAAGGAAGAGTATTTTGGCCCCCATTTGAAGAATAAATAAGATGCTTCGGAGTGCAAATTACAGAGGAATTAAGTTGACGTGTCATATTTTAAAATTATGGGAGAGAATAACTGAACACATGTTAAGACTGTCGGTCAACTTTTTGGATTGATAGATTATCTGAAAATATGGTATATGAAAATAATTTTTGAAATTTAATTTAATATAATAAATATATAGTTTGGGTTTTAAAAGTAGTATTTTTAATTTTTGAAAAATGAGACCAAATGGATCTCATTAGTCCAATAATTTGCATAATCGTGTCTGACACCCTGAATACTACACATTCCAAGAGGAAAGTGTAGACCCCGATAATAGGCCCAATCCTGCAAACTAAGAGATTTGTG
>JXCR01149102.1:39364-63466 GCA_002079205.1 Phalaenopsis hybrid cultivar
TAGGTGGATGAACTCTCACCTATACCTAAAGTTTAAGAGGTTTACACTGAGGACTAGGTGAATGGGCTCTCACCTAGGGTGTGCTCCTAAAAATCTAGAAGCCTATGTTTTAACTTGTGTTTAAGGTGATTTAAGACATTTGACCCTCAAATAAGTGTTTTCCAACTAATTAAATCAGAAGTTCTCATTTTCTGACTTAACCATTAAAAAAAATAAATGAAAGGATAAGGCCGACCCACTTCCGAAACTAGCAAAGCCAAAGCGGGGAAAAGCAAGTGAATCGGCCTAAAAAAGGTTTAAATCCTTTCAATGTTGTAATTAAATCGACCCTCAAGAGGAGTGTTTAAATCTACTCCAAGACGATGTTTTGAGCGGCCCAAAATAACAACTTTTAAAGTTTCCAAATCAACACTTTTAAAAGCTTCAAACACCACATTTAAAATGCTCCAAATAACAATTTTAAAATTCCCAAATAGCTCTCATATAAGTTCAAAACACTAATTTTAAATGTTACAAAATTAACTAGAAAAACTAGCCCAAAACAGTGATAAAGTCTCCCTTAAAAAAAATACATTTAAAGCTCTGAAAAACTGCAGCGAAACCCGTCTGAACCAGTCCCTAAAATAACTCCTAAACATCACTTGTATAGCTTCCTAGGAACCCAAACAACAATTTGAAAGATCAAACAACACTTTTATGGCCTGCTACAAATTCAAACAGCAATTATGTAACTCTTCAAAAAGTACTTTTAAGCCTTTCAAAATAGTGACAACCTCTCCAACTAGGTACAGTTCATTTTTACGATTCCAAATGACAACCTATAGTCTTCAACGACTCCAAAGAGTCATTTTTGCAATTCTGAATAGCAACCTATAGTTCAAGAATGATTCAATATAAAAGTTTAAATCATATGATTGTTTCAATGATAACAGTGCTTGGTTTCAACACAAGAGCAACAGCTATAACACATCCAAATGTAGATCTATGAACAAGAACTTTCAACTTTTCACATTAACATGAATGATAAAACAGTGGATAGTTCTCAAAACAAGAAGGTTGCATTAAATTGTGAAATGTTAGTAAGCAATCCTTATAACGTTTATACCATTAGCAGCGGCTAAAAAGATAGATCTTAGAATAACACAATGCAGAAGTCTGTGAATTCTTCTAAAGTGCTCAAGTAATGATAATCAACAGTTAAAATCAAGTAATAATGAACATATAACATGTAAAATTTACTGTCATTCAGAAATACGCTCATTAGATGCACAAGATTTTTGTTGTGGTGTATAATTCAAATATATCACGCCTTGAAACCAATTTTGTGACGTAATCGAAAGGAGCGAATAATTGGAGTCTCGAACAAGTTAATCTACTCAAAATCCTACTCCCAAAATCTCAACAAAATTTAATATGTTATCTCCAACAAACATATTTACCTCAATAAATGGTTTCTGATAGGAACAGAACAAAAGGAGCAGAAGTGGCAGTAAGGTCGACGTATATATGTAATTTGTATAGTGATATTGCTGTTGCCTTCCCTACTGTAGCTAACGAACAGGATTTCCTTCCTCTGTGAGTTCGGTTAGGAGCTGTACAGCATGAGAGATGAGGGAGGCGAGCGAAGCTTCGGTACAGGAGTATGCGAATTTTGGTTCGTAGAGGAGTGCGGGGGTTCTGTTCGCAGAGAGCAGATGAGCTTCGATCGGGCAAGGAAGAGGTGAGCGAGGACTTCGATCGAGCGCGAGAGACCAGCAAGAGCTTCGATCAGGGAGGCAGAGGGAGATTGCGGCTTCGGTGCGGGGTGCGGGAGACGGGTGCGAGGTGCTGCGGCTTTGGTGCGGGGTGTGGGAGACGGGTGCGGGAGACCCTAGTGCCGATGGAAGGAATCGGGCGAGAGAGAGGAGCTCGGCTTCGTATGTTTGGCGGCAGAGGGAGGAGTAGTCGATCGTGAGAGTCCTCGGTGGAAACCGTCTCAAGCGAACAAACACGATCGAGCGGGAGAGGAGCGGGATCGAGGGAGGCGAAGCGAGCTGGGGGAGATGCGGAAGTGGGAGGCAAAGCAGGTCGTGGTCTTCGGATCGTACGCGGCAGAGGAAGGAGCAGTCGGACGAGTCGAGCAGGAGAGACGCTTCTTCGGTCGAGCAGAAGAGCAGAGGAGCGGGAGAGGGTCGCAGGGAGGAGGCGAGTGCGGGAGAAGTTTTTCGGCTTCGGTGCTGGAGACGGAGGCAGGGAGGAGGGATCGAGCAGAGAGCGGGGGTCTGTGGTTTCGGTGCGCGAGAGCGAGAGTGAAGCCAGGTATCCTTCTTTTTTTTTTTTGAACAGGAGCGGGGCCGAATTAATCTAAGAAGCCGTTACATTTGGCGGGGAATTAAAAGACTTCCTAATTCAGGGAGGATTAAATGGAAATATTTAATGCGGCATTAAATCATAAATTTGAATTTTAAAATTTGAAATTTGAAATCTGTGGGCTGAAGTAATTAACCCATGCTTAATCCATATCGAGCCTGAATCGAACCCGGGTCGGACCTGGGCGGAGTCCGGGCCCGCACACCATTAATAAAAAAAAGTGCATCGATTTTCGTGCAAACTGTGTGCGCGCGTAACCCCAGCAATATGGGTGTCCTTTCTAGCTAAATTCGACGTCCCGGACGCGTCGGCGCTGTCCGTTTTGTCATCCGGGGTCGTCCGGACGAGTTCGCTGACGGGCGAGTCGATTTAAGCCAAAATCGTGTGTGGTGCAGGGAGTGCGTGAAAAGCGGCGTTCGCGAGTAATCGAGTCACAAAGGGTTCACCCAAGGCTGTTGATCCTATAGGAACTCAATTTCGGGCCCTCTACATGTTGGTCCTTAGCCCTTGCAACTAAAAGTTGAGTGCTTGGAACCACTCATGCGAGTTCTTCACAAAAATGAGTCAAGAAGTGGCTTGAAGTTCTACGAGAGGGGCTCCATTGCTAGTCCGCTAGGATGGTCAACAAGAAACTCCTAAGGCTAGATCCTAGGTTCTAAGAGTAGGAGACTAAGACCTCACTAAAAATGAGGTCAACAAAGACGTGTTACAAAAATTTCTCATAATCAGTTTGGATATAGGTCTGACAGGTTTACTATGGAAGCTATATATTTATTGAGAGGTTTGATGGAGAAATTCAGAGAAAATAAGGAGGATCTACATATGATTTTTATTAATTTAGAGAAAAACTTTCGATAAAGCCCCAAGAGAAATCATTTGGAGAATTTTAAAGAAGAAAGGTGTTGATATGACTTATATTCAAACAATTAAAGATATGTATACTAGAAATGTTACTTTTATTCGAATAGAAGGAGGACTGACCAAAAATTTTCCTATTTCAGTTGGACTACATCAAGGTCGGCTTTAAGCCTATATCTTTGTGCTTCAGTTATGAATGCTCTTACTGGACATTTACAGGAGGATGTACCTTGGTGTATGTTTTTCGGAAAAAACTTGAATTATGGGAGTGTGCATTCGAGTCTGGAGGCCTTCATTTGAGCAGATCTACAACTGAATATATGGAATAAAGTTTTAGTTGTAGTAACTCTAGCGAAAGAGTTGTAACTATGAGTGATCAAATCATTAAAGGGTGTGAATGTTTAGATATCTCGGGTGGGTCTATAGTTCAAAGTGATCGTGATATAGATAAAGATTTTATTAGTAGAATTCAAGTTAGTTGTTTGAAGTGGAGAAATGCTTCGGGTCTATTGTGTAATAGAAAAATATCGCTTGGACTAAACCCGCAATGCTCTATGTCGTAGAATGTTTGAAATTTAAGCATAAAACAAAGTAGAGTGTTGCTGAGATGAGAATGCTAAGGTGGATGAGTGGCTTAACACTTAGACACAATGCAAAATGAACATATCCGTAATAGAGATGGTGTAACTCCAATGGAGGACAAAATTAGAGAGTTATCTTAGATGGTTTGGTCACATTAAACATCGATCATCTCATGATCTAGTAGGAGAGTAAATGTTTTAGATTCAATTTATGTTAAGAAAGGCAGAGGTAAGCCTAGAAAGAGTTTGGAATATTGTATAAAAAATGATCTTAATTATAATAATTAAATAAAATATGACACTCAATAGAACACATTGGAGAAAATAGATTCATGGAGCTAACCACACTTAGTGGGATGAAGGCTTGTTGTTGTTGTTGTTGTCATCATCATTAAATTCTCGATGCCTGAGTGAAAGAAAAGTAATTTGGTCCTCATTTTAAGAATTAAGGGGATGCACAAAAGTGTGTAAATTATAAAGAAATTAAGTAGGCAGGTCTACTGTGGAAGCTATACATTTATTGAGAGGTTTAAAGGAGAAGTATGGAAAGAGTAAGGAGAATCAAAATATGATTTTTAATGATTCAGAAAAATCTCACGATAAGTTTCCACGAGAAGTCCTTTGGAGAGTTCTAGAGTCATTACTTGTGTTCGAACAGAAGGAGGATTGACCAAGTATTTTCTTATTTCAGTTGGATTGAATCAGGGATCTGCTTTAAGCCCATATCTTTTTGATTTAATTATAGATGCTCTTATCAGACATTTACAGAAAAATATACCATGGTGTATACTTTTCGTTGATGACATCCTTCTTGTAGATAAGAGTAGATAAAGATTTCGGAAAAAAACATAGAATTATGGAGAATTACGTAGAGTCTAAAGGCTTTTGTTTAAGTGGATCTAAAATTGAATAAATGGAACGTATTTTAGTAGTAGTAGCTCTAGTAGCAGAGTAATTTCTATGGGTGATCAAATCATTAAAAGATGTAAACATTTTAGATACCCCGGGTCTATTGTTCAAAGTGATGGTGAAATAGATGGGAATGTTATCGGTAGAATTCAAGTTGGTTGGTTGAAGGGGAAGAATGCATCAGGCCTATTGTGTGATAGAAAAGTACCGCTTGGACTTACAAAGAAAATTTTATAAGATGGTGGTGAGACCAGCAATGCTCTATGGTACAGAATATTGGCCTTTAAAAGAGAAGCATAAAACAAAATTAAGTGTTGCTTAAATCAGAATATTTAGTTGGATGAGTGACTTGACACTTAAAGAAAAAATGCAAAATTAATATATTTGTGATAGGGTTGGTAGAGCTTCAGTGGCGGACAAGATTAGATAGAGTCGTCTTAGATGATTTGGTCACATTAAACATCGATTATCTGATAATCCGATTAGGAGGGCAGGTGTTTTAGATTCAACTTACGTTAAGACAGACAAAGATTGACCTAAAAAGACTTGGGCATATTATATAAAAAATAACCTTAATCTATTATAATTAAATGAAAATATGACACTCAATAAGAGGCAATGGAGAAGAAGGATTCATGTGGTTGACCCCACTTTGTGAGATAAAGGCTTGTTGTTGTTGTTGTACTAAAATCTCAAAAACTTGGTTGGTTGTAGCACGTGCAAACTCATTGGTTTAATAGTTCATTTTATGAGCCATGAATAACTCACAAATTTAGTTGATTTATAAAACATTCAACAAAATTTATTTAAAAAAATAACATCCAAATTGAAAGATTACCATTAAACTGCAATTAATATTTTTAAATTTCATTAAATTATCAATAATGGGGTTGTAGCATGCACAAACATAGAGATCCATAGTTCATTTTGTGAACCCAAGTGTATGTAAATCTCAAAAAAATATTTAACAATTAAAAAGGACTGCAAATTAAAGTAGTCAACCCTCTTGAAAAACTATAGAAATTAGTAAATGGAAATATGCTCACAAACAAAGAATAAATTGACAAACAACCCAATACAAAATCAACACTATAATAAGAACACCCATTTAAATCTCAAAAAAAAAAAAGGAAAAAAACTCAAACCAATTTTTATGTATTTTCTTGAAATTATCAATAATTTAATCATATCACACATTGATGTAAGGGTTTGATAGTTCAGTATTTTAAGAACATAGTTACATAGATGCTAGTTTTGTCAATAAAGATAAATTCAGTGGAATGTGCATAAATCTCAAAAAACTAAAAAATAATAACAATAGATAAACACTGACATTAAGAATGAATTAAATAGAATAAAAGGTACCTGCTCACAACGGAGGAAGAACAGTCTATTCTCCTTCGAGAGAATGGTATCTGCACTCTTGCAGCCATTGCAAATAACATACTCATCTAAAATCAAAGAAAAACTATATGAGACGATAAAGTAATTAAAGGTAAGAAAAATAACACATTTTTCTTGTAAGCTAACTAATTAGCTAAAAACATAACCGATATTAATGGTAAGAAGAAAAAGGGGAACGAACAGTAGACTGGTAAACATAATATACAGTTTTAATCTTAGGAAAATTTACAAACATACCACATAATTCTTATGCATTTACATAATCTAACGCCTAAAGTCTGATATTTACATTTATAACAACTTAGTATTAAAAATCTATGCATGAAAAAATGTGTTTCACTCTGAAAAATTAGTGATAGTGACATTTTTTTGTGATGTTAAATCTTTGAGCAATGAGATTTTAGGCATTAGATATGTAAATATATAAGAATTGTGCCCCATGTATGTGAATGCCCCTTAATCTTATTATGTGACAACTTATTTTAGATGTTGCCCCGAAAATGCTGTTTCACCATAAACAACAAACCAAATAACTTATCAGGAGGTTCAGCTTAGTAGTGTTAAAAAAAAACTATCAATCCAACCAAGTTTAAAGTATAAAAAATATACATTTCTCCAATGCAAAAGAATAGTTTGACAACGATGTTAAAACTATTTCATTATTTTATGGATAAATGTGTTGGCCATTTTTTATTCCAGAGCAGCATTTACAAAAGGAAGCAAGAAAAAAACAAAATTTCCCAAATGCAATTTATGAATTGTGGGAACTTACTGATATATCTCTTAAGAATACCCTCAAAGTTCTTAGGAGCAAATCGCCCCTTCACAACCAATCTCTGCTGCCCATCAAGAGATCCGGTGGTTCCCATTTCAGCAAGTAAGAAAGTCATAACATGCTCCGGCTGCCTGTGCATGCTGAAAATAGCAAAATATCAAGATCAAATCTCATGTGCGATAAAAAGATATATTTAGTAAACAGCGTTATTATTTTGTTACATGTGTTTTTCTTACAAAAAATTGGAAAAAAAATTATGATTCTTAAAATGATTCCATTCAATTAACACAGTTTTGTTTGGAAAGTTAACAAACATATCACTCAATTCTTATATGATTACATATGTAACACCTAAACTTCAATTGTTACGTGAATGCCACCATACCTTTGCATGAAAAGGTGTATTTCACTTTTAAAAAGTTGAAATGGTGGTATTTTTTATGTGATGTGAAAGTTTTGGGTGGTATTAATGTAAAAAAGTAAAGTTTAGATCTTAGATATGTAGATACATAAGAATTAGGTCGTATGTGTGCAAATGCCCCTTTTTTCACTGAAAAGGTGGGGAAGCTCTTCTTCATTAAAGGAAGAAACCAAAGTTTACAGAGTAACATGACTAAGTTGAAAAGAATGACAAAAACATCTATAAAAAGTACCAAAAAGATTAAACTATAAGATGGTTTGGACTGTGGAGAGAGCCTTTTTCTACGAATGCTATCCATCCAAAACTATTCTTGGGATATAAAATTGAACTGTTTAATTTTATTTCCTTTTAATTTTTATCTGGAGAAACAGCTACTATTTTATTCCTTCAAAATGATAATTACTGTGGCATTAGTAAAACAGTCATGATTCAAACAATCATGGTCATACGTCTTGCAGGAATCCATAAAATTTGCAAAAACCGTCTTCTTAGTTCCTTCTCGAAGAACTTGTGGAGGTCTCATCACAGTTCTGCGCCGGTCTCCAGCAAGTAACGGATTATTCTCACGTAAAGTATTGAAGACCCTGTCCAGAAGCTACAACATTGAACTAAAACATCTGAGCACCAATAAAAGCTTAAATTCCAAACTCAACCAAAAGACCTGTTGTAGAACAGCAAATAAACAAAATAAAAAGTTGATCATGCTCTTTCAACCATTCAAAATTACCGAAGCCATAAAAAAATGTAGGAACAGAACAAAATCAGAAATCAAGATTGGCTTAGAATTGCAAGATTGATTTTGAATTATAGAAATCTATATTTGACATAAATCCATTTAAATTAATCTAAAAGGGTATAGACAAGGTTATCTACAAATATAAAAGAAATTTTAGTTGTAGGAAAGGTTTGTTGTGGTATTTAGATCCTTTCCAACAAAATAATTTCAAGAAATCTTCATTCAATGAAATATAAAGTAAAATCACTAACATGAAAAGTGCTCCTACCGTACAAAAAAAAAGTGAAGAAAGTTTTTTCACAACTTAAGGGGCAACACATTAAACAAACTTAAAATTCCGAGCGCCAAAACATCAGACAAGTAAAAACAATAACTGTTCAAAGTGAGTAAATCATAAATGAAACAACCAATCAGAAGAATACCACTGCAAGTGATGTTGAACATATCCCTCTATTGAAACCCGATAAAATTCTAGTACAGTTGTTGTTCCCCTGGGCTCTTAAAATGAAGAAAGTGTCAAAAATGAAGTTGAGATCCTCAAAAGATCTTAGAAAAGAAAAATTTTAACTCACATCTATAGTATTACACCTAGTTGATCTGTCTACACAGAGAACATGAAGGATGGCAGAGTATATTACTCCAAATTGATAAATTCTATAATCATGTTGACTTTTTGGTCCTGGATACTCCATCCATGATTGAAATGAAGTTGAAAACTCTCTTGATCTGAGACTTCATGGCTATTGCATAAGCCCTTATGAATTATAGGAATAGTTATATTAAGTTGTTATTTAGAAATTGTGGCTATGAAAGCAAATGTTTTCAACATTAGAAAACAATCATGTGACGGAGATGGTGCCATCATGTTCTAATGATAGACTCAATCATTTTTTAAGAAGATTTTTACAGTATAATTCTGAATCTTTAAACGATTTTCTTATTGAATATGATTCAAAACAATTATCTTTATCATAAAAATTTTAACAGCCATAGTTTATTCTTTTTAATTCAAGCTACCTCTTAAAATGAAGCTGAAATCATTTGTTTAAGAGAAACTATCTCCACTATCCAAATGTTCGAGGTTCGAGTGATGCATTTTCCATCAGTCTCTTCTCAGGTTAGAGCTAAATAAGATTAAGAATTTGATAAATCTACCAAGTGAACAAATGTCAACACTAGGATGGACTATACTTGTCATTAATAGTATTTCTCCATCAATTTGATCATATATAATCCATTATGAGGAAGGAGCTCAACCCAAACCACAAAAGAAGATTTAACCCAAAAAAATCACAAGTAGCTAGGAAAAAGGTATTAAAAGTTTTTAGATGCAATTATAATCTAACCAATATGTGGATCGAACACTAATAGTTCCTGAGAGATCTAAGGTAATTGCAAGCGGTTCTCATTCTAATCAAAAGTAGTGAAAAAAATAGAGCATTTCTGAGTTGCATATAGAAAATTAAATGTCTATCCATTGCAAAAGATCATTTTCCAATACCTTTCATCAACTAAATCTTATAATGTGTAGCTATATATTTTTCTATTTCTTTCTCAGAAGAGTATTCAAGAGTAGTAGTAGAGGGATTAATATGGAAGACCAAGTAAAAACTACGCACACTTCCAGTACCAAAGGCTTCTGCAGAATTTTCTTTGGATTATGCAATGCCCCAACTAAGCATTGCATGCTTAGCATTTTCTTGATATGATTCCAAAATGCATGGTAAATCTTTATAAATTACTTGACCAGTTTTTGTGATTTCATTAGTTCTTCTTTATTAATCTAAATGCTGCATTGATTCAAAGTTGAAGACACAAGGATTTGTATTTAGATGAGAAAGTAGTCATTTCATTGTACCATCTGGAATTGTTTTAGAGTATATAGCATTTGAAAGAGGAATCAATGCTGATAAAGCAAAAAATTTGCGGATCTCTAAAGTTCCTACTCCCTAAATAATAAAAGACGTTAGGTCTGTTCTAAGGTATGTTGGTTTCAACATAATGTTAATTAAGAAATTGAGAATTTTACAAATGTAGTACACAATTCTTATCTACGTGCATATCTCACACCTGAACGTTCATATTTACATACAAAGCACTTTGGTTCTTTAAGCCTGTATATTAAATGGTGTATTTCACTTTTAAAAATTTAAATGCTATGTGTGTAAATATGAAAGTTAAGGATGTGAGATACATAAATACATAAGAATTGCGTGCTGTGTGTAAATGCCCCTAAAAAATTGTCATTTCACGATATTTATGTAACCTCCTAAACAAAGATATTGAGTTCAACGGGCAAAGTGTGAAGATGCCTTCATACTCTAATTTTCAAACTCCCTTATACTCCCATAATGCAGTCACTAAATTGGAATCTACACTTTGCGATTATCTATGATGCTAGTAATTATGTTGTAAGAGCCACTGGATGAAGATAAAGGAAGCCCTTTGTTGTTCACAATGCTAATCGAACATTAAACAATGCTCAAATTAATTGCTCTATAACTGAAAAGGAGAACAAATGATTTTTTTTGCGTCTCAAATATTTTGTTCTTTAATATCATATAAATTTAATCATGCTCTTTTTATATGATTGGCATTGGATTAATAACTAATTCTAGAATTTTTGTTATACAGGTTCAACTTCTAATATGATATCCTCCACTTGATAAATTATCAATTTTAAGAGTTCGTAAGATAAAATTATGTTTAATTTTATTTAAAAGAGCTCTTTGTAAATAAAAATATTTTTATTCTTATATTTTTCAATTACATGTTTGAGGTGCCAAACATGCAATTGAGTAGTAATTAAAAATCAAAGTTGGAATTGAGTGAAACTCAGAAGGCCTTTTTTCACTGGTCATTATTTTTATCCTTATTCATGTCAATAAATCTTCGGAGAGAAATTTATTTCAAAATGTTGAGCTTCTCTCTATCTTATTTTTCTGATAAATAACTTCTTGTTGATTTATCTTATCTATGGATCAACACCCAAAGCTACAATACAATAATCTCTTAAGCCAGAGTAATTACATATTAGGTAACATCAATGATAATTACCGAGCGAAGAATCATAATTATCACTTTTCTTACTATGATGCTCATGTACCTTAATCTCTGGAGCATCAAGATGACAAATTATACAGTTCATACCACAATCATATTTTGATAACCATGTACATTCTCAATCTTAATATTATTATTTTATCATATCATATTATAATAGTCATACATAATCTTATCAACAATGCCATGATCATGAATGATCAAATTGTGATGGTCATGCCTACTCTCATCTCTAAGAATATGATTCTCATCCAAAAGTCAACTCACTTTGATCGATCTTTTCCCACATCTTATCAAGTCCTTAATCAACCAAGATCAGGTGATGAAATTATAAATGCTAAAAGCAGGTCAGTTCCTAAAGAAAAAAGTCCGAAGCTACTTCTCCGTCAAATTAGTCCAATCTCAACTCCACCAATCAGAGCAATACCACTCTCTTCGACATTATACGCTTTGTCTTGTGTATTATTTTGTAGTTGAACCTAGATAAGATTGTGAACTGAATGATTATGTCTAAAAAGATGAGCTTGAGTGGGAGTTTACACAAGGCTATGTAGAGAGTAAACTTAACTTATGTTTGAGAAGTGTTCAACCACTATTATTGTGACACTACCAATATGGTGAGAATTAAACTTATATTGCCGCCTTTTTCACAATAAAATAGCTTTGATTATTTGCACATCTATTTGCGACAAACCCACAGATTCTTCATGAGTTGCCATTTCTAACAGCCCCACTAGTCATTCATACTAGTTGTTGACCACCTCCTTGATCACTAGACTATAGTAAATGTATACTTATGAGCATGCTTAGAGTTGTGTAAAAAGTCAATTTTGTGCCAACCACCACAATGTTTACTTTGCAAATCACTCACACACACACACACAAAAATATATATTATAAAGAAATGAATAATGTTTTAATGATTAATTCATTATTAGGTAAGTATCATAATTCTAAAACAATTTACAGGGATAATGGCTCTTCTATTGCAATATTCGTAGTTTGATTGATTGAAGATTAAATAGAATTTAAGGTTCCAATTTTCTCTTTCTAGCAAACAAATACCATTCTCTCTCTTGTTTTTCGCCTCAAAGCCACATAAAGCCGAAACTCATATTACAATCGGCACACTCCAATAAAGTAGAGCTTCAAAGAAAATGGGCAAAAATTACTGCAAAAATCTACTTGACAAAAAATTGCATAAAACTATGGGTTAGAAAAAATCAATGCGCCTTTTTTTCAAAAAGGAAAAAAACAGTCATCTACTTTCACATATGTGAGAACCTCTGGTGATATATGAAAAATTATACCTCCTCATATTTGTAATCTCGGTCAGTACCTTCCCAAGGAAATTGTTCGCCTCCAAATACAATTCCCTCTCCTTGCTCATCCTCACCAATTTTTCCATCTAAATCACTCACGCCGATAGAAAAAAATCATTTACAAATAAAACTAATCAATTAGGATATGTAAACTTAGTATATACTAAGACTCAAGAAAAGGTGTAATCTTATATACTATAATCTCATAGCATTTACCATCATTATCCTCCACTGCATCCACTTCCTCATTTTCATCCACGTCTAATTCCACCTGAGAAGATGCCCAAATTCATAAATATTATGTCAAAACAACTTCCACAAACGAAATCGCCCCAAAATAAGCACCGCTGCAAACCCATAAAACCCAACCTGCTTCTTCTTCTTCTTCTTCATTCCAGAAAACACAGATTCACCAGCATCTTCCACTACATTTCACAAACACTTCTGCTCTATCAGAAATGCATCCTTCCGAAAAATAAAAAACAGGCAGCATCAACATATCTTCATAATCAAACCTGACAAAGTCTCGGTTGTTTCAACTAACTTCTCCACCTCTTCAGCGATATCTTGAGCCACCGGCTTCTTCTTCTTCTTTTTCTTCGTAGGATCAAAGGGGGCAAGCTATACGAGAGCACCACATATTAATTTTTTATTGCATCTTCATTAATCCTCAAAAGCTCAAATTATATCAAAAAACAATGCCCACACACAATTCCAAAGCTAGTTAACAAGCAGCAATGAAACAAAATAAGAAATACACCTCTGAAATCTCATCCTTCAAATCACTTGCAATATCCGACGCCATATTGTACGCTGCTTTTAGTCTAGCAACAGAAACAATGTACTGATCAAAGGGAGTAGAGATCGACTGTTTTAAAATCAGCGGACGATTCTCTTCCAGAAATCAAAAAAATGAACAGATTTCCGATAAAAAATATACGGGGAGGATGGAGAGGAGACAAAACCCTTGGAACCCTAACTTGGCGGATGAACCCACAGCAAAACGCTTCTGCTCTTTCGCTTCCNGACGATTCTCATCCAGAAATCAAAAAAATGAACAGATTTCCGATAAAAAATATACGGGGAGGATGGAGAGGAGACAAAACCCTTGGAACCCTAACTTGGCGGATGAACCCACAGCAAAACGCTTCTGCTCTTTCGCTTCCTCGCTTCCGTCGCTGCGAGCTGATTGGAGTTGGTCGATATTAGCTTGCATTTTCTTAGGACATTTTTTAATANGTCGCTGCGAGCTGATTGGAGTTGGTCGATATTAGCTTGCATTTTCTTAGGACATTTTTTAATATTTACTTTTTTGTATTAAAATGCATAATTAGAGAAATGATTTGAGAAAGTGGACTTTAAAAGAGAAGCATAATAATAAGTTAAGCGTTGCCGAGATGAGAATGATTAGGCAGATGAGTGGCTTTATACTTAGAGACAAAATTAGAGAAAGTCCTCTTAGATGATTTGGTCACATTAAACGTCGATCATTCGATGATTTGATTAGGAGAGTAGATGTTTTATATTCGAATTGTGTTACCTAGGAAGACTTGGGCTTATTGTATAAAAAATAATCTTAANGGAAAGTGAACTTTAAGGGTCTTTAAGGGTCTGTTTGGCGCAACTGCAGCTTCTCAGCTTTTCAGCTGCAGTTGTGCTGCTCCAGGAAGCTGCTGCGGAGAAGTTGTTATGGGGAAGCTGACTGACTGTTTGGTGCAGCTGTGTGAAAACAGCTTTGGGACAGCTATTTCTGAAAAAATGATCATGTTGTCCCTGTTTGGTAAAACTGTTTAAAAGAGAACTGTGACAACAACGTATTTAATACTTTTGAAGCAGAATTTCACTCTGAAATACTTCGAAAATTCAGATGTTCAACTAACTTAACAGTGAATACCGAAAATGGTAAAGGAAAATGAGAAAACCACAATTCATAAAAATCATAGCCAAAATTATATACTCATCTTATGGTTAATCATAAGAAAATAAAAGCATGCAACCTTTCAAGGGCTTGTATAAGGACCCCAAATGTAAATTCTAGCACACCGTACCCCAAAATGAAAAAAGAATGATGAAATAGGGCATAGGAACAATACAAGGATATGCATAGAACCATTGAGAAAATGCTAAAATCATTGGAAAAGCACGCCAAAGGCATAAAAATTTGTCCTCATATTTNACCAAATTCATAGATATTATGTCAAAAGAAAACTTCCACAAACTAAATCGCCCCAAAATAAGCACCGCCGCAAACCCATAAAACCCAACCTGCTTCTTCTTCTTCTTCTTCATTCCAGAAAACACTGATTCACCAGCATCTTCCACTACATTTCACAAACGCTTCTGCTCTATCAGAAATGCACCCTTCCGAAAAATAAAAAACAGGTAGCATCAACATATCTTCATAATCAGACCTGACAAAGTTTCGGTTGTTTCAACTAACTTCTCCACCTCTTCAGCGATATCTTGAGCCACCGGCTTCTTCTTCTTCTTTTTCTTCGTAGGATCAAAGGGGGCAAGCTATACGACAGCACCACATATTAATTTTTTTATTGCATCTTCATTAATCCTCAAAAGCTCAAATTATATCAAAAAACAATGCCCACGCCCAATTCCAAAGCTAGTTAACAAGCAGCAATGAAACGAAATAAGAAATATACCTCTGAAATCTCATCCTTCAAATCATTTGCAATATCCGACGCCATATTCTACGCTGCTTTTCGTCTAGCAACAGAAACAATGTACTGATCAAAGGGAGTAGAGATCGACTGTTTTAAAATCAGCGGACGATTCTCTTCCAGAAATCAAAAAAATGAACAGATTTCCAATAAAAAATATACGGGGAAGATGGAGAGGAGACAAAACCCTTGGAACCCTAACTTGGCGGAGTTGCTCGATATTAGCTTGCATTTTCTTAGGACATTTTTTATTATTTACTTTTTTTTTGTATTAAAATGCATAATTAGAGAAATGATTTGAGAAAGTTGGCCTTTAAAATAGAAGCATAATAATTAGTTAAGTGTTGCCGAGATGACAATGATTAGGTTGATGAGTGGCTTTATACTTAGAGATAAAATGCGAAATGAATATATGTGTGATATGGTTGGTGTAGCTCCCTTGATGGACAAAATTAGAGAAAATCGTCTTAGATGGTTTGGTCACATTAAACGTCGATCATCTGATGATACGATTAAGAGAGTAGATGTTTTATATTCGACTTGTGCTAAGAAAGGCAGAGCTGGACCTAAAAAGACTTGAGCTTATTATATAAAAAATAATCTTAATTTACTAGAACTAAATGAAAATATGACACTAAATAGGAGGCAATGGAGAAAAAAGATTCATGTAGCCGACCACACGTAGTGAGATTAAGGTTTTATTGTTGTTGTTGTTGTTTGTATTAAAATGCATATGATATACACATACATTTTATCTACTCATATATTTAATATTTTAATTTTTAAAATATATTTGTATAACACTTAATTTTTTAGATTATAAAATTAATTTAATTATTAATTTAAAATTATATAAAAATTTTTATGTATATATTTTGACAAAATAGTCAATAAAATGGAGAAAATTTAAAGTAATTATCTAACGTAATATGGGCATAATAAATTATAAAGTTATGTAACATAAAATTCCAAGTTGTTAAGTGCCATGTATTTTACCATGCAATCCACTCTTAATAAATGCAAATCTTATGCTAAAATCAAGTAGAAATATATTTTTAAGTATAAGAATCATAATGATTGAAGCATAAATATTTCTTTCAAGGCATGTATCTATGTACGTGTCGTCAACTACACCAGCACAACCCTATACTAAAAGAGAGACTTAGAAATATATGGACTGCAGTCACTTAATCGCATGCCCTGCAGGCTGCAACAAAGACTTGTCAAGATCGAGGGTGCTTGGTTAGCTTTATGCAGTCAAATGTGTGGCAGGTGTATAACGCAGGTCTTTGAATGAATTCTTATCGAGCAGTTCTTTCAAGTACTACGACCCCGAGCATTTCTTCAAATGAATAGTCTATGTTTAGCTTTATTTGTCCATTTCAATTCACTGACTGATAATATCAGAATTTCTTATCAAGTAGTTCCTTCAAGTACCTTAATATCTTGGTTTAACAACTTGAAATCCTAATCAAGTTTCAAATTAGAGGGGTTACCATAAGAAGCTTTTCAACATTACTTTTTGCCACAAAAAAGAGAACTATTACTATCAACCATTACATTAAAGTTTATTTCAAATCTTAAAATGGCAAGTTAGAAACAAATATGAAAAGATGATAATACTTTCAGACTATGGGGTTGTTGGGAGCAGCTTATAAGTGTGAGCGGCGTTCTACCATTTGGTTCGCATGTTTCGCTAGCTTATTCAAATGCGGGGTTTTGTATTTGTGAAACATGCGGCCCGTTTCACACGGCCCGAGGGATGACCTCTGCGGGCCTCGTTTTCGTTCGCATTATTACTCTCGTGCCCCAGTTATCGTTTGCTTCTCGCACTCCTCCGACGATTGCCTATTCACAGGCGGCACTACCAACTCCATTGTGTATGCTTCCTGCTAGCTTTCACAATCCTTCCCTTTCTCAGCCAACATTCTTTTGCCTTGACTCACTCGTTGTTGAGCCCCTCCCCTTTCAGCAAAACCTCCCTGATCGGCTCCATTTCCGACTCCTTGGACCTGTCCGATGCCTCCAACGATATTCTTCAAAATCGCAAGATCCACTGTCGATCCGGCAGCGATCTCCCACCAGCGGTGAAGTCGGAGCCAATCGATGATAGTGTCGAGCGCGCCTTGGAGAGCAAATTGGAAGCTAATGTCGACAACAATCTTTTTGAAGCGTTTCTCAATTTAGATGGATTTGGTTAGGTAGAATCCTTAGATTACCGCCAGGAAGAAATGGAAAGGAAGAAATGGAAAGCAGAGGAAGCGAAAGAAGATCATGGCGGATAAAAGGCTGGAGGAGATCGCTCTGGCTAATCAAAAACGTGCCAAAAGGTTCTCCTCTAATTTATTAAGTTTCTCGCTCTCATACACAATCGTAGATTGATTTCTTGTTGTTTGATTTCAGGACAATGACTAATTGTCACTTCGCTACTTGTTCAAATGAAAAAAAGGTGTGGTATATTTCAGAGCTGGAAAGCAAAGTTCAAACATTGCAGACTAAAGCTACAATATTATCAACTCAACTAAATTTCTTGCAGGTGACTCTTCAAATTTCTTACTCCTTAAAATTATTTATCCACAAACTGTTGTAAATCGGTTGTTTTTCAAACGCACAAACCTAACAGCTAGACAACTTATCAAGGCTAGGGGCAGATTGATCATTTATCTAGAAAAAACTACAAATCAGTTGTTTTTGAAACGCACAAACCAAACAGTCAATCAGTTTATCCGGATCAGTTGTTGATCAACAACTTATATGAATCAGTTGGCAGCTACCCCAAACAGACTCTATATCAACTTTTCAAGTTGTTGTTGTTCAACCTGTCTTTTGTTGATATTTAGTTCTATTATTGTGGACAATGACATACATATATATAGATATATATATATATATATATATANTTACGTGTCGTCAACTACACCAGCACAACCCTATACTAAAAGAGAGACTTAGAAGTATATGGATTGGTATCAGCTAAATTATGTGCCTGCAATCACTTAATTGCATGCCCTGCAACAAAGACTCGTCAAGATCCTTGATAAATAATGGGTTGTACATGAATTGGCCTATCGCGAGGGTGAAATGCGTGGCTGGTGTATAACGCAGGTCTTTGAATGAATTTCTTATCGAGCAGTTCTTTCAAGTACTACGACCCGAGCATTTCTTCAAATGAATTGTCAATGTTTAGCTTTATTTGTCCATTTCAATTCACTGACTGATAATATCAGAAATTTCTTATCAAGTAGTTCCTTCAAGTACCTGAATATCTTTGTTAAACTACTTGAATTCCTAATCAAGTTTCAAATTAGAGGGGTTACTAAAAGAAGCTTTTCAACATTACTTTTTGCCACAAAAAAAGAAAAAAAAAACTATTACTATCAACCATTACATTAAAGTTTATTTCAAATCTTAAAATGACAAGTTAGAAACAAATATGAAAAAGATGATAATACTTTCAGACTATGGGCTTGTTAGGAGCAGCTTATAAGTGTGTGCGGCGTTTTACCATTTGGTTCGCACGTTTCGCCAGCTTATCCAAATACGGGGTTTTATATTTGTGAAACACGCGGCCCGTTTCACACGGCCCGAGGGATGACCTCTGCGGGCCTCGTTTTCGTTTGCATTATTACTCTCGTGCCCCAGTTATCGTTTGCTTCTCGCACTCCTCGGATGATTGCCTATTCACAGGCGGCACCGCCAACTCCATTGTGTATGCTTCCTGCTAGCTTTTACAATCCTTCCCTTTCTCAGCCAACATTCTTCTGCCTTAACTCACTCCCGCTGTTGAGCCCCTCCCCTTACAGCAAAACCTCCCCGATCGCCTCCATTTCTGACTCCTCGGACTTGTCCGCTGCCTCCAGTGATATTCTTCAAAATCGCAAGATTCACTGTCGATCCGACAATGATCTCCCACCAGCGGTGAAGGCGGAGGCAATCGATGATAGTGTCGAGCGAACCTTGGAGAGCAAATTAGAAGCTAATGTCAGCAACGATCTTTTCAAAGCGTTTCTCAATTTAGATGGATTTGGTTAGGTAGAATCCTTAGATTAACGTCGAGAAGAAATGGAAAACAGAGGAAGCGAAAGCAGATCATGGCAGATAAAAGGCTGGAGGAGATCGCTCTGGCTAATTCAAAAAGTGCAAAAAGGTTCTCCTCTATTTTATTAAGTTTTTCGCTCTCATGCACAATCATAGATTGATTTCTTATTGTTTGATTTCAGAACAATGGCTGATCGTCACTCTGCTGCTCGTTCAAATGAAAAAAAGGTGTGGTATATTTTAGAGCTAGAAAGCAAAGTTCAGACATTGCAAACTAAAGCTACAATATTATCAACTCAACTAANAATCCTTCCCTTTCTCAGCCAACATTCTTCTGCCTTGACTCACTCCCGCTGTTGAGCCCCTCCCCTTACCGCAAAACCTCCCCGATAGCCTCCATTTCTGACTCCTCGGACTTGTCCGCTGCCTCCAGTAATATTCTTCAAAATCGCAAGATTCACCGTCGATCCGACAGTGATCTCCCACCAGCGGTTAAGCCGGAGGCAATCGATGATAGTGTCGAGCGAACCTTGGAGAGCAAATTGGAAGCTAATGTCGGCAACGATCTTTTCAAAGTGTTTCTCAATTTAGATGGATTTGGTTAGGTAGAATCCTTAGATTAACGTCGAGAAGAAATGGAAAACAGAGGAAGCGAAAGAAGATCATGGCAGATAAAAGGCTGGAGGAGATCGCTCTGGCTAATTCAAAACGTGCCAAAAGGTTCTCCTCTATTTTATTAAGTTTTTCGCTCTCATGCACAATCATAGATTGATTTCTTGTTGTTTGATTTCAGAACAATGGCTAATCGTCACTCTGCTGCTCGTTCAAATGAAAAAAAAAGGTGCGGTATATTTTAGAGCTAGAAAGCAAAGTTCAGACATTGCAAACTAAAGCTACAATATTATCAACTCAACTAAATTTCATGGAGGTGACTCTTCAAATTTCTTACTCTTTAAAATTATTTATCCATAAACTGCTGCAAATCAGTTGTTTTTCAAACGCACAAACCTAACAGCTAGACAACTTATTCAGACCAGAGCAATTTGATCATTTATCTAGAAACAACTACAAATCAGTTGTTTTCCAAATGAACAAACCAAACTGTCAATCAGCTTATCCGGATCAACTGTTAATCAACAGCTTATCTGGATCAGTTGGCAANCCAGACCAGAGCAAATTGATCATTTATCTAGAAACAACTACAAATCAGTTGTTTTCCAAACGAACAAACCAAACTGTCAATCAGCTTATCCGGATCAACTGTTAATCAACAGCTTATCTGGATCAGTTGGCAACTGCCCCAAACAGACCCTATATCAACTTGAAAAGTTGTTGTTGTTCAACCTGTCTTTTGTTGATATTTAGTTCTATTATTGTGGACAATGATATATATATATATATATATATATATATATANNNNAATTATATAAACCAATTAAATAATCTCTCTATTTATATAAGAGAGAGTACAATATAACTATGTTACATTTTTGCTTATACTTTAAAGATGATTTGTTCTATCTACTGTTGATATTTTACATGTATGAGTGTGATGCTCGGCTGTTCTATGACTCGATCAGCTGAACTTTAATTTGCTTTGGGTAGGCAAGATCATCCTGATCAGCTGAGGTTCGCTCGGTCAGCTGCATTTATAGATCGATTGGTTGATTATGACCTGACATTGAATTTTTGACATTTGATGGGAAGCCTGNGTCAGCTGAACTTTAATTTGTTTTGGGTAGGCAAGATCATCCTGATCAGCTGAGGTTCGCTCGATCAGCTGCATTTATAGATCGATTGGTTGATTATGACCTGACATTGAATTTTTGACATTTGATGGGAAGCCTGTAGCGTCCCCAGGTTGTTAGAGATTTTAGGAAACCAAATCTTGTCTAGGGTCCTCCGATCCTCTTTTATTCGTCCTGTAGTTCAGTCGACATTCGCCTTGTTGGTTCGGCGCGGCAAATTTACTCATTTGAAAAAGTGTCTCGTGATCTTCTGCCAGTGAGTCATTGTTCATCATATTTTTTTTCATTTGGACTGTTGGATCTCCTGAAGATTACTGCTTACACATTTTTAATTGACAATGTGAATGCCCCCAATATGTGTTACGGGCCAATTCGGGTCAGGCAGAGNCAGTTTGACCAATTATATAAACCAATTACCCTACTCAGATTAAATAGCATTTCATAATTTGGACTCTATTAAACTATTGGGAATTTACCATAGCACACAATTAAAACTTTCATATCCACATTCATAAACTTTGGTATGTTAAACCTATACATGAAATTGTGTATCACTTTAAAAAGTAGTACTAGCACTCCTATTTTTCATGTGATATTAAATATTTAAGTGTTATGTGCGTACATATGAAAGTTTAGTAGTGAGATATCTAAATGCATAAGAATCATGTGCCATATATGGATGTTTGATTCTCATATGTTTGTGAATCACACATTAAGAAATAGAGCGCGAGTCAAGGGGGGAGAGAGAGAGAGAGAGAGACAGACTAGTGAACAATAATGAACAATACTACATTGTGTCTATCGTATATTCTTCATAAAATAATCTCTCTATTTATATAAGAGAGAGTACAATGTAACTATGTTACATTTTTGCTTATGCTTTAAAGATGGTTTGTTCTTTATGTACTGTTGATATTTTACACGTATAAGTGTGATGCTCGAATGTTCTATGACTTGATCAGCTGAACTTTAATTGGCTTTGGGTCGACAAGATCATCCTGATCAGCTGAGGTTCGCTCGGTCAACTGCATTTATAGATCGATTGGTTGATTATGACCTGACATTGAATTTTTGACATTTGATGGGAAGCCTGTAGCGTCCCCAGGTTGTTGGAGATTTAAGGAAATCAAATCTTGTTTAGGGTCCTCCGGTCATCTTTCATTCGTCCTGTAGTTACATTCGCCTTGTTGGTTCGACACGACAATTTACTCGTTTGAAAAAGTGTCTCATGATCTTCTGTCAGTGAGTCCTCATTCATCATATTTTTTTCATTTAGACTGTTGGATCTCCTCAAGATTCGTGCTTACACATTTTTAATTGACAATGTGAATGCCCCCAATATGTGTTACGGGCCAATTCGGGTCAGGCAGAGCCCACAACACCTGTAATTTGAAAAATTGCATAGATTCATACAACATCACCACGTCGAGCAGGCGCCTCCCATCCGACGGCTGAAATTATCTGAAACACCTCCGCCTTCGAACAATGAAAATATCTGACGGCTGAAANGTACCTGTAATTTGAAAAATTGCATAGATTCAGACAACATCACCACGTCGCGCAGGGTCCTCCCATCCGACGGCTGAAATTATCTGAAACACCTCCGCCTTCGAACAATGAAAATATCTGACGGCTGAAATTGCTCATTTCTCTCCGCCCCATCACACCTGTAACCCACATCGAAAACCAGTTCTGGATCCAACTGTCCGTCGGCTTCCTTCATTCTCTTTTCTCCTCCTTCCACAGCTCAGCAGCAACTACGCGGCATGAATCAAACAACACTATTTGTCTCCAATTAACACCAACAACCTGAATTCTTTAATTTATCCCCACGTTCTTCCATCAATTCAGCCAAATAATCTGCGCGGCACGGGTCTTTCATCTCCTTCTTCTTCCTCCTCCCGTCGCTTTTCATCCCCGCAGCCGGCTCTTCTCTGCGATATTTGGTTCTCTTCTCTTCTCTCCAAAGCTTTGCTTTTGTTTCAATGTAATTCTTCTTGATCGATTCAGTTCTATCTGAAAAATTCTTTTTTTTTAAATAATTTTTAGCGTAGTTTGTTGAATTTCTCTCGTCGTTGTAGTTCTTTCTTAAAAGTTCGGTTTTTTTCTTTCACTGTAACGCTTCTAGCCCTCTTGATTCCTTCAGTTCCATCGTCAAGACCTGTCTTTTAACCTGTAATGCTCGTATTCATCTCGTTCGATCCAGTTAAAATATACAGATCCACTTTAATCGATCTACTTCTTCAAAAATCCCATTTATTTCAAATTGAGCAGATCGACGGACCAAAACCGTCGATGAAGAAGACGCCGCGGCCGCTCCTCCCCCTGTTTCTCTCCCTCCTATTCTCTTCCGCCGTCTCCATCGCTGTTGCCNTTTTGCGTTTGTTTCAATGTAATGCTTCTATTCTTCTTGATCGATTCAGTTCTATCTGAAAAATTCTTTTTTTTTTAATAATTTTTAGGGTAGTTTGTTGAATTTCTCTCGTCGTTGTAATTCTTTCTTAAAAGTTCGGTTTTTTTCTTTCACTGTAACGCTTCTAGCCCTCTTGATTCCTTCAGTTCCATCGTCAAGACCTGTCTTTTAACCTGTAATGCTCGTATTCATCTCGTTCGATCCAGTTAAAAGATACAGATCCACTTTAATCGATCTACTTTTTCAAAAATCCCATTTATTTCAAATTGAGCAGATCGGCGGACCAAAACCGTCGATGAAGAAGACGCCGCGGCCGCTCCTTCCCCTGTTTCTCTCCCTCCTATTCTCTTCCGCCGTCTCCATCGCTGTTGCCGCCGATTCCGGTAGCACTGCAGCCAACACAACCTTCATCCCCCGCGACTACATCCTCCTCAACTGCGGCGAATCCGGCCAGCACACAGACTCCGATAACCGCACATGGGACGGCGATGCCGGCTCCAAGTTCTTTCCGCCGTCACCAATCTCCACGACCTCCACTGCTTCAAACCAGGATTCCTCTGTTCCTCAATACCCTTACCTCACCGCCCGCGTCTTTACCTCCCCCTTCACCTACTCCTTCCCCCTCAGCCCCGGCCGTAAGTTCCTCCGCCTCTACTTCTACCCTTCCAACTACTCCAGCCACGA
Organism: Phalaenopsis hybrid cultivar; assembly: GCA_002079205.1. Lineage (NCBI taxonomy): Eukaryota > Viridiplantae > Streptophyta > Magnoliopsida > Asparagales > Orchidaceae > Phalaenopsis > Phalaenopsis hybrid cultivar. Next base: position 63,341 of record JXCR01149102.1, read on the forward strand.
CGTTTCTTCCGCCATCTTCTCCGTCACCACAGGCCCCATCACTCTCCTACACAACTTCTCCGCTTATCAAACCGCCCAAGCTCTTAACTTTGCTTACCTGATCCATGAATACTCCCTGAATGTCTC